>JAQIUQ010002519.1:407500-872500 GCA_030378365.1 Hybognathus amarus | reverse complement strand
AAAATAACTAAAAACTTTATTATAATTAAAAATAAAAATACAAAAATGAAAGCTAATTCAAAATATGAATACGAACTATAACAGTCTATATCTAACACTAAAATATACACTGACCCACAGGTGCTCATTAATATGCAAAGAAGCCAATAACAACATTAGGATTTTACATTCAATTTAAAAGGCACATTAGGAAAAAGGTAGAAAATAGCCATAGCGGAAAACCAAGTGGACTACAAAGAACAAATTAAATAAAGAAATGCATTTGACCTCTTTTTCAGCTGTTCTGTATGAAGCGTGTGTGTGTGTATGCGTGTGGACACACTGGCCTCCTGCTGTCAGCGATGCACAGAAGAGGAAAGTCCTGTTACATAACACAGAGCTGAATCTGTGCATGGGGCATAATTACTCCACAATTACAGCTGCCAGTGTGCCAGTCTGTGCTGGTCAGTGGGGCTGGCAGTGCCCGCGCTCTCCTCATGCCATCGCAACCAAAACACAGCAGCATACACAGCCTTAAGCCTCACGTTAAAGGAAAAATCCTGCCATGTTGTAATGTTTTCTCTATCTCTTAGTTTGTAAAAACCTGAATTATAAACTAGCATTTCTTTTTACAGTATTTGTGCAATATACTATGTGCATTTTGAGGACACATGAATTTTAAGAATATAATGATGTGCACCAATAAATCATTTATTATAAATAATGCAATATTTCAATAAAAGATTTGTCCATTTTGATGTCGTGGTGACTCTTTGATGACGCCACAAGCGACATGCACAGTTTAAAAATGAACAGTAAAATACCAGTATTGATTGAAATAAATAATGCAAAATATGCATGCTTGACATAGGGAATAAAAAGGGTACATAGATATGAAATGTACACTAACAATCAAACGTTTGGTGCTTTCATTCAGCAAGGACACATTAAATTGATTAAATATTACCGTAAAGATTGTTACGTTGTAGAAATGTTTATATTCCAAATAATAAATGATTCGTTCTTTTGAACTTTCTATTCATCAAAAAGTCTTAAAAAAATGTATAACAGTTTTCACACAAAAACAATTAAGCATCACAGCAACAGTTTTCAACATTGATATAAAAAAATGATTGAGCACCAAATCACATGATTTCTGAAGGATCATGTGACACTGAAGACTGGAGTAATGATGCGAAAACTTCAGCTTTGCATAACTAGGATATATATATATATATATATATATATATATATATTACCTTCCATTAAAATATAAAACAGTTATTTTAAGCTCTAATAATATTTCACAATATTACTGTTTTACTGTATTTTTGTCAAATAATTGCAGCCTTGGTAAGCATGAGAGATTTCTTTTAAAAAACTTTTTTCAAAAAAATCAAACTTTTGAACAGTAGTGTATGTGCAAATAGATGTAAATAGCCAGGAATGTTTCTCTAAAGATCAAAACATCATCTAAAAAACAAGATTTGAGATTGCAGAATTGTGTGAATGAGTGTGTGACAGTTGGAGGGACAGTATGAGACCACTTGATTTTTATGAATGTGGAAATGTGTGTGTATGTGTGTGTACAACAGGTGGCATAATCACTGTAGGAGCTTAGCAGAAATAGTGTAATCTCATGCCAGAAAGAGCCAGGTCAACATGACCTGCACTGTACCATCTGAGAGACCACAGAGCGCCACTGAATAAACACACACACACACTTGAACAAACCACAAGTTGCCTTAAAGGATTAGTTCACCCAAAAATGAAAATGATCCAATCATTTACTCACCCTCAAGCCATCCTAGGTGTATGTGACTTTCTTCTTTCAGCTAAACACAATCAGAGTAATATTAAATTAAATGAACTATCCCTTTAAGAGACAGAGTATGTGTGTGAACACAGGCTCTGTTCCAAAACATTGTGTGCTGTCTTGTTGCATAATGTCTACATACTGTAGCATCCTAACAGAAACTGAGCCTCATAAGTGAACAATTTTGAAAGTTTTACATGCGAAGCAAAACCATGTGCCGCACACTAGAGCTTGTCTCAAATGATTTTAAAAGAGTTTAGTTTTAGCATGTCGCTATTGTTTTGCCTTAGTATTTTTGTCTTGTCTTCCAGTACAAATATCGAAATATTCTTAAGCCAAGATAATTTTACTTGAAATGCAAAATGAATTAAGGCAATCAGTCATAGTCTTAGAGCACAAAGGCAGATATTTGTTCTAGTAAACCATAAACTCTTAATTTTGATGAATTTTTCGATGCTCCTATCGAACGCTTTATGGAAATAAAGCTATCATGCTAATTTGCCCCATTTCAGTAAATCTGGCTCATATAATACAGTATCTTAAAGGGATACTCCACTTTTTTGGAAATAGGCTCATTTTACCACTCCTCCAGAGTTAAACAGTTGAGTTTTACCGTTTTTAATCCATTCAGACGATTTTCTGATATTTACAAGAATATCAGTAAACGGACAGGTTCTGGCCTCATTGACGTCCATAGTATATTTTTTTCCTACTATGGAAGTCAATGAGACCAGAAACTGTCTGGTTACTGATATTCATCTAAATATCAGAAAAATCGTCTGAATGCACGGTGAAACCCAACTGTTTTAACTCTGGGGAAGTGGTAAAATGAGCCTATTTCCAAAAAAATAAAGTATCCCTTTAAGACATTTTGTATCTCAAGAAAATTCATCTTGATTCAGGAATATTTAGATATTTGTACTGGAAAAATAAGACAAAAACTGTAAGAAAATTCCTCATTTTTTTGTATTTTACATTCCCATTTGCTCCAGTAGCAAAAGAAAAAAATGTTCTGTGAATTTCCTAAATATTGAGTCAAATTTTGCCATCACTCCCTCAGCCGATTTATTAGAAACTCTCATGCAGCAAAATCAACTAGTTTTCTGTCATGCAATTTGTAACACCAAGTATAGTGTATATAAATATAAGAAAAACTTTGCTAGATTTTACAATGTTAATAACTGTAGAAACATGTTATAACAGTCTGTGAAAAGGTCAGATTCCAATCAGAGTGAGATAATAATCAATTATATTTAAAATTGACATTTTGCCCACCATCTAATTTTTTTTATCACTGAGCTTACTGCAAAGCATTATGGGATTATATTCTTTGCAATGCCCCTTAAATAATTTCATCAAAGGGCAGCATCATAATTAATTTGCCATCATTTGGAACCTTAAAACGCTCCCTAGGTCGGGTTTTGGAACACAGCATGACCGCATGCAAGTGCAAAGCCAGTTCTTGAGCCAAAAGCAAGCTAACTTTACAGCTCGCCCTGCCCTCACACAGTGATGCCCGAAATAGCAGCCGGGTTCAAGGCGGTCCATCATAGCGACAGACACCTGTTCATTAGGACCATTCAGCAGGGTGGCAGGGGAAGTGCCTCCCTTGAACACATTTCCCTTTAAAAGAGGATTAGCACTGAGGGAGCTCTCGATTCCAGCTGTCATCGGTTCCGCAGTGGCATCTGGATCAAAAAGCAATCTCATTTGAGCTGGGAGTGCCGTGATTGGTCGCAGAGGACCCTGGTTAACCTTTGAGTGACAGCTTTAAATCCCTCCTCACATTTAGCACCACCCCATACATCCAGCTTTCAGAAACGCACACTTTTCATATCCGTAAGCAGAACCTAAACACAAACAATCAAGATAATGAGCGTGTAAATGCCAAATGAAAACGGAAAATGGGGCAAACATAAAACCCTGTCAACGTACAGCACTAACTTGTGCTGTTTTTAAGCATATGGTTTATGTAAACTCTGTCCAGTTTATGTTTATTCCTGGCAAGAATCACTACTACAATTTACAATTCGATCTACATTCGTCACAATTCTGCACTGATGGGAGTCACATAACGATCGTTCTTTGGCCACCCTGTTAACACCTGGTTTTAAGATGCATTTTGGTCGAAGCAATCACAAGTGGACGATGCTAAATACAGGTGTAAACAGGGGACTAAAATGGTTTAATCTTGTCCACTTTCAGAGGTAGTCAAAAAGGTAGTCGACCAGATTGCTTTCGTAGTGTAAACACTCATGTGGTCGAATGCGTTCGAACAGCCACAAAAGAGTGTCTACTGTCCGCCTACTGACTTAGGCTAGGTTTACTCAGAAACGAGCTGAAGAGAAAATGCAAAAGTGGCGTTGCGTCATCACTTTTATTCTGTGTTTAGACGAGCGTTATGGGTGGGAAATCCGCGTGCATTTGTTGACGTAAAAGTGTGTGAAATTCGATGTAGTATGCACTCCAGGCAGCTAGGTGGCAATGTGAAGCACTGCCACACAACAAAACTATGTCCGCGCGCCTGCGTACAACCAGATCTGTGCCTCTCACTGTTTAGCAGACTTTTGCGTTTTTACCCTTTATACGTGAACCTAACATGGTTAGGAGCATTTTTTAAATTTCCACTCTGGAGGATGTTTCACTTTTTTGCAATTTTATGCCCCCAAAAAACACCATCACCATGTAAATGAAAGGCACATCTGATATAATATGTTTAAGTTTTCACCCGCAAGCTGCCTTAATGCGTAAACATGAAGTGCGCTAGCCAGACGGGATTTAAACTTTGTCGGCTGAAGACCCAAGTTTGGTTTGTAGATGAAAAATGTACCGAGCACAATGTTCTCTCACCATTCCTGATTTCTAACACGCACAGCGCATTCGGCATCACTAAAGGCCTGTACACACCGGGATGAATATCAGCGCACATTATTCGTCAGCGTTTTCGATGACGATGAGCTGGGTGAACATGCAAATTCATTCCCTGACATTAGATGGCGCCCATTTGCTCTGCAATACCACTCCATAACAGTTTTCTTTTATAAAGATGTTTGTAGTCGCAGACGCGTTTGTCATATAGTTCTTTATGTTCTAACACCAACGAGACCAGCAGCTCTACATTCATCTTGCCTCGCATTTTCCTCGTCTTATTTCTTCCCGTCTATGTTTCCTGGCAGTGTAGACGGCGATGCTACTTGGCGCAGATCTTCTCCGTTACGTATGTGTGCTTGGCAAGACCGTTTTGTGTTTGAGCGCCCCCAAGTTGTGTTTTACTGTAACTTCAGAAGCTCCAAACACGTGAGCAAAAGCGGCAATCTCATTGGTCGGATAGTTTTTGAAAACTAAAAAAGAACCCGATTCGTTTTTTAGAAAATGACGCTTTTACGAGTGGCATTTTACGTGTCGGTGTGCACACTCACATTGGCGCCCATTGCTTATCACGAGGTGCTAAACGACGCGATATCACGTGAAAATTCGTCCTGGTGAACAGGCCTTAAAGCTACACTGTGTGATTTTTACCTCCATCTAGCGGTGAAAATGTATATGACCATCCAGTGAATATTAGTTTCTGTTCCTCTCAATTCCGCTTTCGTTTTAACTCCTACGGTGGCCAACGTCAGTCCAAGATTAACATGGCTTCCAGTTCGACCTCGTCCATGAGTGTTAACTCGAACGTAAACATGAAAGGTGAAGCTTGAATTAACGGGTATGTCCCTCTTTGGCTAATGTACTTTCAAGATGGAGGGGCAACATGGCAACATTAGAACCCCTTACCATGTATTTTCAATGGCATATTATACACTCACGAGAATACTTTATTACTTAAACAAGGTAAATATACATTAATTAGCACATATTTTTGAAAGAACTAAGTGTTTTAGCTAAGAATAAACTAAAAGAGTTACACAGTGTAGCTTTGAGGCTTGCAGTGTGAACGAAGCCTAAGCTGGTTTTGGACACATTTCTGCTGGTCAGGCTGAGGCTACGCTTTTCAGGATTCTTTGATGAAAAGAAAGTTTAAAAAACAGCATTTGTTTCAAAACAACATCTTTACCGTGTATACATTGTGGTTGTCAAAAGTTAGTTGAACATGGCGTGTTATAATCTGAAACCTGCGGTTACTCTCCTCTGTATATCTGTATTACCCATGTGATGTGCTGTTGTCATGCCTGTGGGTGGGGGGAGGATGAGGGATCTCTTAAGAGTAAGTTACAATAATAGCCAACATGACTAACAATAGAGCGGTAATGGATACTCCAGTATTGTTGGAGACGCGCAGTTTCCTGTCTCTGTCCAGAACAAGCCAGGAAGTAAGTTAAACGCTGTCAGTGTGCTTAACACTTGTGTTAATGTGGCCACAAACACACACACACACACACTAAAACAACTGAGCCAAAAAGTCATTAGTATGGTTACCAAATCTGATCAGATCAGTCAGACATAGGACACCTATCATTTCCCAAAGAAATTATATCCAAAGTAGAATCCATCCTACATGAGCAGTCGACCATCACAGCAAAAACAGGCACGCAAATACACATGAACCACAGATTTAAATCAACAAAACACCCAAAAACAAAAAAAGTATGTTATCATTTTAACATGGCATCCCATTAGCAACCTACATGGAATCTGTCTTTCACTGATTAAGATTAGAAGAAGAGTGACCGATTAAATAAATCCCTTTAAATGTTCTCTTCAAATCCTGGGCATTTGAAGGAGTTGAATATTATGCCTTTTAAATTTATTTTTTTTATCATCTAAATGTAGGACAATCCCAGTAATAAAAAGAACCATAAAGGCATGTAACTCAAAACAAAAGCATAGCGTGGCATGAACTTAAAGGGTACATATCATGCTTTTAAATCATTCATTTTTACTTATAAATCATAAATTTGTGGTCTTTATAAAGCATAACTGCAATGCTTGGGTCTGAATTCCTCATTATTATAGCTCCACAGGCCCCTTTTCTACCCCTTTTCTGATGTGCTTCTGTGAGCAAGTTGTTTCAATGCGGCCCCTTTAAATAAAAGGCGTACCGTCTTACCCGCCTACTCTCTCCAGGTCGCTGAGTTCACGGTGAGCTCAACTCTCCAAGTTTGGCCATTATTGTAGTTTGATAAGAGATACGATTACTATAGCTTCAAAGAACATTTTTATTCACACGTTAACAAAATGTCAACAACGGAAGACTTGTCCACCAAGCCTTACATATTCAGAGCCAGAGTGAGCAATTTGAAAAAGATGACGACGAACCGTCTTCATATGGAGGCAGTGGTATGTAAGTTAACTATGTTGTGTTATTAGTGAAAGTTGACTATTTCTCTTGTTAAAACAAGCACACTGACAAGATAAATGACTGCGGTCTGATCTTACCAATAAAAATCTGTATTGATAATGATATGATAACTTACGTTTGGAAAGCATCAGGAAACACAGCAGCTAAATGATAGAAGTCGATCAGCAAACCCTTCTGTATACTGGCTGAGGTTGTTGAAGTGGGGATCATTGAAGTGCTTCAGGTCACTATCCAACAACCAAACATTTTGACTAGCCCTCTCGTAACTTCTGCATCATTGAGCTTGGACTACAAAATCGGAGCGAGAAATAATAATGGCGGATTGCTGGAAGTGTTGGACCGGTAGTCAATGTCCTTATTTGTCAGTTCCGCTGCAAATACGATGACGATCTTGATCAAAAAACGTCATAGACAACAGAAAAATCTGAACCGGTTGAAAAATATGACCAAAACAGAATATAAAGATATAAACGAAGCACCTGAAGAGAATAGTTTAATCTTTTCTGTACTTATAAACACTCCAAATATACAACAAAATGCATTTAAGGGCTAAAAAAGTGGATTTTGCATGATATGTCCCCTTTAAAGCAAAACATAAACGTGGCCATAAATCTTACCAAACAGTGGTACAGTTGAACAAAACTTAATAAAGACATGGCAAACATACATGTGAGGACTGTTAGGACTTAAATACAGACTAATGACAAGACAAGGGACACCTGTGAACAATGAACAGACGATTAAACCAATAACAAAACACAAGGCAGGATCACAAGACAAACTGGGAATCACATGACAGACAACATGACATGAACATGAAACGTGACCAAGACCAAATCGTGACAAGTTGTCCATACAACTATGAAATTTGGACAAATATGAGGGTGAGTAAATGATGCCAGTATTGTCGTTTTACCCATTTACTGTAAAAAGCAGCTGTCATTCCCAAATGTTATCTTTCTTGTGAAAATAAATGCACATAAGCTCTCGTTATTTATCTCTCTGTTGTAATAACCAAAAATGAACGTTCAGTCACCCTTCACCCACTCTCGTGTGGTTCCAAACCTGTTTGCATTTCTTTCTTTTGCAGAATACAAACAACACCAACATTGGGTTCTATTGACTTCTACTATACGAACATAATTTTTAGGCATTTCTGAAAATATCTTAATTTACGTTCTACTGAAGACATGAGTGTAAGCAAAGGATAAGGCATCTAGCTCTCAGTGCTGCTGTCCAGGGTGCTGAATCTGATCTTACAGAGTCACAGACCAGCACAATCTAATCTCAGACTGACCGCCCACTGACCATCTGATACATGTCCACCAAAATAGCAAGAGCTGCTGAAATAAACACTCACAATTCCAGTGTCCAGATGCACAAAGTAAAACTGTTTACAGTCATGTTTACAGGCTAACAGCTAGACTGTGCAACATTGTGCATTTCTGAGGAAGAACTAGATCACTAGACTCATAGTCATTGTGCCTTTAAAGGGATACTGCTCCACCCAAAACTGAAAATTCGGTCATCATTTACTCACTCTCAAGTTGTTCCAACCCTGTATGATTTTATTTTCTTCAGCTGAACACTGCAGATTATATTTTTAAGAATATGGGTAACCAGACGTTGATGGACCCCATTGACTTCTAAGGGAAAAAAATCCTATGGAAGTCAATGGGGCCCATCAACTGTTTGGTTACCGACATTCCTCAAAATATCTTATTTTGTGTTCAAAAGAAGAAATTCATACAGGTTTGGAACATCTTGATGGTGAGTAAATAATGTCAGATTTTTTAGCTCTGAACATTGACAGAGTTCATAGTTTATCTTTTACTCTTTGTGCGAACACAACAAAGATACTCAAATACACGAAAATAACCAGTGGCACCAAGCAGAATTATAATGTGCTAGTTAGTGTGTATATATAAAACAACTATTCAGAAAGAACAGGTACTAAACCTCAACAGCACAACCTCTATAAACAAGCTGCATGTGGGTCACACTGATGATATTCCATGAACCCATTTGTTTTTAAAGATAAGCACATTTTCATCCTATTATTATGAGATGGTAATCCCCTGTGTGGCCATGACAGGAACATATGAGATCACTAAATGCATGTCAAATAGTGTATTTGATCTGAATAGATATTGCATAAACAATGACAGGGGGGTTTCCTAAGCAAACACTTCAAACACCATTGTGTTCTTTCTTCTTCTGAAGTCCACGCCAGCTAATGGAAGCATGCATCAGATAAAAGTTAGTTTACTAAGGGGATGAAAGATAAGGTTGGAAAAGAAGCTTATATATATATATATATACATATACACACACACACACACACTACCGGTCAAAAGTTTAAGGTCGGAGTAAGCTTTTTTATGTTTTTAAAAGAAGTCTCTTCTGCTCACCAAGGCTGCAATTTTTTGATAAAAAATACACAAAAAACACAGCAATATTGTGAAATATTATGACAATTTAAAATGACTTTTTTATGTTAATATATATTAAAATGTAATTTATTCCTCTGAAAAAAGCTGAATTTTCAGCATCATTACTCCAGTCTTCAGTGTCACATGATCCTTCACAAATCACTCTAATATGATGATTTTATGCTCCAAAAACATGTATGATTATGTCCATGTTGAAAACAGTTTTTTACATTTTTATTTCAGGATACGTGTTCCCAGGGAAACACGTTCACTTTCCACTCACACTACGCAACACAGCAGCATTAGTTTAATGATAATCGATAACAAATTCACGATTGCGTCAGACAAAATTCTTAATAATCGAATAGATCGATTAATACATCCCCCCATCCCCTAATATATATATATATATATATATATATATATATATATATATGAGGAAACACTATTATATTGTTACAAATCTATTTCCATATTCAAATAAATCCTGAAAAAATGCATCACAGTTTCCACAAAATATTGAGCAGCACAGCTGTTTTCAACATTGATAATAATCAGAAATGTTATTTGAGCAGCAAATCAGAATATGAGAATGATTTGTGAAGGATCATGTGACACTCAAGGCTGGGGTAATGATGCTGAAAGTTAGCAGGAATCAATTGCATTTTAACTATACTGAAGTGTAGAACAATATCACAGTACAGTTTTTTTAAATGCAGGCGATTTTGTTCACTTCATCCTCAATCCTTCCCCATCCTCAAACTCTCACCCCTTGCTTCTTCCACCATTCCCACAATCCCCTGCAACTGCAACACAGCTCCCATTGAGAGTACATTGCTCACTTCCATGCTAGTGGACACTTAAAGTAAGCATCATGAGGACCAAACTCCAAACATAACTCTAAAAAGGCAACCCGTTCTGTCTAAAGCGATGTTTAAAGTATCACCCGAGCGTGTTTGACATCTCTTTATCAAACAGTAATTCTGTGGCATCATGGGAGGTGAATGTTGCCTAATGCAATGTGATCTGACTGCTAGTTCTTCTACTATCCCACCAGAGCAAAGAGAGAGCGACTTCAGTCCAAAGCTATTTATAGTCGTCCATGAATAACGTGAGGCTCTTCAGGATTTGCATGCAATCAACTTCAGATGAACCGGTGCCACATCACATCTCTTCCACATTTCTGCGCTCATTTCAACTGTCCGGCACACACACACACAAGACCTGCTTCAGCTGTCATTCTCTTGACATGGTCAGAGATAGAAGTCAACAAAGTAATTTCACTTCTGGTGTCTATAGGTGTGCAAATGAGATTTAAGAGCTACAGAAAACAATGACTTCAATTTCAGTAACTTCTGCAATCTAAACTATTGTATCATTTCAGAAGATTTCTGAATATTGTGAATAAGTCATATGTGAACCACTTCTATGGGGCTTTCCTGTCATTTTTGGAGATTGAACATGAGGGTGTGTAAAGGCCCGTTCACACTAACAACGTAGGGCTGTTAAAACGATTAATCGCGATTAATCGCAAGTCCAAAATAAAAGTTTTTGTTTATAAAATAAAATGCATTGGGTGCACTGTGTATAATTATTATATATATATATATATATATATATATATATATATATATATATATATATATAAATACACACACATGGTTGTAAATATTTAAGAAATATTTTCTTACACGTACATACCGTATATAGATTTACATATAATTTATATTATATATAAATATAAATATTTTATATATAAATAATATTTTTTAATATATACAACCATGTGTGTGTATATAAAATAATTATACACAGTGCACCCACATTTATTTTATAAACAAAAACTTTTATTTTGGATGTGATTAATCGCGATTAACGTTTGACACCATACGTTCTATTCTTAAATATACATGCATGTGTGTTTATTTATATATATATATATATATATATATATATATATATACACACAAAATAATTGTACAATAATAATTATAATTAATTAATTAGTATAATTAATTAATTGTATAATTATAATTAACTAATTTGTCTAATTATAATTAATTTGTATAATTAATTATACAAAAATAATTCTGTTGTCAGAATTATTATTTCTAGTTGACTGTCTCTTTAAGTTGTAGCCTGTCTGTCTGTTTAAGTAGACTATGGGGTTTAACATAAACACAAAGACTCTACATGCCCATAAATGTAAAGCAAACTGAGACACATAAAGTCCGACTGGTTTCTTCTAGACGCTGCACACTGTACCAGTGTTTCCCAGTGTGCCGGGTCAGTCTTATGCAATAGCAGGGCAGAACTGTTGGGTTTCTCAGCGCTGTGACGTAGCGCTCTGTGTACTATACTCACGCTGGGCGCTTCCTCTGCACAGGAAACTGGCTGACTTCTGATTTACTCATACACTGCGTATCACAGCATGTTAGTTTGAGGTCATTTATTCTGTTTTACTGATGAGTCAACAAATGTTTCCTGGATCTAGTGCACACATAAGCATACAGTGCATATCTACACTATTAGAAAAAAAGGGTTCTATATATGAAGCATAGGGTTCTTTACTCGACTCCAAAGAACCTTTTATGCTAAAAAAGGTTCTATAATGACAAGAAAGAACCCTTCTTGGCACAAAAGCTCTTTATATGCAATTATTCATTCATATTTTACATTATTCTGCAACATTTTGTAGTTGTAATTAAATGATTGTTTATTAAACTGTTGTAGTAACTTAATATCACATTTTAATCATGCTGATTTTTGAAGGAAAAAAACTGAAATGGCACTCTTCGAGTGATATTGATTAAATACATAAAATGATATAAATATAAACATTTTCTAACCCCCATATTTTGAACTTTCTGATTATTCACATACATTCAAAAATACATTTTATGGTCTTGATGTTTGTCAATATATAATATGAAATATTTGTCCCGAAAGAACAAAACAAATATATATATATATATATATATATATATATATATATATATATATATATATAAAATATATATATATATAAATATATATATATATATATATATATATATATATATATATATAATTTAAATAAATATAAGTCAAAAACCCATTTTTTAGTCATACCTGGAAACAAATCCTGGTCAAATAGGTTATATGGGCCATTGTGTAGAATTGGTTCAAAGTTAGAGTTGGAAACATCTTGAAAAGAAAATTATTTTTCCATATAAAGTATTATTTTTAAAGTAGGCCATGCATTTACATTTTATCATACATATTTCAAAGTTAAGGATTCATTATTTTGATATGTGCATTGCATTAGCTTGCATTGGATAACAGCTGATTAGTTTATTTTTTACAAAAAATAATATATATTTAACATATGAGCAGAAAATGTCAAACTAAAGCTTATTTGATGTCTATTTTATAGTAAAAACTTTATAATCTATTTCGTCTGTAACAGTAGGCTATGCATCTGTGCGTTCGTTCGTTCATTCATTCGTTCACACACCTGATTCACATTTAAACAGTCTTTTTAGTTTTACAGATCAGTGTAGAACATAATAATGCTGTCTTAAAAGACAGCTATACTGTTTCAAGGCAATAAGGCAGCTCACTATGTTTTGGAACAGAGCTAAAAGACACATCCTCAACTTTCGGTTAACCAACACCGCTGTTTTTACAAACCAGCCCATTAACATCCCATATGCCAGCTAGCACGCTCATGTAAGACGCTAATGAGCAGGACGAAGCCATTTGGAGTGTGTTCTGCAGTGTGGATTGAGCCTCACTGCAGCTCGTCCCCCCGGGGGCGACAAGATGTGTGTGTGGGGGAGGGGTCTCGCAGAGGTTTTTACATGGTAGCGAGTGGATGCCATGTGTACTACTATTCTGGTCACAACGTTCCTCACTTTTGGAATGTACAGATGGATTTGAGGAGGGATTCCTGTGAGTACTGACGGGAAATGATTTCAATGTAAGCAAATGACAATCTCAGCCTCATCCAGCACACCCACAGTCCAATGCAGAGACTGGCTGATGCATAAAACTCAACTGGACAAAGGTAATACGCGGTTCCAATCAGGTTGACGCCCAAGAGTTGTGGGTCCAGGGTCTGCCTTGAAACAAATGCATGTTCATGCAATGTTAAAGGTGGTGAATGTAATTGTTTTGCCTGTAATAAAGCATAAAAATACCAGATATTTGCAGATATTTCAGAGCGCCGATTTGCCTGTGATTTCAGGCATTTGTCAGCGATTTCTGCAAAACCTGTCGGCGAGCCAAAATCGTGGCTAAAATCGTGCAGTCTGAACTCGGCATTAGTAACATCAAACCTCTGAAAGATATGCAAGTATTAGCTTAGTTACTTAGGAGCAAATAAACTAGATATCCAAGAGTATAACTGTATTCTGGCAAATTTCTTAGCCGGAATGAGTTGCAAATGAGAACGGGAAGTCAAAAGTCTGGCTATGTGAGAAAGAGACAGAAAGAATAGGTAAACATAGGTGGCCGTGGGAAGCACGTGTCAACTTGAGCACACTAACTTTCACAGGGTGATACAGGTCTCGCTCTTACCCATAGGCCTCAGCAATCCCAGAAGGAGAGGGGCAACCCTCTGGACACAGCAAATCTGCAACAACTGCTCTCTCTAATGCAATCTCTCTCCAGTCAAATCTCTTAACCATCTTGTCTCTTTCATTCTCTATAAACACCTCCCTTGGCATGCTCTCACTTTCAGCAACTAAAACTCTCCCTCACTCTCCATCTCTCTCTTACTGGATTTGTTTCAATTTCTTTGTGGCTCATCCAGTGAATATGACAGGAAGTTGGCAAACACTTCTACAGAGGGCTTCTTCATCTCTTCATTCTCCCAGGATTCCCTGGTCTGGCTTCCAGCCACTGTTGTGTGTTTGTTTATGCCTCTTTGAAAATAAAAGGAACATCCTGTGGCCTGACTGCCCTGCTTACGCTGAGAATTTATGGTGCAACAACCAGACTTAAAACTCTCATTAATGTCCAGTCAACCCACTTGTTCTCCATTACCAACTTGACTAGACAATGTCTAATTCCAGAACTATCATGCTAATGAGCAAATATGATGCATGAAAAAAAAACATACTGTGAACTTTGTTCCCAGTACAGAAGAGCTTTTATTGAAACTAAGCGGCAAAAACAGCTCATTCAGAACTTCCACAAATTTGGAAAGATGCTTAGACACAATTGATCTATGGCTAAGCCACGCCACCAAACGCGATGAGCCAATCACAGTGCGCAGCTAACCCAATAGAGCACCATTGCCGGTGCAAGAAGTGAAAATTCAATACAATTTCTCCATTGACATTTGAGATATAAGCCATAAAAACATAATCATACATGGTAGACTTAAAACCAGCTATGGCTGTACTAAGTGATTGCATATGCTCATATAAACGCCAAAAGTTCATGGGGCACTAACCTTGTTTTAAGATAAATGCCTTTTATTCGCGATGTATTGGATAAGTACTTCATTACCCACAATCCTGAACAATCCCACAGTGATGCATCTGATTGGTGGAAGTCGTGTCACGTGTCTGAAACCCGCAAAGGTACGTGAAGACTGAAGATCGCTGTAATGACGTAGGGCTAAGTTCATTGGTCGCACTTCTGAGACGCCGCACGCCATTGGATGTGCAGTTGCCACAGCTTAGCTAATGAGCGAGCCAGATGCTCAATGTTTTTGCATGTTGAGCTGCAAATTCACTGTACGAAAAGTTCACGTGGCCCTCGTCAGATTTGGAAGTCACTTAAAAGGCTTTTTTACGGAGGCTTCAGTCGACTTCAGTGAGGCGCGGTGGTTTATGGGAGGAGTAGTTCCTTTGCTCGGAAATTAAAATATGTACACAGGCTTGTACCCTCGACTTTTTTTTGGATTTTCTCTTCGTTTTTTCACTCGAAATGATACGTTGTATGCTTATGAGTTCAGCCGTAGCTGATTATCCTCAGACATGCTCTAATAGATATGGATTTTACAAAATGGTCAAATGGGAGAAATGAATGGGGAAATTTATTTCCAGCACCAGCGCTCTCTGGGCTGTAGCAGGACTGTGATGCTACGGTGTGTATTTTTTTTTACCATTTCCCAAGCCACATCTCAACAGACATAAGTGTCTGCTCTGGATAAAGTTATGCGATTAAGTGATGCGGTCGACCACAACACCAAATAAACGTGGATAAATTAAACAAGGATGTCTACATCTGTTCTAAGTTAAATCAAAAGTAAATGATGGCAGAATTTTCATTTTTGGGTGGAGAATCCCTTTAAGCTAACCATAGATTATCTGAGAACTACAGCAGGGTTTGGGAACTGAGTTTTGCACCCCTGGTTTAAAGGAAAAAATTGAATTATGCAAATTATGATGATATGACCCTTTTGAATAACACAAATGAAGACATGGCCTTGTGGACCAGAGATGAGAATGTGATCAGGCCTCGAGTCACATGACACGGGCAGCAGCTCTGCACATTCACTGTTCAGTATAAGTAACAGTCAGGGGCCAACAAGCCGCCGTGTTGTTGTGTAACTCTACACCGGCCGTTTGCACACTACTCTAGAAATGATCAGAGGCCTCGTGACTGTGTCCACACTGATGCTAACCAACCATCACCCTCCCGTATATGACATCAGCACATCCCTCTCGCTCTCTCCAAACTATGAATGGTGGATGTGTGTTTAAGAGGGAGGGATCAAGTGACTCACCTACACACACACACACACACCAGCAACGAGGTGGCATTCGGCTTTACGTCTGTGACTCATGTTTACTTCACTTATTGCACGGAATCGGCCCTATTTCCATGCTGCAGTGTTAATATTTACCTAATGATAGAAGCACGTCTCCACTCCATCACAAAAAAGTCTGTGAGCTAAAGACACTCAGTGGTTGCTCATATTTCCTGTTTGAATCATAGAGTTTGTGCATACATTTATTGCACACTGCTACCAGATCACTAGCTGGAGGAAATCAAGTCAGTAACCATAATTAGCCTTAAAAACATTACCTTATTTTGAGAGGCATAAAGAAATTGCATACATAAACATTTTCAACTATATATTTATCACACACAAAAAGGCTGGTAAAAAAATACAAGTACTAATAATAAACAATTCAGAAACTAATGTTCATGTTAGTTTGCATAGCGCACTATGAATTGATGCATTTTATTACATGTATGTGTCATTACTAGTTGGGTGTAACGCAATACAAGTAACTTAATCAAATTATGTTTTTTCAATTAACTAAAGTAACACATTACTTTTAAATTTACAACAAACTACTTTTGACTTTTTTCTTAAAAGTAATGCAAGTTACTTTGTTTTCCTATTTATTGACAAAAATAAGCAAAAATGACTTCACATTTGGGCTTCTTTTTTGTTTTCTTCCATCTTATTCTTCTGTAATCCAGAATGTCAGCCGAGCTGAAAGGTTTGTTTGAGCTGCGTCTTATACTGTACAGGCGTGAATTATTCACTTATTTCACTTTTGGTGTGAAAAGACCTTTAAATTTGTCAAAAGTAGAAGTTTTTTTCTTATTAAAAAACAAACAAGTTAGCTCAGCGGATACAAGAAAAAGTCATGCAAAATCACATTACATAAAAAGTAACGCAATTAGTTTGTTTTTAGGGAATTTAAACACCTTTTTTTGTTTTGTTTTGTTTGTTTGTCTGTATTGTTTGTTTGCCACTTATGTGGTTGCTTTATTGTATTTTGAGTTGTTCCTGCATAAGATTTATTGCATTGTATTTAATTGGCTGAATTATTTCTTTTGATTTCTCTGTCACTCATTTTATTACTGTAAGGTAATTAAAAGGTAAATGTTCCTGGGTATACAAGTATATTAAATCTGTTTTCCATTCTATTAATTACTTTCTGAATGGAATGTATTGATGTCCTGAATGGAAATATGACTGGAATTGAACTGAATAGTTGCTATTAAATTGGCTTTCTTCTGGTTCCTTGTTCTGTTGTTTCTTAATAATATCATCTCTATGTAGTAGTTATATTATGATGAGTGTTTAATTAAATTTTTATGGTGGTTTTTACCCCTGGCGCCCAAACTTTATCTTGTAAGGCCGAATACCGTCATAACTGACTCAATATTGTAATGCAATACTTTTAAAAGTAGCTTTCGCCATTTATATGAATCTTTTAATTCATATATACATCATAAAATGATACAAAAGCATCTTGGTTTGCCTAGCTTTTTATAAACATGAAACCAGACCTTTGCTTGTATAGCAGGGGTATTCATACAGAACATTTCAGAGAAAAATAGTTGTGACTGGTTGTAAATCATGAGATTAATCATTTTTATTTTATTCTATTGACAGCCCTAGATATGCAACACAATATTCTTCATGGAAAGATTTAAGATTTACACATGTAATGTTACTTTGACAGAAGGTCACCAAATCGCTTCATTTTTTAAGCAATGCTTACATTTTATGTAACGCCGGGCTAGTTGTAAAACGCTTGTTTTAAATACTTACATGCATGACAAAAATACTTGCATATACTTGCAAGTATTTGCAAGTATCTTGCAAATGCATAAATACTTGCATGACGAAACAGTGTATTTACTAGTTGCCATTTCAATATACAATATATAGAAAAAAATCTGCCAAACTTCCAAAAACTTGTAAGATATCACTGAACATTTATTTAACCATAGCAAAAGTAAATTTCTTAAGTTAATTTTTCATCTCTACTTTTTGTGCTTATTTAAAATTAGACAAATCTGATATTATTTTAATCTCCAATCTGTTGTTTAACAGTTGATATAGTTCTTTAATGCTTCGCTAACTAGCAGAAAACACTAGCAGGGTTTAAACCCCAGTTGTGCAGTTGGGGCATGTTGTAACACTGCGTTACAATGTGCCCCTATTAGAAATATGCTATTATTCTATACTTTTATGAATTCTATTGAGAAAACAAGAGAAACATATAAATAAAAACTGAGAGTCAATGTTCAAAAATGATTAAATATTATTTTGTTTTGAACTATGCTGTATAGCTGTGTTTTCCAGTGTGTTTGTTGTCAAACTCAAAAATTAGTATATTTTTTAATTATTAAAAATGGCATTATTTTATAAAAAAAAGTTAATAATTGTATTTTATTAAGAAAATATTTTGGTTTGACTTGTATATTTTTTTGATTAGCTCTGATAGCATTTTAAGCTGTTATATGGTGATGTTACAATGAACCCCACCTATGGGGCATGTTGTCACATTTCACTACCATTCTTCAGGGTAAATCAAGAAAAAAAGTATACTGTATTAATAAAACAAAGCCACATACATATGGTAAATTAATGTGGGGGAAAAAAGTAGATTTACACAAATGAACAAAGTCAAGTTACGTCTGTCCCATATTTCTCTCACACAGTATAAACAGACCTGTATATACATTATAATACATAGTTGGCTTTACATTTTAAAGTGACAAAGTTTCTAACAAGTTCAAATATTTGAGGGTCGATCCTGGCATCAAAAAACCCTGCTTTATTGAACCATTTCTCCAGTTCCTAAACATCTGCAAACATCCCTGAGAACATATTTCTGGAAAACATCCAACCAATAAGGGAATATAATCGCATTTAATTAAAATAATTCGCAATTATACTGAAAACATCTTTAAATTTTCCATGTTTCAAGCTGAACGGCATTCAATGGGTCTGTAAGCCAGTGGACAGCGCCGTCGTGCTGAAATCTCTGGCGCCGCAGCCTCAACGCTCGGGTCAAAACAACATTAGATATTCACATCGATTAAACCGCAATAGCGTGCTATTCTACTATGAGCTATCATTACGAACTGGACACTTGTATTAAGGCAAAATGGCGCATATACAATCCCATAGCCGAGAATGAAGCATAGGCCTGATCTCAATATGACTAATAAACACAAGTGTGATTCTAACCCTCCAACACACGGGCTCAATGTTTCACATCAAACGAGGGATCGTTCACACGCACCTCATTCCCTCTCCTCTCAATCCTTCAGCGCGAGATATATTTTCTTTTCACATATAGATTCCATAAAGCTCTTACTTCAGCATGGACTGCTCCTTCTCCTCCTCTTTCTTCTGCCTGTCCATGACACCGAGGATGATCTTCCTCTCCTCCTCGGTGAGGTGGCTGCAGGTCCGGCATCTCCGGCAGGACAGGCCCGCTGTGGAGCCCGGCTGGAGCAGACATCTTTACACGCCGATGCTGAAGAAGATCAATAAGCAGACTTAATCCATGATGAATGCAAGGTCTATTTGATCAATCATCAGTGCATTTTTGGTTGCTCGGATTTAAAGCATTATAATAACCCTAACCCACCACAGCAGCATCTCTGGTGACCGTTAGCCTATGGTGTTTTACAACACTATGACAGAGGTTAAGTTATTATACAACTATTGCAATGATAACAATGCAATAAGGAGGATTTTACAGCATTAGATCAATCATTCAATGAGCAATAGAAGAATGGATACAGCTGGTCCGTATAAAGGTGATGGCTATTGAAATTCACGCAATCCTCTTTAATATTATCCTCTTCCTCAATGCAAAAAGAAAACGAATAAAGCATCGATGCATTATGAATAAAATAGCAGATGTTATTCCAGATCTCAGAGGATGTGAAAGCGCCTCTTGCCTTTTATTTGGCCATCATCCTGTTCAATCCCGTCTAACCCATCGCTGTCATCGTCCTGGAAAAGTTCTTTTGCATTTCATAATAAATGTTTGCTTCCCTTTTGTGTCCCTCTGCTCCGGTGCCTCGCTTTCCTCCAGGTTTGGTAATTCTTGAAGATATCTTAAACACACAAAAATGGATGCAGCGACAGAGAATCCCAATTGGAAGAGTGTGGGAGGAGCAAAGATGCCCGGCGAAGGCTTTAGTGTTTTACCAATCGTGCTATGGCGAAGGCTTGATTGTTAATATTCATGAGGAAACGTTCGATTTGGAACGAAACTCGACGTCAGCACGGTCTATTTGATATTTAAAAACATACTGTTCGCAATTGGAACGGATGCACTTGACGTCAGCGTTGCATAATTAATATTCAGGAACTAAATATTTTTCTCATTGAATGACAGGAAATGATAGGTAGGCTATTTGTAGATTATCAAGTTTCCCATGATAAATAATAAACAAAACAACTTTCCCTGGCATATAATCGACCTTCTAGAATAACGCCGAACAGAAAGTGACAAACTAATTGTTTTATTTTCCTTTACACGACATTGACATACATTAAAATTAAGTCTTTCAAAATATGTTTAGCAATGATGTTATTCAGGAACCAAAACAACGTCAATGGATGATAAGAACTCATCGTCAGCATCACCATCATCAACCAATGAATATTGAAGTTTCAAGACCTGACCATTGGAAGGTCATGATGACACAACGTCAGTATGACCTTATGAATATTCATCTAAACCTTTGCCATAGTAGGACTCGAAATTTCATTGACAGCCAGTCGAAAATCATAGTGAAAAAACGGAGTGGAATCTTTATCGAGCAGGATCAGCCATAATTTCTAAAAATAACCTCAGAATGGCTCCTTGCAGACTACTAGCATAGACCAATAATGCTTAATATTTATGGTTTCAATGAATGAAATATTAATGAGATTCCTGATTTATTTTACCACATCAAAATTTAGCATGACCATCAAAATTATATCAAACATTACATGTATTACTTAGATTATTAGTCAAATGGCTGTCAAACGATTAATCGCATCCAAAATAAAAGTTTGTGTTTACATAATATAGCCTATGTGGGTGCACTGTGTATAATTATTTTATAACATAAATACACACACGTTTGTACATATATATTATATGGAATATTTTCATATACTGTATATGGATATATATATATTATATTATATATAAATATGAATATTTAATATATAAACGTTTTTTTTTCTTAAATATACATGCATGTGTGTGTATTTATATATATACAAAATAATTATACACAGTGCACCGACATATATTACGTAAACAAACTTTTATTTTGGATGCGATTAATCGCGATTAATCGTTTGATAGCCCTAATTGAAATAAAAAAGTATTTAAAAATGGTGTGTGATGAAGAGAACATCATAGTGAACATAAAATGAATATTTTTCTATTTTTAGAGCTGTGGTGATCCAACTTTTCATTATTTTTATTTTTATAAGTGGTCACACACCCTCAATTAGCTTTATTGCCCATTAGATTCAAATGTGTTGAATCTTTGTGGAACATACATTGCAGGAACATCAGTTACTAATCTGTTCAACATTTTATATTGTTAATGAGTTATAAATTACATTTCTTCAACCAAAACACCAATTTCTGACTATATTTATTCCTAACCCCCCATTTTTTCATATCCTTTGGCTTGCAATGACTGTAACAGTTTTAAATGAGTGCAGATTGAGATGATGAGATTATAGACTAAAAAGGTGAAGAGTGTCTTATATCTCATTAAAGCATTAAGTCTTTGATAGGATGAGAAACCACACAGGTTAGCATTAGCAAACAATTATACTAGGGCTGTGAAACGATTAATTTACATAATATGTGTATGTAGTGTGTATAATTATTTATATATATATATATATATATATATATATATATATATATATATATATATATATATATATATATATAAATACACACACATGCATGTATATATCAGAAATGTTTGCATGTATATACCTATATATATTTATACAAAATTAATGTTATACATAAATATTTGATATATTAATAACAAATTTTTCTTAAATATATGCATGTGTGTGTATTTATACAGCTATGGAAAAATTAAGAGACCACTGCCAAATCAGCAGTTGCTCTGGATTTATTATTTATAATATAAAATAATAAATCCAGAGCAACTGCTGATTTGGCAGTGGTCTCTTAATTTTTTTCCATAGCTGTATATACAAAATAATCACACTACACACATATATTATTTAAACACAAACTTTTATTTTAGATGCGATTAATCACGATTAATCATTTCACAGCCCTAAATTATACATACACACAAACACCATAAACATTTAAAGGCTGTATTTAAACTTATGAGAACAGAGAGACAATACTCAGCCATCTTACCATCGCGATTATTGAAGTCCAACATCGGATTTCTGCTTTTTTCAAATGCAGCCCACATAACACCTACAAAATAAACTTGTCCAAGGTAAATGTATTAATTAATTTACAAAATGATAATGGTAGAAGGTGATGGAAACACATTTGGAACAGTCCTGCACCCATTTACATCACTGCAAAGGGTACATTGAAAACATGAATATTCACAGATGAAGACTTTGTTTTTATTGTTCATATTCGACCAATTATAAAGAGCAATTCTAGTATGATTTCCATGCCCAGTGTGCCTATGTAAAATCTGTTAGAAATATGCAGCAGTATGCTGGATGTTCTTGTATATACCAAAACAAGTTTCAGTATGGAAGTAAAAGAGTGACCAAAGAGTGGAATATTCCGGAGCGTGTCCGTGTTCGGAGAACAGAAACCCATCCATCGAAAGCACTTCTTTAATTCATCTCTTACTCCACAACAGCCACCACATGTTTCTGCTTTTCGGTCACCAGAGGAACAGATCCCGGCTTGCTGTGTTTGCGGACGTTTTGTTCCCTAAAACACACACACAGAAGCATAGACAATCAGAATGCCGATCAAACTCAAACACGGATTCATTTCCTTTCACTGCCAATATAATGGAGCCAAACGGCAAAAGATGTAAAGTTAAAGAGTCATTTTTCCAAACAAGCCTCAGTGAACATGTTGAAACGGTTATGGTATGTAATGCAAAGGTGTTGCATGCATTTTTGAGTGAATTATACCTTTAAGCTCAGTTACAAAACCTGGATCAAGGATTGTTCAATATAAACATCAGCAGTGTCGTAACATTTGGTGAAAAACTTACTTCCTGCGTCGGGCTTCTTTCATTTCCCGCTGCTCTCTCTTCTGTTTCAGGACGTCTCTGGGCAGGTGTCGGTGACGGGCGATGCGTCTTCACCTGTGGGTGGTGCTGGAATTTCTCCATCAGCTTCTTGTTGTAGTTTGCGGCAGCTTTTTCTCGGGTTGAGAGCTGTTAGTAACGAGAATTGTGTCAATGGTATATATTACACACACACACAACGTGCCGTGCATTGATGTTCTAAAATGAGACTTTTCTTTTTAATAAATCAAATGTAAATTCATGTCCCAATTTCACAATGTCACCTTTACAGGGTTTCTGCAGGTTTCACAAAGTCAAATTTAAGACTTTTTAAGACCTTTATGAATGAAATTTAAGACTTGTATCACAAAAAAAAAACACAAAGGAAACGCAGTCTCAAAATGATTCGCAAAGTAATTTAATTTATTCAAACCGAACATTCGTCAAAAAATCAGCGCGAACGGTCTCGTGATTTCGGAAATTAGTTCTGTTTCTGTTTTTATAAAATCCCTTATTCCACAGCATGTAAAGTAGGCCTTTTATCTTTACCTGAAGGAGTTAGCGATGTCAGAGTCTGGAAACATTGTTTAAACAATGTAGGACTGGTGTCTTGTCACATTGTGGAGAATCCAGAGGCCGCTTTTAGTGTTGGCTCTGATCCAAATCAGCAAAATCCAAATCAGCAAAATCTGATCCAAAATTCCGATTTTTAAGCGAAGTATCGCTAAACTTCCACTTCCCCATAGCTGAATAAAATCCATTTTATGTCAGTCTGAGGTATCCGAGATATGCGCCAATAACGCAAAACCTCAAAACTGATTGGCTGTTGCATGTTGGTCTATTTCTGTAGTCATAATACAGCGAATTATATTTGAGTAAGCAAAATAAAGAACTACAACCACGGAATAAAAAAACCCGAAACATTCCAAAGATCTGCAGGAGCATTTCAATGAGGTTTACATGGACGTAGGAAAATTAAGACCCGTTTAAAATGATTTAAGACCTAGAACACAATACTTTAGCAAATATAAGACTTTAAGGCCTTAAATTTTGATTTTGAAATTTTAGACTTTAAGACTTTTTGAGACCCTGCAGAAACCCTGATTTACCTGGTTAAATAAACATAAAAAAATATTTTCTATTTTTAATTCATTAAAGGGTCATGAATCCCCAAACCAAATTTCGTCAAAATGAACGAATCATTTCCCGAGACAACTCGTTCATTTTGTTCGTTGAATGAACCAAATGACACAAAAAAAGATTCGTTCATTTTGATAAACGAGTTCGATAAGGAGAGTCATGAACGCGCATCACAGAACAGAGCAAGGTGACCGTTTGAGCTTATAAAACTTAAAGTTTGGTTTTTTTTTTTAATGAGCGATCGTTTCGCTTATAAGACCCTTATTCATTGTCTGGAATCATTTAAAGCCCTTTGAACAGTTTGCACTGAAACTGTCTTTTGGACCTTGAACTGTTTGGTTACCATTGAAGCCACCAAACCCAGCGCATGCTTTAGGGGGTCTGTTAAAACTCAATGTGCTCAGGGGAGGCACGAGACGTGGCGTCCTGCTGTAACTTTTCCTGTGTCGCTGTTGGATAAGGATCAAATCGTGTGATTTATACGCTTTTTAATGTCACATTTTGTAATATTTGCATTTTATTTTATAATATGGGATATCTGATTATCCTATTTTTTGCCTCCTCTGAGGAAACGCCCCTGATACATACTAGGGCTGCACGATTAATTATCTATGATGTTGATATGCGCATCTAATCAATAAGCCGGTTCCTTGATTAGCAGTAAATCACCTTCACCTGCTTTCAGATGGAGCGGCATTTACTACAAAGAGCCGTAACTTACTGACAAGCTGAGCCATATCGCGTTAATATCGAGGACGTATCGCCAGCGATATTTAATGCGATATGGCTCAGCTTGTCAGTAAGTTACGGCTCTTTGTAGTAAATGCTGCTCCATCTGAAAGCAGGTGAAGGTGGTTTACTGCTAATCAAGGAACCGGCTTTAATGATTAGATGCGCATATCAACATTGTGCGATTAATCGTGCAGCCCTAATACATAGACACACACACACACTTGGCTGAAGTAGAAGAGATTCTGCTATGTGCACAACCTGCTTCATAACTTCATGAACAACTTCAGTAACACAACAGTGGCAGCAAAAATATGCAACATCTGAGTGTTTTTAGTTTGGCAATCAACAGAAAGCAGCAGTTTTTTCAGTTGAAGAAATGCACCAAAGTGCTCCTCATCTATCTCTCTATCTCTCCATCATAAAATTTCCGCGGCTCCCGGGCTTTGGCGCGTCTCACTCCACACCCCTCAGAGGGCTTTTATTCTAATTAAAAGCAATGATTTTCTCAAATTCAATTTGTTTAGGGCAATCTAATAGCTGCTGATGCCATCAGAGCACTTGGGAGGAAAATCTGAAGGCCTGTTAACTCTTATTTATGAACTTCTTGACAGCGTTCACATGAGGGGGAACAAACATGACACTGCGGTTTCCATGGAGACATCCCATCATAGAGCTATTGTATTTTTAGTCCTAAAAACGAAGCGAGTTAGCATTTCAGCCATCGGATGCCTCTAGAATTTCAATTTAAGTAAAATAAGGCATTCACACTTTGTTCTACAACAAATTACATGCATTCAAAACTCAAATGTGAATTTTAAATGAGTTGTTTCTAAAATTGCGAACAAGTTGCAACACAAGGACTACACAGATGGATTATTATCACGCTATTACTGTTATCAGTGTCGTTATCGTTACCTAAAATCTATTTAAAACATTTTTTGGTTATTAAAATAAAACTTTGAAATTTAAATATTAGATGAAAAACTGAAAAAAACTGAAAAAAGTTTAAGTTAATTAAAATGACTAACTGAAATTAAACTAAAACTGAACAAAAACTAAATTTGTACTAATTTTAGAAGTATTTAAAAAAAATGAACAATGGCAAAATTATTAAAACTTAAATTAAAATGAAAAAGGAAAATATAAAAAGCCAATTCAGAATATTAATAAAAACTAGAATAAAAGTATATCAAAATATTACTTTTATGTGAAGATCAGAGGTTGTTCACATTTAGACATTTAAGATTAAAATATATTAAATTGCCACACTACAAAAATCCCAATGGTCCTGAAAATGGGCTTCTATCTCTCTCTCTCTCATATATATATATATATATATATATATACATACATACATACATACATACATGTATGTGTACTGTATGTATGTATGCATGTATATTTTATTTGCACAGGTGTAATTAATATATATATATATATATATATATATATATATTAGGGCTGTGAATCTTTGGGTAGACAGCGAATCGATTTGAATTCAATCGATTCTATAGGTTTTCGATTCGAATTCAAGAACGATTTGTGCAAATTCAGAACGATTCAATTCGATGCGATTCACATCCAAATTCGATGCGATTCGATTAATACGATTCTTAATTTTTTATATGCATTATAGTATTATTTCAATGCTTCACCCAATGGGTCTTTGTCTGGGTTTGAATTACACAGCGGCCTTCAGGGGTCAGATAGTGGGGATTTTGTCCATTGTTAATGTTAGTTCATGTTGGTTTTTAATTTTAATAAATATATTATTATAAAAAAAATTAAATGGCCTACGAATTAGCATTTGTAGAAACCGCAATTTTTTAAAAAGGCTTTTAAAGTATTGCATTAAATGACTACATGCACAAATTAATGGAGACGTTTTCATCAGTTTCATTTTGCATCCTCTCAGTGCACTCGTTAACATCTTTTCACTGGATTTTGCTCGCGCTCGGTCCCGCATAGCTCTCATGTACAGATTTTTGAGCAGTCCATGATTGAGCTCTCCAGCTCTCTATCAAGAAAGCAATAGTTTTAAGGGCAAACCGCTCAAGCCATTGATAAAGCTGCCATGCCATTGCGTGGTCACTATGAATAAAACGCTTTCATTGCGTGGAAACGTCGCAGTTATTTTCTTTGAGATAAGATTATACTAAAATGGGCCATACCATTGACATTACCAGTCCTGAGCTGTGAAGTAAAAGCCCACTTTATTTAAGGGCGGGCATTTATAACATGGAAAGACTCTCCGTACACGCAAGTGGTCTCTCGCTCACTTTCCCTCTCTGCCGAGTGCGTGCACGCGCGATACGCGGTTTGGAGCACAACCTCTGTCTCGTATGCACGCTCGCTCTCAGATTCCGGGAGATTTTAACTAATTTGCGGTATAACTAGCCGATCACGACACGAGTTGCTCAACAGGTAAAAAGATAAACTCATCTTTCAGGCATTTGACCGACCAGGCTTCAGCGTGAGAAATTAGGGGTGTGTGAGCGCGTGAAACCAATCAAATGCGGATGTCTCACGGCCAATGCGTGAGGCAGCTTGTACCAGGAACACTTTAAGGTTGTGTTTATATATTTTTAACCACTGAATCGCTATAGAATCGCGATTAATTCGATTCTTAGCCTTTTAAATCGATGTTTCACGTAAATAAACGATTCACGATTCAAAATACATGTTTCAGGATCGATGCATATGCATCGTCAGGATTTGTAATCGATGCATCGAGAAAGCGAGTGAATCGTTACACCCCTAATATATATATATATATAGACACACACACACCTGTATACACTTGTATACACATATATACACCTGTGCAAATAATTACACCTGTGCATTTGCCAAACACTCTTATCTTAAGTGACTTACAATGCATTCAAGTTATGCATTTTATCAGTTATAAAGTATTCCCTGGGAATTAAACCCAGGACCTTGGCGTAGATAGAGCTATACTCAACTATTTGAGATACAGGAATGCTTAATTCATTAAAAATGAAAAGCAATTCAACAGAAAATTAGATGCAAAGTATATAACATTATAAGTAGACTTCAGGGATAAAACAAAAGGCAGTAAAACATGGCCCCTTTAATTGAAACAACAGACATACATTTACTTATGTGCAAAAATATGATACCGTGATTGTAAAAAGCCACTTATAGAGGCTCAAACTCATAAACGGTAAATGTTCATATTATTAATATAGCAAAATGGGCACTCGATGTGATGTAAAACAAAAACAAACCAGAGCCAGCTTCAACGAGCTTCCAGACATCAGACTCTTGATTCAGCATCTGCTCCTTTAATTAAATACACTCATGTGCCTGATAGTTTAATGTCTTCATTATTTTTCCTGCTTTAAGTGATTAGCTGATTCAAACTGCTGATAACTGCAGTGAGTGTCTGATCTCTTTAAGTGAAACGCATCAGGATAAATCTCTCTTAAAGTCTGGCGGGAGCCAAAAACTTGCCAATGCTGGACCGCATGAGGGAATCAGATGAACTAGAGCTGATACAGATGATGGGTAGAAGAAACTACATTCACCTGGAGCAAAACCAACCTCTGCCTCAGCATAGCAGAAAGCCTTGCTTCCACGTGTTTATTTTATTTAACCGGATTCTGGACTAATGTGGGCAAAATAGTTGATTTATTTTTTTTAAATACTTCCCTTGATCTGAGCGGTACAAGACTTGGCTAGTTTTCCTAAGTTTGCCTCCTGAACACACACTATTTTTTTTTAATCTACAATGTTAAGTGGGTGAAAAAAACCCTCCTTAATCTTGTGTTTGGGTCAAAAATGGGCACCCATACAAATTAATGGGAAAAACTGTAATTTAGGGCATTCTAAAATAAGACACCAGGTGACAGCAAAGTCACTTCATCTTTACGTTTTAGCTCTAAGAACTTATTGGAATGATATTTTTATGCAGTTAAAAAAATTAATAAAATAAAACATAAAAATAAGCATAATTTACATAGAAAATATGGTACTTTTTGAAGTAAATAAATTAAAAAATACCCCCAAAATAAAAAAAAAAACACCATAAATGGATAGACAAAACTTATTCGAAGACAGTGATATAACATAAATAAAAATCAGGATCACACCTGAGTCCTCTGTGCCCACATTTGTCCATAATTACAGGATTAAGGGCTACAAAGTGAATACGGATTGAGGGCTACAGGGGCCATATTTGACAGTTATATAACAATTATTTTTTAAATGTCTTGCTTTAACATAATGTCTTATTTTTAAGTAACTTTCAATTCTAACTTTCTATAATATTTTTTGACAGAGGGCAAAATTATTTGAAGTTCTTATAACTATATAAACCATAAAAGAGGCACAATCTTAAAGAACATATATGGACATGTGCGGATTTCCTTGTAAGCAAACTTCACTTTATGAAATAGGTGTAGGCACTTTGGGGCACTCTATTACAAGAGTTGCTTTGACAAGAGACATAAAACTCTAGAGCTTTTTCCTGGCCAGGTTTTAGACCGCCACAGAAGTGATTTGTGGATCTAATTCATTTTAAGTGCTTGGCGGGGTGACCACAGGGCCAAATGTGGCCCGTATTAACCACCTGAGTGCATTTGCAACAAGTGAACACCCTCACAAAACTACAATCAAGGATGAAACCTAGAATCAGTGAGTTAAAACATATTTTGGGTCTGTAATGCATATAAAATGGGATCAAGCGCTCACCAATCCGAGCTTCTCTGAGGCATTGGCCTTCCACAGCCGAATGTTCATCTTGTCGGAACCGCTCATGACGTATTTGTTGTCAGCCGACCATCTCACGCTGATGACATGCTGCATACGTTTGGTGTGGTACACCTCCCTGAGGATTGTGGGAAATTACATGTAATGCCAAAAATGTTCTTTATGCACACACACTGCCTGGCCAAAAATGTATTGAAAGTCTTTTGGATACAAGAAAGATATGGACAAAAACATGGAAATAACCACTAAACATGCCACTTTATGAATTTAACACTTAAAAAAAATAAATCTAATCACTTTTTCCTGACATTATAGATCTGCTCTGGCCTTTCCGCACCACACTCACCTGCTGTGGCCTTTGTCTTTCTGAAAGATGCGGATAGTTTTGTCAAAGCTGGCGGATACAAACTCCCTTCCTGTAGGTGAATAATCCACATCCAGCACAGCGGACACATGATCCATGTGCACAACCACAGGAACATCCAGATGCCTTATGTCATAAGTATAAAGGCTGAGGAAGAAACAGAAATAGGTGACATGATTTATTTACTCTCATTAAATTTTTAATGTAAAGGTTTACACTCAAATGAACTCACTTGTAGTCTTCATTGGCGCAGGTAAAATAGTACGCTTCCATTGGGTTCCAGCAAAGTGTGTTGCTTCTCAATTGCATGATAACCTGAAAGTGTCATTTCATTGAAGTCATTAATGGAATTATTCAGCCATGCAGATGAAAAGTAAAAGTCGTGGGTGAAAAGTAAAAACAGTGCAGTTGCAGACCTTTCGGAGCGGTGCAGCTTCTCTGGTGTCATACAAGACTATACTTCTGTCTGATGCACAGCTGGCGAGAAGTTCGGTCTGCAAAGGACAATGGGACAATTTACTGGTGGTAAATGAAATTAAAGAAATGTGTGGCATTTGATGTCTAAACTACTCAATAACTTCCATAAACCACTTGGGATGGTAAAACCTCCCTGTTTTGCCTCATGACTCATTTAAATCATTGTGAAAAAATACACTTCTGAGCAAAGAAACAACAAAAATGAGCAAAAAAAATGGGCTATTAACAAATTACGACAAATTATTGGCCGTGATATTAGCAAAACTTAAGCAAACAAACTACTTAAAGGAGTAGTTCACTTTTTACAAAAAGACTTTTGCTGATAATTTACTCACCCATGTCATCCAAGATATCCATGTGTTTCTTTCTTCATTCGAAAAGAAATTAAAGTTTTTGATGAAAACATTCCAGCATTTTTCTGCATATAATGGACTTCAATGGGAACCAAACGGTTCAAAGGTCCAAAAGACAGTTTCGGTGCAAACTGTTCAAAGGGCTTTAAACGATTCCAGATGATGAATAATGATCTTATCAAGCGTAATGTATCGCTCATTAAAAAAATTTAAAATAAATTTTAAAACAATTGGTTTTCTAAGCTCAAATGGTCGCGCTTGCTCTGTTCTGTGACGCACGTTCGTGACTCTCCTGTTCGAACTCATTCATCAAAACGAACGAATCTTTTCCCGAGTCAACTTGTTCATTTCGTTCATTGAATTAACCAAATGACACAAAAACATTCGTTAATTTACTCGTAAATGAATGAGTTCAAACAGGAGAGTCACAAACGCACATCACAGAAAAGAGCAAGGCGACCATTTGAGCTTATAAAACTTAAACTTTGTTATTATTTTTTTAATAAGCGATCGTTTCGCTTGATAAGACCCTTATTCATCGTCTGAAATCGTTTAAAGCCCTTTGAACAGTTTGCACTGAAAACGGTCTTTTGAACCTTGAACCTTTGGTTACCAGTAAAGTGCATTATATGGAGAAAAATCTGAAGAAAAATTTAATGTTTTCATCAAAAACCTTAATTTATTTTCGACTGAAGAAAGAAAGACATGGATATCTTGGATGACATGGGGTGAGTAAATTATCAGCAAAAGTTTTTTTAAAAGTGAACTACTCCTTTAAAAATTCACTGCTGTCTCAAAATCATCGAAGATTGAATTAAGTTTTAGGCAGAATATGGGAAGTGTGTGTGGGGAGCATTTTAGCTGCTGGTGCTGGTGTTTATGTAAATTTTAGCGTTTGTGATGTCACGAACCCGGGAGGAATGTCGTGTAACCCCTACCAGCCGTTTTTTGTAGTCCTTAAAAAACAATTTCTTAAAAAGCAAATATCTCCCTTTGCTTTGAACTTTGAGCGTTGTAACTTTGCAGATGTTGTTTATGCTCAAGCAACATTACACACTAACTAAAGTTAGAAAAGGGAAATCCCCTTTAAGTTGAATTTGTTGCTCACCTCCACAGGGTTGTAGCGGACGCAGCTGAAGCTGTCCACACCCCAGCTGAAGGAGCGGATGGGACTGCTTCTCTGCTCATCCCAGATATCCACAGTCTGCCCACAGGTTGCAAACGTGCCCTCCCTTTGGTGATGGTCAATGCCAGTGAACACCGCCTGTGAAACACATCAGACATGTTAGAAGCCTAAAGTACAGAACCTTAACAGTATGTGCATATTAAGGGTGGACAATATACCGGTAGACAATCTTAACTGGTAGAAACCTGTCAACCGGTAGAGATTTTGGACTATTGTGTTTATGTTTGCATGTTGTTGCTGTGCTACACGGTCACGAAAGCTTATCGTTTGCACGCTTTTTAAAGGGATAGTTTAAAATGACATCAAAATGACCGTCTTTGCAAGTAAACAAACAATTTTGTTTTAAGTGAACGTAAACAGGTTGAGAAAACACACAAGTATAGTGGATCAGTGCATTCGGTCATTAATTGACAGCAGCCAAATAAACCTGCTGTCGTCTGCGTCATTCATTTTAACCGAACAAAAAAAATCTCTTTATATATATATATACATATATACATACATATATATATACACACACATCTCACTGCTCCTGACTTAATCATTTTGTAATTTTAATAAGAATAAATGTATATTTACACAGAGAAGACTATACAGTGTTTTTACATTTAATTACAATTTATGTAGCATTTATTTTTCTCGTGCTTGAAGTTTTTCAGGTAGGTCATTTCATTTGTGTCTTTGTTCTATAGTATTTTGTTTTCCTATATGCTAGCAATTACTTCCTTTGTTCTTTATAACTGTTTACATGTCTTCAGTAAGCTTGATAGTTCATTTTTAACTATAGGTTGGAATTAGTTTTTGTGATATTGAAAAAGGTGACAAGAATTATGGTGTATGTGTGTGTATAAAGCCCTCAAAAAAAAAAAAAGCAAGCCGAAGCTGTACCTTCCCCAGAATTGTGTTCATTGGTTCCTCCTGAACTCCATATCCTGGTGCTTCCATGTTCCACTGTTTGATGGTCTTGTCATCTCCTACCTATTACACAGAATAACACAAGTGCACAATCACTTACTAACTGGATCGTCTGCATCTGTATAAATCAGGAAGAACATTGAATCTGCAGGATGAAAATACCGTGAAAAAGGAGGTGCCACAAAAGCGGGAGCACATTCCTCGTACAAATCCTTCATGAGCCTGGACTGTCCTCATACATTCCCGCTTTGGAAGGTTCCACACTTTCACCTGTCAGAAAATAATCAAAAATTCACTCATACATCCCAAATCTAGATGTCATTTGCACACTCCTTGGATTAACTGGACAAAGCAAGTCCCTGCATGTCTGTTGTTGTTGTTTACGTCTATTGAATGTGGTGTGCACGTTGTTTCTTGTATGGTAACGTTAACTATAAACATCTTGACAGAACAAGCTCAATTAAGAGCCTAATACCAAGGTAAAGGCTTTACCTCCCCATCACAGGCACCAGATAGGACTGTTGAAAGACTTTTGGAGTGTTTGACGATACAGCTGATGCCATCTCTGTGCCCATCGAGTGAAGCCACAAAGGGTTTGGCAAACACCCTCTCAAGTTTAGTGGCATTTAGGGCTCTGGTATATTCCCTGGGCACCTCAAAAGGATGTAGGGTCGGGTCATAGTTCCTAGGCACTAGATAGGGAACACACTAAAGTTAACATACTTCCTATTACACCACCATCATCATATTACCACTTCATGTTTACATACCTCTCTGTATATCTTTGGTTGTCTCTCGAACATAATCGTCCGGATTTCTACAAAGCACTTTAACTTTCATCCCACCTGATTATAAGATAAATCCCTAAAAATCTTGACCAAGATCAGGAGCGTTCAGAGAAATGTACATGGAAATGTACGACCATGCGTTTGTATGACGTAGGGCGCACGAATGTGACGTCACACATCCGGGTGCTGTAAATGTTTTTAAATACTTCTGTCATTTTCTTTTTATAAACCTTTGCTTTTCATTATTGTTTAACCATATACTCAATTTCACAGAAGCAAACGTGTTTATTTATGATATATTTAAATATATAACAGAAGTAACGTTATATATGTATTGTTTTGAAACAACTTCCAAAAAATTACTGGAGAAAGCGGCGTTATCATTTCTGACGTCTAAAATGAAAATTATTCTTTTAAAACATTTTATCAAGTGACTATCAATATTATGAAATTTTCATAAAGACTACATTTTGTTTCACAAAAATATCGTCCACGAAACGGCGCTATCACGTGGTACACGTTGTTTTTCTCAGTATTGAATCATGTTTGACCTAACAGAGTCGTTTGTTGAAGGCAGACTTTTATATTAAAAAAAAACTTAAAATGCATTTTAAGAGTTAGTTTTACGTTTTGTTTCAGAAACAAGTACATTTGTGACGAATATATGAAACTGTAAGCTTCTTAGCAAAAAAAAAATCGTGCTTAGATTTAGAAGGACTTAAAGGAGGATTGGCCTTTTTGAGCCACTGTGCGCCCTCTAGAGGCATAACGTTTAATCATCGGATTCAGTCTTTTTGGATTCAGCTTCCTTCTCTCGTGAAAGGATATTACGTTTTGATCTATGGTTTTGATATACGAACAAATACCTGCTAACCAAAAAACAAACAAACAAATGTTTGCGCAGTTGCTTGGACGATCACGTGTTCCATTACGTGCTTCATGAGTGTGTGAGGACTGGTGAGACTGACTGACACACGCGTGTTTTGATCATGGAGATTCTGGGCAGCACTTTTGATGATTCTGTGTTTGAGGAAGCACGGAACAAAGTCTCAGCTGCTCTGCCCACATATGAGCCCAAACTCTGCGAACCTATGGTGGGTATCACACTCAACACTTACAAGAAACTACTGATACCATGGTACAGACATGGTAACGTCATATACCTCGCTATTTACATGACATGGTATTTTACTTTCACTAGTACCATGTTAGTATGTAAGTATGTTCACAGTATGTTAGTATTTAAGGATTTTGATAAGTCATTATAATTATACATTATAATTATAAATTAAATATGTGCTGATTATACTATATAATATTGGTTATTATAATTATATATGATTATGATAATAATAATCCTAACGTATAATTATGCAGTTGTTTCTGCATTGTTCACACGGTCATGAAAAACAGGAAATGCTTAGGAATACGAAGTACATGTATATATATATATATATATGTGTGTGTGTGTGTGTGTGTGTGTGTGTAAATAATTATAAATAAATGAGAGAATATAAATATATAAGTGCCCTTTCAGGTATTAAATAAAAACAAACTTCTGCCAGGTCACATTTTTCTTTGTTTTTTTGTATCTAGTGGTTTTGTGCAGATGGAAATGTCGAGGATGGATTACAAGAACAGAAATCCTTCAAATTTCGAGGTGATCTGGCCTACAGGAGGAAACAGTATCAGGTATAAAGCACTGAATTCAGCATTTGCTCTCACTGTTATCTGATCCATGAGCTCATTTGGCAGTTGTGTCAATGACAGGTGGCTCTGGATGAGTATGTGTCCTGCCTCTCTCTGGTACTCAGAAGGAAACACATCAGTGAAGAGAGATGTGCTTGAAGGGATCGCACGCTGCTGCTGTCATCTGGGGAAAAGAGAAGAGGCTCTAAATGCCTGTGAGAAACTGGTAAATATATTAAATCACTAACTCCAACTTCTGTTTATCCTTTCACTGATTTACTGTGTTTTATTGACAGAGGACAGATGTATCCAACACCTGTCACCTCACCTGCGTCCTTCAGCTGGAACTGAGTATTCATGATCACTACAGGGAGCTGACAAACAGCATCTCCAGCCTGCAGCAGCTGTGCTGCCTTCATCCATATCATCCATGGCACTGGCTGAATCTGGCCATGAGCTTTCGGAGACTCCTCGAGTCTGATAAAGGTCCAGAGAGATCCAGCACTGAGGAAGAACATGAGAAGCACCGGGCAACAAATAACGTTTTAGCACTAAAGACCATCATGTGCTTGATTAGAACAAGGTACTGTATGTGAACAACAAGAGAACTGGCTGTTTATTTATTGACTTGGATGTTAATAGATGAATTAATTCAGTGCTGAGTTTGTGCTTGTGATTTTGGTTCAGGCTGCTAATTGAAATCCTGCGGATTCAGCAGTTCTCATTCGTACTGGCGAACAGCCAGAGGGCTCTACAGGACATTGAGGAAGCTCTTCATGCTCTGCAGCCAACAGAGAAAATTATCCAAACAACCTCTGAGGTCAGACAATAATAACCACTTTAATAAGAGAGAAAAAAAACAAAAAAACATTGTGTGTATGAAATATTAGTGACATATACAGTATATATATATACAGTATAATATATATATATATATATATATATATATATATAAAATGCAGACATTAATCCAGTCTTTTGTCAAGTGATTCTTCAGAAATCCTTCTAATATACTGATACTATTTTAATCATTTTAGCACAATGATAATATAAGAGGCAATTATTTAACCTTTACTTTTTTATTATTTAATTTAGAAAATCAAATGCTGTACGATTTTAAGAAACTGTCATTCAGAAGAGTGACATTCCTTTGTTAATATGTTTTCTGAATCAACAAAGTGAATTAAATTTATTATTACACTGTAAAAAAGTTTTTCTTTTTTTCAAATCAACTTAAATAATTTATTTACTTAAGATAACTTATTATTTTGAGTTTCTGGTGATTAAATCAATCTCCTTCATCGTGTTAACTCGCTTTTTCCATTTCAATCAACTTAAAATTTTAAGGCAACCAGGTTACTTAATTTTTTAAGTTAAACCAACTATATTTTTTTACAGTGAAAACACAAGCCAGTTTATTCTCTGCATTTATACATATCATAATTCCACATCTTACACAGTCCATGGTCTCACATTATAAACTGATTTTATTTATTCTGATGAAAAACTAGGTGATGGCAGAAGACCTCAATCCGGAGAAGATGAGGGAGGAAAGCCAAGATGGAGAGAGTTTATCGGGCCTTTATATTAAAGACTTTGATGACAGGTGGTGGAATAAACTCCACACTAAACTGCAGACGGCAGCTTGACCCATGCACGGAAAAACTGGATGAGACATATATGAATGATATGGATATTGTGACTGTACATTTATAAATGAATACATATCTTCTATTGAAGTTACATGCTTTTACTGTTACAAAGCACAATAAAACATCTGCTAATTCCAGCTATAAGCCCATACTTATTTACACAGGGTTTCCACGGGGTCTTAAAAAGTCTAAAATTTCAAAATCACAATTTAAGGCCTTAAAAAGTTTTAAATTTGCTGAAGTATTGTGTTCTAGGTCTTAAATCTTTTTAAACAGGTCTTAATTTTCCTATGTCCATGTAAATCTCATTGAAATGATCCCACAGCAATTTGGAATGTTTTTATTTATTTATATTACCAATCAGTTTTGAGGTTTTGTGTTATTGGCGGGTATCTCATATACCACAGACGATGTTTCGTCTGTGTTTCAAAACGATGTTTCCTTCAGGTGCGGGAAAGATAAAACGGCCTACATTACGCGCTTTGGAAAAGGGGATTTTATAAAAACAGAAACGGAACAAAATTCCAAAATCACGGGACCGTTTGTACTGATTTTCGCAGAATGTTCAGTTTGAATAAATGAAATTACTTTGCGAATAATTTTTGAGACTCGTTACGCGTTTCCTTTGTATGTTTTTTTTTTTCGTCATAATATAGGCCTTAAATTTGATTCATATTGGTCTTAAAAAGTCTTAAATTTGACTTTCTGCAGAAACCCTGTTACAGCATCACATTGTTTTCTAAAACTGAAGCATCGCAAAAACCTGCTCTAGCACCAGTGGGAAGCTTCAGGAACACCTCTGTTGATGTGATTGCTCTATTTTGGGTGCCAGATTTGGCTTCTCATATTATAATCTTTGAAGACAGGGGACTGACAAGCAATGGGATGATGGATCGTGTCCCTTCGTGGAAGCCATTGAGATCTTTGTGGTCCAGTGGTGGCACTTGGATAGCTGGTCTGTCTGACCAGGACTGGAGGTGTCGGAAAACTGGGGTTACCAGGATTACGAGGTTTCTGTTGTAGGTGGCCAGCGTTTCTGGGAATTCCTGCTGGCCACGTTGGGATCTGGAGATTCTCAAAGGGCAGGTGGAGATCAGCAGGATTTGATGTGTGCCAGGTATATCCTAGCACTGGTTTAGAAAGCGCGTAGAGTCTGCGAAATTCCAGGTTCGAAAGGTTTAACCCCGCTGCCTTTAAAGAGTATGGCCAAGCTTCTGTGAACCTGGCAGGACAGCCAGGTGAGACTGTGACGGGGTTAAAGAGGCAAAATTTCTTTATATTTACAAAATAAAGTTGTTCAGTGAAAAAAAAGACTTTTCTTTGTGCTTTTGTTAAATAAAGGTTCAAGAGAATTAACAAATTAGTAAATGAAAATAGCATGTGATGGCACACTGCTGTCACTACTTGAAACATCAATTTCAGTACAAATACATTTAACGGCGTGTATACACACGCGGAATCACTCGAACATTTAACAGCGTAGACATACACGCGGATAGCTCAATGCGTATAGATAACACGCCACTTGACTTGAAAGTGGCGTGTATGTTTACACAAAAGTCATGATGTCATGTTAGCCTGTCTGCTGTACAGAATGTACTGCCCATCATCAATAAAAAAAATCAAATAAAATTCAGACAACAATGACTACGGACTATTGAGCAGATGTCTTATATTTGGCAAGATTGGGTAAAAATTCCACTTGTAAAACTGCAACAATTAGTATCCTCAATTCCCAAATGATTAAAATGTGTCATTAAAAGGAAAGGTGATGTGGCACAGTGATAAACTTGCCTGTCACAACTTTTTTGGAGTGCGTTGCAGCCACCAAAATCAAAATGTGTTTATATTTACAAAATACAATTAAGTTGTTCAGTGGAAGAAATTGACTTTTCTTTGTGCTTTTGTCAGTTAAATAAAAGTTCAAGAGAATTAACAAATTAGAATAGCATGTCACACTGCTGTCACTACTTGAAACAATTTCAGTACTAAATACTTGTATGTTTAGATGGTACCTGTATGAGCCGACCAGCACTTTTGTGCAGTCCACGATGATGAACTTCTCTTTCATTTGTCCAGTGAACTTTCTGCCTGATTTGGCACAATATGTCTCACCTTGAACACTACGAATGGACATTCTCTGTGTTAAGATATAAAGACAAAGAGTTAACATAAGCACACTGGATATAAATATAATGAAATCAACTGCTTTTGTTTCTTTTCATTGTAAAGCGGAACCAACAGAAATTTTGCATATATTTTCAAAATGTATATTATATATATATATTACATATATTTTCTAAATCTCTTTAATGTAGGGGCTCTGGCTAGAATAGAATAACTTACAGTAAGGTGTGACTTGTTGATTTTTATAGTTTCACACATGTCCTGAAACAGCTGTAAATTGGTGTGGTCCAGAAGGAGATAGACGTACACATTGCGCTTTCTTGACGCCTCCAGTATGTCACAGAAAATCTCCACATCGCTGAATGTGTCCATAACTATTGCCAAAACCTGTGATGAGTCAGATTTAAAAAAGCAAATGCAATAGTGTGTTTTCAGACTGTTGCATATAAAAAATTGTCAGGCACTTTCCTCAAATAGAATACAAAATAGGCCCTGAAAAGTTCCCCAAACAAATTAAAAAAGGTGTTCAAGTTTTAGAAAATGCTGATGTCAGCTTCAGAACTTCAACGGGTCAAACAACTGAATAATAATAAATCATTTAAAACATGATATTGATTCTACCAATAAACCATAATCAAGATTAGAAATTCATAATGTATAATACATTTATTAAAGGGTTAGTTCATCCAAACATGAAAAAATGGTGTCATTATTTTCATTAATTACTCACCCTCATGTCTTTTCAAATCTTTGAGAGATTTCATTTATCCTCAGAACACAAATGAAGATATTTTTTAATGAAATCTGAGAGCGTTTTGTCCCTCCATTGACTACCACTTTCAAATCCCAGAAAGGTAGTAAAGACATTATTAAAGAAATGCATGTGACTCCAGTGGTTTACCCTCAATTTCATGGAGTGACGCGAGAGCTTTGTTTGTGCAGTTTATTTACAAAAATATTAATCGCGACGTAACCATTGCAGTCACATGGATTACTTTATTGATGTCTTTACCTTTCGACACTCTTAAAGGTTCTTCAGCGGTCCTTTGCGGTGGTAATGGTGCTATATAGCACCACTACCATTTAAAGAACCTGTTAAGCCCAGTTTGGATCTTCAGTTGTTCTTTTTCAGGAAACAAATTTCCTGTTTTTAATGTTTGTTGTCCATCATCATATTAATGTTGTATTGACATCTGAAACAACCCTGACAGTATACAATCCAAAAATGTCACTATCAAATGAAAGGTTCTTACTGTAGTTGCTTGCCTGATGAGTTCCCGCAGCAGGTCTTTCATGGAAGAGGATTTCACTGACTGGAAGAACACTTCCACACTAGGAATCCCTTGCAGATGGTAACTCCAGTCAGCCACCGGCCAGCCGTAGTCAAGAACTGGCGGCTCACTCTCTGTGGCTGCAGGAAAGTATGTCTCAGAAGAAACTGATGGAGAACTAGACACCTCTTCGTCCCGGTCTGCCTCTTCGTCGTCATTGAGAGGCTTTTTAATGTTGTTTAGGATGTATGTTTTCTCCTCCGCAGACAGAAAGTTTGCTTCATTCTCTTTGATCAGCACTTCCTGGTATCCATCTAGCCCTTTGTCCAGGAGAGCATCCATAGCCAGTCGTGTGCTTTCATTGTGACTCAGATCCACTGGAGACACCTGAACGTTTGGGTTTCTCATCTCCTGAACTCTTCTTCTCATTTTTCCCATCAGCTTCAGCTTCAGGTAGTACTGCACAGACAATCCGTTACTTTCAAGGTTCATGTTGACCGCAAACCAATCCTCAACTGCCAGGTGACTAGTTGACTCTACTTTTTAGTCATCAATCGTGCTTCACAAAGCTAAACATTTTTCCATTCAGGTGATCAAGGTGATCATCAAATGTTCACAAATTATCCTGCGAGATATTCATGCACTGTGCGTCTTTTCATCAGCACTGCATGGCACAATGAGCCTTTCTGAACCAATTTGTCATGTATTCATGATCGCTGAGTTTAAATGTGAACGTTAGTGCTGCTCTAATGCTCTGTGAAAGTGGCTTGTGGCTCCTCCTCAGATAAAAGCCCTTACAGACAGATTCACCCGCAGGCTTGGCTTCGGTGGGTGGGGTCGTGTGGTTAACAGGTGAGGTGTTGAGTGAATAATGAGACAGAAGTTCCCATGTTTTCCATCACAAAAATGAAATGGCATGAGTGGCAGGGATGGAGATAGGGCTGTCAGATTCAATTCACCCATGCTTCACTAGAGGAACCAATCGTCCTGTTCTTGTTTTCTTGATCTCAACTTGCGTAACAGCTTTGTAGATCATCATTTAAAAAATGTCATTCTAAACCCCAAATATAAAACTTCAGCATACATTATCCCACACCCTTTGATTTGTGCTACATACATAAATGCCATCTCTCACCATGTTGATTATTGGAGAAAATGCATTATTATTTATGATCAGATTTGCGGTTGAACTAAAATAAAACAGGCAAAAGAAACCCAAGACATATCTACAGACCAGAATATCACCAGAGACGGGTTTTACGTGATCTTTTACAAGTTTTACAAACCTGAAATTTTTCAACCAGTATCATAAAAAGGGAAGAAAAAATAAATCCCATAATCTCCCATAGCTTGCAATTTACAAAATTTACAGCATTGCCTACTTGTAATAAATAGTGCACGATTTTGCAAATCTGGTAGTGCACAGGATTTTGTCCAAAAATAATATCTAAATGAGTAAATTTTATCTAAATAAGTAAATTAAAATAAATACATTTAAAATATATGCCTAAACAAAATACTTTAGGAAAATATGATTAGCCTGAGAAAGAATTGGGTGGTTCTCATTTAGGGTTGAAAAATATTTTTGGAGAGTGACTAGTTAAACAAACACACAAAAAACAAACTACCAAATAAAACATGCATGAGCATGGGAATATAGTTCTTTTTAAATCTTTCATTTCTAAAAATAAATATATATATTATTTACATAACTTTGCAAGAATCTGATCTTTTCCAGAAAACATCTCCATCCAGTTGCTTTGATACATATCTGGCAAGAGCGACTTTCTTATGACTTGCAAAGGCTGAATTCAATGTTTCTTTTAGCTTGGGCAAGTCCAAGGTTTCTGGATGGTGAGCAGACACCAGAAACAAGCTCTGCTGGAGACCCAGTTTACCCAAGACTACCTCACTCCATTGCCTCACCTCCATGACAGACTTTTCCTCAATCAAGTCCGCCATGGAAACCACCAGGTAACACTTTTTCCCCAGGGAGGACGCTTGCTGCAACAACTGAATAGCTCCCATTCTAAGCCTTGAAGGAGACACCAGTATGTATACATCACACAAAGCGAGCACAGATGCTACTTGTTGAGCTTCAGAAGAGCTGGACGCAGAGGACAGGCTTTCAAGATCACTTATTCTTCCAAGCCCAGGAAGGTCCCAAAGACGGACATTGGGGGACTCAGGGTAGGGATACCTCCACAGCCTCTTTGGTGATTTCAATGACACCAGTTGAGGCAGCTCGTTCGTCACCGTTCTTCAGGCCCAAGAGGGCATTGACCAAGCTGGAGCTGCCACAGCCCCGTCTCACCGAGTACACCGAGATCCAGGCGGAAGTGATCGAGAGCTGCAAGGATTGCCTGAAGCTTGGAGGGATTGTCTGTAAGATCTCTTGGCTGTGAGAGCATGGAGATCTGATCAAGATCATCCTGGTTTATCTTCCTGTACTTCAAAGCAGTAGAAACTATAAGCCTGAGAAGCAAATGTAGTGAATTTGTTAGATAAGAGACATGTGAAGGCCAAGTATAGTAACCCATACTTGGAATTTGTCCTCTAAATTTAACCCATCCAAGTTAGTGCACACATATTATCAGCAGTGAGTGAGTAGTGAACACACACACTACAATTCATGGACACATACACACTCCCAGAGCAGTCGGCAGCAATTTTTGCTGTGGTGCCTAGGGGAGCAATTGGGCGTCAGGTGCCTTGCTCAAGTCGCTTTCTGCCGGTATTGTGAATCGAACCTCCAACTTTTGGTTTACCAGTATGACTCTCTAACCACTAGGCTAAAACTAAATGTAGACACAGAATTTGTTGGATAAATGTAAATATTCATTAACAAAGAATTTTCCATGCTAGTTCAGACTGTCTGATGCCAGTTAGAGCTTGTTTACAACAAAAGTAAACTGGTGGACCAACACAGATTTCCTAATGAAGCTGGTTGAGCGAGGTAACCAAGCAAGTTAATCAGCCAAGTAAGGACACAAAGGACACTTTTTGAACCATCTGTAGACACAAAGATGCCATCTGAACATTGCAGTTGCTGGTCAGTTTTTGACCAACATGGTTCACCAAATATTCGCTTAGTTATCACCAAAGCTCTCTCTATTTTGCTGTAGATCATTAAACAGTTACCCTCTGAAATCAGTTTCATGGACAAAAGCTGCCTGCAAAGTCATTGTCTTGTAGGACAGCGAGGCAAAAGGCACTGCCACAAGTTTCAGACGGAGCCGTTGTGTCCTCTGGAGATCGCATTTGCAGTGAGGTTTCATTTTAAACAAGTAATTATTTTAAAATTGACTGCCGTTCTTTCTAATGTGTACATTCTGTCTTACTTTGAAATGTAATGGTTGCTTTTCTGAAATGAGGCACCAGGACTACTACTGAGAAACTTTCAGGCAGGTGTATTGAAGCAGCGAAGGACATCAGCCTTTCAGGAGCAGAATCTGGACAACCCCTGGGTTAGGTTATTGTTAGGTTTGGATTAGAGGTAGGGACTGGGTTATACTTTATTTTTTTGACAGGATTATTGTTCAAGGACTAACAAAACATCATTGTTTCTAGAACAACATTCCAGACAACCAATCAGATTTTACGGTTAGGTTAAGAGCTAATGTCACAGTACGCCATATTTATCATCCTATATTGATATTTAACCTCTAGATTAAGGGTCGGGTTATGGATAGGTTTGGATTAGAATTTATCTTTTTGTTCCACGACCATTAAAACATTGAAAATCATCAAACATTTCAAAACACAAGGAAGTTGACTTACTGTGTGTCATCAGTCAGCAATTTAGGAACCCGAAGTTCCTTTGTAATCGCCACCAGAAAGTGACTAAAAGCTTTCCTCCGAAGGTCAGGCAGGGCTTCAGCAAGCACCTCGGCGATATCCTTCATCTTCACTAATTCTAGATCTTGGGAGGCGTCAGAAGGACTCTGGCTATCTGTTGAATCAGCAGATGCATCTCCAATGGAATCTCCAAATGCATCTTTGCTTCTCTTCTGCAACTCCAGTTTGCGAGCTCTCATTCTGTTCCCAGGCGCAGGTCATGCACGGCCCTGTGGGCTTCTCCTCAACTACGTCCCAGTCCTGCTCAGCTTGAACCAGAAAAAGAGACTGATGTGTGTCATGCAATTCCATTTTGAGCCACATGTGGTCCTCCTTATGCCGATCTGTAGTGAGAACCACAAGAACATCGTAGCATGTGGAGTCATACTGCTGGTTTGTCGGCTTAATAACGGAATTTGAAGTTGGATGGCCCTGCACGGTCCATACACGAACATTTGGTATTTGATGGTGTAAAATCACAGTGTTGAAATCAGGATTGCCACCCCCAATATATTCTCTATGCTCCGATATCCGTACGTGTTTCCTCCTGCTGCTCTGGTGGTTAGTGTTTAACTTTATTCTATGTTCATCAGCTACACTTTCATCGTCTTCCCAGTCTTCATCTGCTTCTTCCTCATCTGTTTCTTCATCCTCTTCATCATCAGTATCCCATTCCTCCTCTTCAATTCCCTCATCCGGCCCACAGATTGCAGAAACCAGCCGAGCGTTAGCCTCCTGGGTTCCTCCGGTCACAGCTATATCTAAAGGGAAACGCTCAAACAGTCGTAGAGCCGCCACCAGCCTATTTTCAAATCCAGGTGCCCTGAAGGAAAACCTCCATGGGGCAAGCAAATATTTCACTTTTTCATTTGGAAGTTTTTCTTCCATCTTCAATTTTACCCCTGAAAAAAAAAATAATTCATACATTAGCTACACGTTGTACCTACTGCTAAAACCGATAGTATACAGGCCTAATGAATGAATGACAAATAGTGTTTACAAATAAAATATGGTCAATAGAACATAATGCAGTATTTAACTCTCACCTGTTCTCGGCAAATGAACTGCAAAAGCGCGTCCTCTGTCCTTAAGTCCTCATGGATGCGTGTGTTCGCAGGACAGTCAGCTGTGCTAAAGTCAACACTTTGTTTGAGAAGGTTTCGAGGCGACACTGTAAACAGTTCTCAGGGCGTTTAAGTTTGCTAAAGCATAAGCATACTTAACTTTAATTAACCCATTTATTCCCAAAGCTTCTTCACATAAGTTTTACAAATTCTGACTGATTTTTCAGTTTAAAACCTAGCATTTACAGACCAACGTTTCAGGAGAGGTTGAATTCACGACCCCACCACAGATTTTTTTAAAGTCTTTAAAACTTATATGTCACACTTAAGGCTAATAATTTACCAGATTTGTGCATTTTGGGAAAAAATGTAAGTGATGCTTGTCCATGCAAATGTCGCCACCATTATGCTAATGGTTATAATGTTTTTTAAGCACAGTCCTAAAAAAGTGTTTTGAGCATTTTAGCACATTGTTAGCCAGATGTACTGTTGGTGTTTTGATTGCTTCAGTATGTTGCTATGACATTCTGTGACGGTTGCTTACTGGCCCAAGTCAAACAAAACCATTTTCAAATCTTAACCATGCTTTGGTCCATTTGATATCTTGAGTTTGTTCAATGCTACGTATGAGAAATATTTACAGCGATGGTTAACTTAGTCACTACTATTACTATTAATGAATTAACTACTATTAATGAAATTAATAATATTGTGGCATTTAATGAATGAATGCACATTATATGCTGTTAGGTGTGAGAATTCAGCAGGGGTCAGCATTTTCTTCTTGTGTTCAAAAGCAACTTGTAATGTAAATTTACATTATACAAATATAGCACTCCAAGGTACACAAAGTAGGATTTTAATTAAACAAAAACTTTCATCCAGTGTAATATATATATATATATATATATATATATATATATATATATACACAAAAATCTCTTTATATATATATATATATATATATATATATATATATATATATATAAAATATATTTATCTAGGTCAGTATGTGGATTTTATCTAGGATGTTGTTTAGATTTAAATCCTACTTTGATGGCTTAGAGACTATTAGTTTTGTATTTATTACAATATTTGTAATTATTTTATTTTGTAATTAAGTATCCTTTATCCAAAGCGCACCAAAGTACCCCTATTTGCATGCTTTGTTCATATGTAAATTTAGATGTTTTTGGAAGTAGACACGCCTAGATTACCTATTTTATAATAATTTTAATAAAATGACATTTGGAATAACAAAGAACTTGATGAAAACACAGGGAGTGACGTTGCCCATCCCATCTCATGAGATACAACAGATCACAAGAAGGTTTGACGTCATGAACGTGTCCACAAAAGTCAGTGAAGCGAATACTAGCAGGTAGAGGGAAAGCAGGTGTAATCTCAGGCGGGAACAGGTGGGTCCTATTACTTACAGCTACTTATTTCTAGTTGTTTGTTTTTACTTAGCTTTTGCTTATACGTTTGTTTTGGATTATTTATTATCAATTATATAGTGCATGATTAGTGTCTTAAAATCAAATTTCACAAAGCTAAAAATAAATCTAAATGTTGGATTTTTACAGTATGTATTAGTTTAGACAAAATGTATGAAAAGGCTTTTTAGACATGTATCATGTATATGCCATGGTATTCTTGGAAGTACCATGTAAATAGTATAAATTAGTATGTTATTGCAAGTGGTATTTGATAGATCACAAAATACTTAATTTCCTAATTTATGCACAAATACGTTCTAACTAGAAGTAGAACTAGAGTCTAAATATAACTTTAAATTCACCTCAGGCTTTTCCATGATCAAGAGAAATCAAAATAAAACTAAATATTTTTTTGCCATATTTGTTCTGGATATTAAATAGGGACAGTGGTAAAAGTTTAACCTCAACTCATAATCTTGAGTCTTTTCCTCGTGCTGGATGTCCATCCTGACCATGATTTTCTTTTTCTTCAGGAGAGAAACAGAGAAACATTATAGCCATGGGAAAAGGAGCCTTGACATGTTTGATGATTTTAGTCATTGTCTTGAATGCAATCGCTGCTGTAAGTCTGAAATAGAATAAAAAGATGTTAATGTTGTAAAATATCTTGTTCCCCATACTTTTAAGTATCTCCTTTTTCAGGCAGCTGGACTGGCATTATTCGCAGTGGCCATTTGGGTAGCAGTGGATCCGTATAAACTCTACCCCATATCTGGTGTCTCAGGAAAAGATGATATTTTTGCTGCAGCCTGGATTGCCATTTTTACTGGCTTTGCTTTCTTCCTCACATGCATCTTTGGCATCTTCGCTGCCCTGAAAAGGAGCCGTGCACTCATTATGGTGGTAGGTTTTTAACTAAAGTCTTTGAAAAAGACAGCAATCCTACCATTTTACACAAGAGATTAATTCAAAATCACCTTCAGTGAGACAACCATATTATTTAGATTTTAACCAATTGCTGTTCACTTTCATCCTCCCACAGTACCTGATCATAATGTTCATCATCTTTTTGTTCGAATGCGCTTCCGCCATCACAGCAGCGACCAACCGAGATTATGTGAGTAGTGTCACCAGCCTCTCTGTACTGTAAAAGTAAAACAAAATAAAATAATTTACATGTCAAAGATGTGGTACACTTGGACCAGGGATCAAGGAACCCAGGTTCAATTCTGGTCTGGGTCGTGTGTGTCCCATTCCTGCTCTCTTTTCCTACACATCTGTCGTCTGTACACCATCATCAACAGCAGGTTCATAAAGGAGAGAATGTTGCATTCCCTTTCTTCATTTTTAAATCCTCTTTTCTTTATTCTAGCTGGTTGGGAACAGTAACCTTGTAAAGAAACAGATGCTGCAATATTACGCAGAAAACAGCATCAAAGGGAAAGATATTACACAGACATGGAACAAGAGTGATGGAACAGGTAAGCAGAACACTTATAATGACCTTTTGACTTTTCAATGAACATGACCACCTGTCAGCTGTCAAAGGGTTGTGGCTAAAACAGAAGCACATATAGGGAAGGAACGTGTTGAATCATCTTCAACTCAGACCTGCTACAACATGCCTTTCTGTTGCCTCTCATATTAAATCGTGATGGTGGGGAAACCAGTTTTATCCTCCAATAAACCTGAAAGATAGGCAAACAGACTCATAATATAATGGGCTAGCCTCATAAATCAGTGATATTACCACAAGAAATAGAGGCTGAGGGAGTCATGGTTCACTCTGAGAAAAAAGGTACAAAAGCTGTCAAAAGTACTAATCTCATTACTTTCTGAGAGACAAGTTTACAGTTAAGTTTCAAGTTTAGGCTTAGCTACAACCAGGGTTAGGTGTTTCCACATTATTGTTAATCACATATTGTTTCCATCTGATTGTATGGATAAGTTATGCACAGGCTTATAGTTTTAGGGAGGGTTCAACTGCATTTTTTGACAGGAATGTTGTTCCAAGATCAACAAAATCTTACTTGTCAAAATCAGGAGTGATCGTTGTTTTTAACAACCATAACTGATGTGAAGTCCTATTGCTTTAAGAAACAAAACCAATGGTGACAATCAAAAATAAACATTTTTTAAACTTTTTCTTCAAATAATAGGGTAAAGTTGCAGCATTGCACGAGCAAAAAAGGTCCAATGGCTATTGTCAAAAGCTGAACGATACAAATCACATTCAAACTTCGTTTCAAGTCATTTACAAACCAAAGCGGCATTATGTTGATTAACGCGAATTCACTAACTTGATAGATTAATATAGAATTCAACTGATGCACATCATATGACTGGTGTTTTCTTCTCTTACCTCAAGGCCGAGTGCTGTGGAACAGACGGTCCGACGGACTGGTTAGAATATAACTCTACTTTCAAACAGACATTTTCCACAAAATACCCCTACTCCTGGCCCCCCAACTGCTGCAAGAGACTGATTAACTTTGATGTGGAAGATCCAGAAGGCTGTATCGTGGGCAGAGCAGCGCCATGTACACAAAGGTACGTCAAGGCCCGGTTATCTAAAGTTAACTAACGTTAGCGTCCAAACCAGCGGACGATATAGTTCGTTTCATTCTAAGCGCGTGCATGTCTTGAGCTCGTTACAGCAGAATGGATTCTGATTGGTTGTCTGTTTTATTGTTCAACAGCTGGATAAAATCGTTCTGAAAGTGATTCCAACCATAACGTTTCTCTGTGCCGTTATCGTTATAGCTTTGGTGTGAACTCTGCTGTTAATATTGAGTACGATTTTTTAGAACTATAACGTCAGTTATTGTCCTAGGTGTGAACGGGCCTTAAAATAGTCTATCACAAGTGATGGTGATGTTTACATCTGGAGGACATATTTTTAAGAGTGTTTGCTCATCTGCAATACATCTATAGGACGTTTCGGGTCAGATGTCAAATAGACGTTTAGAAGATGTCTGAGATGAAATGATTTAGAATGCATATTAAACTGACATCTTCTTAATGTCTATTTGAGATCTGACAGGAAACGTCCTATAGAACGTATTGCAGATGAGCAAATACGTCTTCCAGATGTAAACATCACATCAAATAGACTTGTGCTATCTGTAACATGTCTCCTGCTTTACTGAAGACAACAGGCAGCAACATAACATTACTTATGACCTGCAGGAATAGGAGTTACAACTTTCATTGACACTTGACAGTGCTTCTGTAGTATCACAAGGAAGTCTTGTTCTATTACAAATCATTTTCAAATTCAAATAATTTAAACGCAAATAGAGGTTTATAAAAGAGATTTAAAAAATCTTATTAATAATCTTATTCTGCATGGTGTTGGGCTTATAGAGCATGTCAAGATTTAGAAATTTAATGTTTTGTTTATAGAAAAAAAAAGTTTTGCTACTGGCTCACCTGAGCCTATTATAAAATGCCCAATGAATCACAGGACATTTTACAATAGGTGAGCCAGCTGTGAGCAATGTGGAATGACATCTTTATTTTCAGTACATCTGTCAGATTATATGGCCTTACTTTATGTTAGGCCTAGCCTATTCAGTGGTGCTTCAATGTAATTTCTTTTTATTTGATATTTCAGGGATGCTTCCAGTACATTGAATCCGTGTTAAGTCGTTACACCTGGGCTGTGAGCTGGTACGGTTTCGCCGTTCTCATGTTTGTGGTAAGTCATACAGTATAACAATTCTTTTTCTAAATGACCTCTATACATACACACAGGACATGCTATTGTTTATACCATCTAGATGAAACACAAGGGTCTTGAGCTGCATTTTTAAAGTTCAAACTGCTTTGAAAGTTTGACGGGGAAAGACGAACATCATAAGATGGTTAAAACCAGTCACAACATATTAACTTTTATGTCTATTGCGTGATTTACCATAATTTTTAGGATTATCTTAGTTTGGGTGCTTCAATGTTGATATATGAATTTATTGATATTGCTATATTATATTTTGATTATTTATTCTGTCCATAAGTTGCAATATCTTACTGGATATTCACTCTTCTAATGCAATTTTGATCTCTCCTACAGTTTTTCACATTAGTGATCACCATGATCTATACATGCAGCTGGACTAATTGTACGACTCAGCAAGACACATCTACATGTGCCGCACAGATGCTTCCACTCATGGCGTCATAGAAAAATACAGACGATTGCACATAATAAATACAAGTACCCTGCAGCATTTTTGTTTTACTATCATGCATGCGGTTTTATGACCTTTTATAATTTGTACATTTAAAATTATGTATTTGTCACATAAGGGATGTTCCAGGTTCAAACCAAATTAATCTTGATTAAAAGCATTTTTGGCTAAATGGCAATAATGCTGAATTTTTCAAAACTTTAAGGGAGCATTATTTCATTATGCTGGGGGAGAAGTTTGAGTTATTTTTAAGCTATATAAAGATTTGTTTTTGTTTCTATAATTGTCTAAACAACTGATTCAAATACATAATTGTTTTCCATTTAATTATTGAGGAATTTAAGAGATCATTTTAAACCTTTATTAACAATATTGATCGGTAAAAATATTCATCTTTGTTAATGTTAATTTAATAATTTACAAATACTTTATTAAAAAGTTAAAATTAATGCACTATGAACTAACAATGAACAGCTAATTTTTTATTAACTATCAAAAAAGATAAATACTGCAACAAATGTATTAATCAGTTCATATTAGTTAATACATAAACTAAAATTAAAGTTAACATGAAAACTTGTGAAGTGTTACCTATATATGATCAAACAGGTTCTTCAAATTAATCAATTTCCCTTTATCCCTTAAGCCACAGTCTATCGATTTAATACAAAATTTGCTTTAAAAATGTCAATAGACCAATGAATAGGACATTGTTTTAAATTATATTTGGCACATCTGTTTTTAAAAGATACATAATGTTTCTGTTTATCAAATAAACATGTAACAGTGCTGGTGACTCTTTGTGTGTCGTTCACGGTCTGTAGTTGGAAAAGGGCAAATGATCGCAGCAAAAATGGTCACAGGTTGCATGCAGGTACATGCCCAAGGAAATAAACCCATCCTTAAAGCAAGAATGAAAAGACAACAAAAGCCTGGCCACTCTCCACACCCTGAACCACCCAAACCGTTATTGCTCAAGCTAATTATCTAATGCCAATATTTTGTACATGTATCAATAGACACATCAATAAACAGAGGAGGGAATGTTAGCTTGCATATGTCTGTTATAATTTATACTCAACTGGGAGTGTCGCCTGATACCAGACTGGTTTTGCAGGATTTCCATCAAGTAAAGAGATTAACTCTTCTCTCGTATTACCTCCTACAAAGACACTACCATCTCAGAGGGTGTAGACTGCAGCACTGCAAGCCCTGTGAATTAAAATACACATACACATTTTACTAGCAAATGCATCAGCCTCAGGAGCATCCAGGACTGCTTCAACAATAGGAATGTTATTTAGTCAAGTAATTGTCATCACAATGTCACTTAGCAAGGTTATTTAAAATAAAAAATTGCAATAAGTACCAGGATCACAAAAAAAAAAAATTCTAAAACTACTTCCTGCATTCCAATGATTATTTTTTTGTAATACGAGTACTTGGATAATGCCTCCTCTTACCCGTGCACAAAAATATTCTGTTAGAAAATAAATCACCAAACTCATCAATAACGGGTGTCCAAGGTTTTAATTCACATATTTGAAAATTATACAAAATAGAATGAACTGCCTTTAGCAAAGTGCTAAAGACTGAAGGGGAGATTGTTGGACATGAACAGTTTAACCTCAAAGCCACATGCATGACCTCTCTCACTGGAACATACACGCTGCACAGGTCTGCTGACATACATAGGTAGCATTAATCATTTTAGTGTTTTTTGTTTTTTTTAAGGAACGTATCCCCCTTGGTTATTCACTGCATAGATATGTATTAAAACAACAGAGATAACAGACATGCAAACACACCGTATCATACTCTCAGTCATGCACACTATCTTTCTCATTTAGACCTTGTATATTCAGGACTTGCAGGTGCGGAGCTTTGGAAAACTAAATAGGAGCAACAGCGCTCAGGACCAAATTTGTATCCAAATCATCAACATTTGCTTTCATAATGAAGGATTATTTAAAAGATCAATTATTTAACAAAAGGCACTAATTACTAAACAATTCTTTGAAGAATCCACCTCTGTCACATTTTAGAAGAATTTCCTGCACTACAAAAAGATACTATAGTACTTTCTAAAAAACACCGAAAAGTACCAGAGCCTAGATAGTGGTATCTGATTAAAAAATATTATAATTTTATAGTCATCTAAGACTAGTGTTGTGGGCATTGAAGGAATTTTCTGTGTTTTGTGGTGACTAGTACCAGTTATTCTATGTTGCTAGGTTAGGATTTCTCCTTCAAAGAAAGCCAGGGATGTCTGGGAGTGACACAGGGTGACGTGACCTACCTGAAATACTTGCTTTGGATTAGAACACCAATATTTATACAAAATCATCTGACGCATTACTTGAGAATGTTGTACAGTACCTCAGAGAAATATGCACTCTCAATTATGCACCTTTCCCAAAAATATCAGCAATTACCGTTCCTTTTTATGTGCTTAATGTCAGACACTCATTCAAGACACACTCATTCAAATTCACACACACTTAAAAAAAAAATTAAAATTAAAAACAACAAAAAGGTCACAAAATCCTTACCTTTACATTCTTTGAAACAAATCAAGAAAGGCAAAATAAAACTATTTCACATTAACTCTTTCCAATGAAAACTTACAATAACTTAGAAACATCAACAAAAAAAGCAATTAAAAAAAATGGAAATATCACATTGCTGCCAAAAATTAAGATAACAAAAAACATCTTCATAAAGTTTCATAAAACCACTAGCTTGAGGTTATTTTTATCGTACTTTGAGGAGGAAGAAAGACATTAAGCTTGTGCCCCTGTACAGAATGATCTAGTGTCAAAAAGAACCTTAAACCAGACAAAACAAAGCAGACAAACTAAAATTAGCCACACTGAGCAACGTCCTGTCAGAGGAATAGCAGCTATGCACCTCTCTGACTCCCTCTGCTGGACAGCACAGTGTGTTCTGGAATGTTTCATATCTAAGCCACTTTATGGTTCACTTCTTTGATACTTTCTGCTTTATGTCTTATTCTCGTACACTTTTTCCACTCAAATATGCACTCTAATTGCAGGACAGTAGTGGGTTTTTTTCTGAGACAGAAACACCAGTAAAGACATACGTACCCCACTTAATTTAGTCTCTGTACACTTCTTTCACAATGTTAACGTGTACAGGAAACATAAAAGTCTAGTGCTTATACTGGTTTACGTCATATTATCCTATTTTAAGTCTAAAGACAGGAGTTTTTGTGGCAGTTGTGCTCTTTAGCAATAACTACGGGTCTGGCCTTCAGTTCGGATGGTCCAATTGGGCCCGGCAGGCTTCCCTGCCGGTTTAAGCCTCTCTGGTTTCGCAACCCCGGAGGTCGGAGAGACGGATCCAGGACAACATCTCGTCGTGGTGTATTGGGATATTGGGGAAGCACTGACCCTGACTGGTACGGGTATTGGTTGGCCACTGTCTGGGGCCCGTATCCTCTTGTTGATCCAAGCGCTAAGTTAGAGAAGGCCACTGTAGGTGGAGTGCATGTATGGGAAGCTTCTGGGAGGCCTTGAGGGCCCCAATTATGGTGTGGGGGGTCCTGATAATATGGTCTTGGGGGATAAGGATTAAGGTTTGTGCTTTCTCCCTGTGAGACTGGGACAAAGTCTTGGCTCCTGTAAAACTTAAGGACTTGGTCACCAGATGGCATGACATCAAAAGCTTGTCTATACTGGCCTCCAGAAGATCTTCGCAAGGGGTCTTGACGTTGGAAAGGTCCAGATCCCTCTCTAGGTGGCATTTGACTTTCAAAATGCCCACGAAAGGGTCCTGGTGTGTAGATATTGTAAGCAGGTGGTGGTTGTTGCGGCTGGCTAGGGTAGGGATTTGGAGGGTGCTCGATGTGCAGAGAAGAGGACGAAGAAGATGGCGCAGAAGGACCCTCTCTTTCATCCTCTGCTAGCTTTTCAATTAGTAAGGAGGCAATTTCCTTCCCAGATAGGACATTAACAGGCTCTGAGCTGATACTTTGGGGATCTGAGCGGCTACGGAAATGCATGGCGGCAGTGGGGGCTGACGTTGCTATATTGATCTCTTTGGAATCTGAGGATACATCGTTCTGGGCAAGGTTGTCGAAGCTAACTGTGGGACTTTCATGCTCTGAAAGTTTCTGCTTGTCTTCTGGTTGAGACTTGGAAGGTAGTTCCGGTGTCTCCGATGCTTGATGATCATTTTCGTCAAGGTTTGTGGTGGCCCAGCTCTTTGAATTAACCCCAGATCCTGGTGGGTTTGTGAAAGGATAGTTGACATAGATGGGCTCAGGCTGATCTTTTGTGATTCCCTGCACCGGGGAAGTCTGAGGTGGTTTCAAAACCGATTGCTGATGTATGTCTTCCAGTCTAGAAGCCTCGAAGTACCGGTAACACACCTTCCCATTTTCAAAGTAGAGGGTGAAGCTGGGAGGCAGCGTGGTCTGCAGAAGGCGATCGCTGGGGCCGATGCAAGCTACGTTGGTGAACGGACAGAGGCATTATGCCTGCAGAGGAGCCCACTACACCGGATGCAGGTAAGGGATGTACTTCACTGCGGGGCAACCTGACAGATGATGATGTCTGTCGCTGAGGACGAGGGTGGGGAGGATGTCCAGATGATCCGTCATGGGAGCGATGGTGAGAATGAGAATGGGAAAAGGAGAAAGAGTGGGAATGTGCTGCGGCCCAAGCTCGTGTGGCCTCAGATGACCACAGCTGGGGAGCCCTACTGCCCACAGGTCCTTGGGGGTTGTAGGGAGGAGGTGACCCCTGGAAATAGGCCTTTGATTGGCTGGGTCAGTGAGACGGAGGTTTCCCTCCAGATCCAGCTTCATATTCTGATAGCTGTGGCAGTGCAGTAGCTGGGTGGCACTTTTGGATGCTCAGGTGCACCAATCTCATAGTAGAAGTTCTCCATCTTGGATGGGTCTTCAGAGGGGACAACAGTTCTGATCTGAGAGGACTGAGTCTGTTGCTGTTGTTGTTGGGGAAGGTGTGCAATCTGGACAGCTTGGCTGGCCATTCTGGCAGCATGATAGCGAGACAGCATGTCAGAGGTACTGCTAATGCGCTCAGAGAAAGCTCTGGAAAGTGGTGTGTTTCCTTGTGGAGGCCCTGCCAAGCGTCGAATGCGACTAGCATCCAGAGGAGCGACGCATGTAATCATGCCGGTCAGTCTGAGAGAGTGGAGCCTCAAGGGGCAAGATCAGGGGGCTTGGGTGGCACTTTAGGGCGGGTGGGCTGGAAGGCTCGTACCTGGGCCAGTGGAGAGCTCTCTGATTTGGAGTGCAGGAGCTGAGTGTGTGGCTGGGCTGCAGGCTTGGACTGTCCACTGGATTTATCCTGCTGAAGCTGTGGAGCGGAAACTGCCGCCCATATGCTGGGGGTTTTCTCTGAGAAAGGATAGCTTCGCTAGAGGAGGGTGGGCTGGATTTTGATGGTTGTGCTGAAGAAGTTGGCTCTTCGTTCTTGTAAATGGGGCTTGGGCTTCAGCTCATTGTCCTCAGAGGAACTGGCAACTGACAACTCAGAATTAGATGTCCCAGAATCAGAGACTGAGCTGTCAGAAGAGAGAGTTCCAGAGTTCCTGTCTGAGGTTGTGACCTTGGCTCTGTACTTATGCGATTTGTCTGCAAGCTTTTCAGCAGCAATTCCACCATCATCATCATCACCCTCAGTCTTCCACACAGACAAGGGGCGCACCGTGGGAGTAGATCTGATTAGAATCAGAAGATAGTAGAGCTCCTGCATCAGCAGAGAGGGACCTCTGGAGGCGGACGTCTGTCTCAGGGGAGGTTCCACTCTGACGGGGCGGCTGGGGGAGAGGCACCTTGCCGCAGTGCCTTGTTGGCACTTTCAGCCAGAGCCAGAGCCATGAGGCGTGCAGGGTTCTTGGGGAGAGGAGGAGGGGGCTGCTGTGACGGAAGTGGAACACCAGTGGGACCAAAGATACCTGAAAAAGAGAGAATAAGGAATTGCGAAATAAGTGGTTACTTTAATCAATTATATATTTTTAACTTTAAAACAGAGGTTCCCAAACTTGGGTGCACATGAAAATTATGGTAGAAAGTTCTCTCATAAATGGACAGAAATTGGCAATTTTTCAAAGACTTGGCCGGTCTGCCTAATTCTTTACACTCTTCATGAAGTGAACATATGAATGGCAATGTAGAACTATCTTGGTACTTGACAAAAGTCAAAGGGTGTGCAGTCTGAACAGTTTGGGACCCACTGCACTATGCCATAATCAGAGTGTATACTCACTAGGACCCTTGATCTTGGCTATGGGGCCCAACCTACTGTTGAGCTCTTGCTGGCAGCTCTCCGTGAGCTGAAAGTCACATGACCTCAGGAGCATAGATATCATCTGGGGTGGCTGAGACGATCCACTGCTTGGAGGTCCAGGTTGCAATTCGCCAGCTCGTCCACCAATCATTTCCAGAACCTTGAAAGTTAAAATGGTTCACTTAGGTCACTGCACATTAAACTGGGATAGGAGTCACCTACAGAAGTATTAGTTCAAATGATATAACATACACAACAAAATCAACAAAGATTTCACCTTGGCAGGTACACTGATGGAGATTGGATCAGAGATGTCCATAGGGGGGATTTAGGCGCTTTGGATGAAAGTGCATGAACCACTTTACGTGTAAAGGAACGCCTCTCCTGAGGGGGCTGAGAAGGGGGTGAAGAGGCCACAGGAGCTGGTGTCTGGGTATGGGATGGGCTTAGGTTTGACTCACCCTGCTGGGTTGTGCTCACAGGAGCGTCAGTAACTGCAGACGGCCTGTGTTGACAGAACACTTGCTGAGGCGGAGCTGCTGCAGCCAGGATCAAACTCCGACGGGCTGCGGCCTCTGACTGGTTGAGACCGAGTCTGGATCTTCTGTGATTGAGCGCTGGCTACCAGAGCGGTTGTGGCCTTGATGGCTCAGACAACGGTACGGAGAGGGTGCAGCTGCAGGAGGGGACTCCCTGCCGCTAGGAGCGACGGCCGCGCTCCCTAACCCTATTGGCCCATCTTCCAGGAAGGTGGGGCTAAAGTCAATGACATCTTCTGCCATCCAGGAGGTGGAGGGTTCCTTGGAGAAATCAGGCAACATGTACACACCTTCCTCATCCTCTTCCTCTTCATTTCTTCCTCATCAGCATCACGCATTTCCTCAGGCAGCAGGCTGTCGTAAGAGCGGCTCGGATGGATTCTAGATGGAGAGTACTGAGGAAGGAGCTGCGGATCAACAGATGCAGCCAGAGAGAGACCATCACTGCTGGAGCGAGGTCTTCGTAAGCGTTGCATCTTCCCTGACCTGAGATAAAAACAGAGCATCATAGATCACTCTTACTTTTCAAGAGCATTTGAATGTATACATACAATATATCCAATATTATAATTTACACACACACACTTGATGAATATAATTCTTTCGATATAGAAAGTTCAAAAGGTAAGCATTTATTTTACAATATAAATATTTTTTAACATTATACATTTCTTTATTGTCACGCCTAATCAATTTAATGCATGCTTGCTGCTGAATTAAAGTGTTAATTTCTGATTAACTGATCCCAAACTTTTGAACTGTATATTCACACAATTTCATAAGAGTAATGAAAAATAAAAATGTGTCATCTTATTAAACTGCTCCCTGGAAATTGATTGGTCAACCAGGCCATTAAAGCATTACCAAATGTCATTCATACCTGCTCCACTGTGCTGAGAGGACAGGGACTCCTCACTCTTTGCTGACCTGAGCGTCACACTGTCGACCCTGCAACCTAAATCAGACATACGACACAAAAAACTGAGCCATTTTCTCCAGACATCAGGACATGCAGATCTAATTATGATCAAGTACAATCTAAAGATATTAGCATGATGTCTTTTATACCTGCATGAGAGGTAGTGGGCTGGAATAGAGAGGTGATCCTGGTGGGTTCTACGTCGACCTGCCGCTGCAGGTTTTCCGAAATGGCAAAAACCGTCTTCCAGCTCCCGCCTGCTGACTTCCGGACCTTCATCCCTCTTTCCTCCTAAAAGAAACACGAAAGAGGTAAAATTATTTATTTACTAACAAATTTAATTAATAGGTTAACCAATCCTTTGTAAGTCATTGAATTGTGCAGAAACCCACTTGTCTGCAGGCAGGTCCAGTACAGTGTGAAACTGGCCGAGAGCGTGGTGAGGAGACCCCTGAGGAGAAGAGGAGCTTGTGTGCGAGCCTGTGCCTCCTCCAGAGACAGAAGCCCTGGTGGACACAAACGACTTGGGCCTGGTCAGAGACTGGCGTGCTACGGAGTGAAAGAGACAGAAAAAAAAAGATTCAGATCCAGCAAGCTAACAGACATGTGCGGAGTTAATGCAGAAATGCAGCGAAGAGCACAGCGATTGACAACAAACAAACATGATATACATAATACATGGCAAGCGACAAGACATCAAAGCTTTAACAAAAAACATCAGCTCCTCCAACACTTCCATAGTCTGTACAGCTCTACTGCAACAAGCTTTGTAGAAGAAATATAAAGGCAGGCCAACAGACAAAATTTAGAGTGGTTAAGGCCAGAAACAAACTACGCAAGTACACAAATGTACACAAAAACATAACATGCAATCTTGCAATACTGTCTCGAGTCAAGTAATGCAAGTTATAACGCCTCTTGTGGCAGTGTTGAGAATGCAGTATAATTGCACTTGTGTTTTGTGTACTTGCATAGTGTTTTGCACCTCAGCAAGCCTGTAAAGTCTGGGACATCTAGACGAGAAGAGGAATCCAAAAACAAAGCCTCCAAAAGATTTTGACATACAGAAAAATACCCAAATGTCACTTTACCTGCTGTAACAAAGTCTCAGAGTTCGAATCCTCACAAAACACAAAAAATTTTCACTATCCATCCATTCATCCCATCTTACCAAATGATTTTCCTCAATTTCCTACTTAATGAAAACCAAATTAACATAGTAGAAAAGATCAATTAGTAAGAACCATAAGCTTAATCTTCATACTTTGTTCTACAAAATTAATGTATATTTGTCAAGAAAAGAGATTTATTGCCTTGTATCTGTGTGCTGTACAATTTTAACATCTCATTTACATAGGCGAAATATGATTTTACAGATCCTTGAGCATAAACAATGGTCATAAAATAATCCATCCATGTGGAAAATTACATTGCTAATGGCTACCGTTCTAAAGTTTGATGTTGGTAAGATTTTCGAAAGACATTTTTTTAAAGAATTTCAGAAAACTGCATTTATATGAAACAATAATTATAATTTCTACATTTTTAAAAGACTTTTCTGACACCTTTGAACAATGTCAAAGGTGTCCTTGCCACATAAAAGTATGAATCCTGTTGAACGGTAGTGTAAACACACAGTCATGTTGAATTGGACAAAAAATATTTACATTACTAGCTGTAGCTAGCTAGATGGTTGATCAGCTAGTCTACAAGCGGATAAACCTGCTTTGTACCTACAAGACCAACTTGAACCAGCAACAAACCAAATACCATATTCCAAGCCAAGACATTCTCACAGGACACATTATGATTCTCTTTAATGGACATCCATGAACAAATGTCTTGCGGTCTGATTTTTCAGAAACAGTAAATGGAAGGTAATACACCTATAAAGCTGTGTTCTGAGTTAGCTTTTTTAATTCAGTACATTCCTAGGTATATCCCTGAAAGCTGGTTTGACCAGATTATGAATTGAGTGTGCACTGTGGAGTCTGGATCTCATATGACAGAGAAGCGTCGTAGGTCAGGGTCCAGATAAGAGGGGTCAGTCAAACAGGACTCCCCCTCGCCTCTTGAAGACTAACCAGGCGTGTTCGGGGCTGGCGTGAGATCTTGTGCTCCGCCCCTCTTTGTTGCTATGGAAACACACAGCTCTCTCTCAGTAAGCCTTACTTACACACAAGTGAGTCAGGCCACTGTAAATATGATCAACTTTGTTATGTTAGCCAAGGTCATCACAAGAGAACAATTTATCAAAATCACATGTATAGTAGGGCTGGGAGACATTTAATAATCACAATTAATTTGCAATCATGTTGAAGGAAATAAGCTTTGCATCTCCTCCTTTTCCCACAATTTGCAAATATGTGAGAATTATGACAGATTTTAATATGTTCTCCAATTTAAGCCTCCCTAAAATTGCATGTCAAAAATTACATGTGTTTGGAAGTCTTCAGATCTTTCATTAACATTATAACGCTGCAACAGTATTTTAAAATTCGTATTAACCCCAAGCAAAGGACGGGAAAAAAAGAGTATATCACAAAATGAATGTGAGTATTGCTGTGAGTATATCACAAAATGAATCTTCACTAACTTAGTTTCTCCACTCTCTCTTGCAGTTCTTAACTTTGATGTTTGCTGCGCATCTATGTAGGCCTGTAAGGTTCGCAACTTCATTAAAACAATATTTGAATTTCATAACCTTAGACCTATTACTTATTTCAAGTGTCCTTGGAAACAGCATAAAGGGCATTCTGGGTTGAGTGAGCACTCTCAGCTCCAGAGGAAATACTACCAGCTCCGCTCACATGCTCTGGTTGGATAGACACTGGACTGAATGAGTGGTTTACTGATGAGTGTGAACATCTATGGCGGAAAAACAAATGTGTTCTTTTCTGGTTCAACATACCTGCATTGAAACTGCTCCAACAGAGGTGAAAGAGTCACTGAACAGAACGTCCACATTGCTGAGCAGAAACTCCACGACCACGGACTGAATGCGTACTTCTTTAACAATAACAGCGCCGCTTAAGCCTGCTGCCTCAATTTCTTTGGACCTGACACAGAATAACAGTAGATTTAGACAAAAGAGGTTTAATTTGAACCCTCAAGCCTGTACAAGGAAAAGCTACAACAAAAAGCAGTGAGGATTTCCATAATGAATCACATACATTTATAAATTTCAATGTGTTCAGTTCAACAGAAAAAAATAAATAAATATTAGGACAAAAACAAAACACACTGATAATTTTGATAGGGGTGCACCAAAATGAAAATTCTTGGGCCGAAACAAAAAAATTTTTAAATGAGATTTAGCATCAAATTATAACACCTATAAATCTATAAATTCACAGTAGAAAACAAAAATTATTTTATTAAGAAAATATTTTATGAATATTTATCAAAAATCATTTAGTTACAAAGTATATTATGGCTACTACTGCTTAGAAATAAACAAACAAACAATGTAATTTGAAAAACAAAAAAATATTGATTTGTGCACAAACTATTTTAGTATTTGAGGAAAAAAGACTTTTTATCTCAGATTTAAAACTATTACAACTGCCTGGTACAGTTGTAAGTAATACACATTATACTAAAATAAGAATCAGAATCAAGTATCCAAGATAGTCATTACATTAACTGCTTCCAATATCAACCTAAGCATGACTATGCTGACAGATAAACATAAATAAATAAACAAATAAAAATACTACTTTTGGCCATTATGGATATCATCACCAATACATTGTGCATTGCTTATATTTAGGTAGTTATAAAGTACATACCGGAGCAGGTTGGCGGGCCAGACAATGGCCAGATTCTTAATGTGCATGTTAGCTCTCCACTGCAGGTGGCCAACCCGACAGATGTTTGATGAGGTACTCCAAAGTGCTGAGAGACAAGTTAAAACATCACTTATTTTCAGAAAACTGCTTCAGTTTCACATCAATGTCAATAAAAGGTGACACAACTTGAACATGTAGTAAGTATTTGGGGTTAATCGGTAGTGAGGAGGAGGAAGTTGCTGGATAACATCATGCACCTTCACCATTCTCTTCATCAGTGCATATCTTCCCATACATTCCTGGGAAGACAGAAAAATACAGCTCACTAAATTAACTCTAAAACATTACTGGAAGTTTAGTTCAGTAAGATTCTTATGTTTTTGAAAAGAAGTCCACAACGGCATTTATTTGATCAATAAAACAGTAATATTGTGAAATATATTAATTTAAAATAACTTTAATACATTTTGAAAAGTCTTTCATTTCAAAATGTATTTTTAATACAAAATGTACAGTTTTCAAAATATATTTTAATACACAATTCATTTTAATTAGGGCTGTCAAATGATTAATCACAATTAATCACATCCAAAATAAAAGTTTTTGTTTACATGATATATGTGGGTACATTGTGTGTAATTATTTTGTATATATATATTACACACATGCATGTATATTTTAGAAAAAAATATTACTTATATATAAAATATTTATATTTTTATATAATATAAATTATATATAAATCTATATACAGTATATACATGAAAATATTTCTTAAATATATATACACAAGCATGTGTGTGTGTTTATATATATAAAATAATTATACACAGTGCACCCACATATATTATGTAAACAAAAACTTTTGTTTTGGATGTGATTAATCATGATTACATCATTTGACAGCCCTAATTTTAATACATTTTCAGCATCACTAATCCAGTCTTCAGTGTCACATGATCCTTCAGAAATCATTCTAATATGCTGATTTAATGCTCAAGAAACATTTCTTATTATCAATGTTAAAACACTTTTGCTTATAAATATTATTGTGGAATCCATTATACATTTTTGATACACAGTCCATTATTGTGTCCAACTGTTTCCAAGAATTATTTTCAGAAAACAAGAAAAATATCTTCGGCTTTGAAGAACCGTGATGTTAACATGGTTAAAGAGATTCGTTTTCGCAGAATTACTTACAGCAAACTTGTCGTAGAGTTGGTACGTGAGGAGAGGATTGGGCAGCTCTCTGAAGTACAGTTTGCAGAGTGAGCCAACACAGTGGATATCCTGCATGTACACGTCTTTCGTCAGGTCCGGAACATTTTCACTGTCAAACTCGTGCCTGATTGGGATGAGAAGCAAGAGAAATAACATATGTCATGGTCATGCATATAAAGAAAACATTAATTACCCTTTAAATATCGTTTCAAGTGCAGAAATAATTAGTCCATGACGACCTTTTATATAAACTTCCAGAATAAAGTATGAACAGACACACCTGAGTTTCTGTATGTTGGAGGACACACCAGAGTGTCTGTAGATCCATCCACCACACCATGCTTCTCTATGAACTCTGAGGCAGCTCTTTAGGACCTGTGGCACTGAAGATGGACCACAAAGATATCACTACATGCTTTCAATAAGGATCCCATACATCCCTTTATAGCACATAGAGGAAATAATCTGTTTTTGTACCGTCTTGACCAGAGTTGAGGAAGATGCTCGCCCGAGGTCGCAGCCGAACACTCGTTCTTTCAGGATTCCCCTCTGCTTTAGCTTTTGTTTGAGTGGGTCTGGACTTCATGAAGGTGCGCAGGAAGCCCATCAGCTTGCCATGTTTCTTGGACACTGCCAAAAGGGGGCGACAAGCGAGCTAATCAGGCAATTGAAAATGTGGACAGCACAATTTCACACTGCTCCCTTCACACACTCAGTGGGGAATATCTTTAAAACATACTTTACTTGACAAAAATGTGTTCATTTTGGATACCCTTCAAAGACTGACAACATTTTGAGGTGCACAGGAGAGGGGTTTTGAGTATGACATCATAAAAAAAATCACTTCTGAAAGAAATTATACAATACATCCAAGTGTATTTATAGAAATGGAAAATCTACATTTTAATTATAATATTTATAAAACATTTTAATATACTCAAAACCTCTACATTTAGTTATATGGCATTTTCGATGTTTAATATGTAATTAAATATGAATGGAAATCTCTAAAGCGATTAGTAACAAATCCCGAGGTGCATTAGGCTGAATAAAATGCTACATTTTCTATTCACCATGTTTATAGTAGCCACATGTCATACAGTGCCTTATGCACTCCCTATTATTCAGAATTTTATTAAAGTTGGCTGCAACCTGTGAACTTGGCAAAGCACTAACAACAGGTGACTGGAACATATACAACAAGTCTGAACATTTCTGCAGCTTTTGCTTCACGAAGAGCACTCTGACCCCTAGAAAAGAAGAAAACCACACCACAAACACCTACACAAAGCCAACCAGTAAACTCTATTCTGAAGTCCATAACTCCTGCATGCTGTGTTCCATTTGTATAGATCAGTCATAGGTCTAAACATTTCTTTTAGGTCTAGCACTTTTAGAAATGTCTCATCAACAAGGCGTGCATCTCTGGGAAACCTTGTAACAAGTGAAATTACATTTTGTTTTTAACTAATCGTGTCCACTGCTTGTCACTGGAATCTTGTTGCATCATGCCTGGTTAGGACACATTGTTAAAAAAGTTCGATATGACATGGAGCAAGCACAATCAAAATCAATCCTCACAGCCCAATAACAGCTTCTCATTTATACAGCAAGCAGTCGACAATTCATCAACAGATGCTAGAGCAGGGGTCGGCAACCTATGGTAATAGCTGGCACATGAGCAAAAGCAAGAGGTGTAGCCTGCAAACAGATCTACATTTTAAGTGTAATTTAATAATTTTAAAGGGGGGTTGATTGCGATTTCACTTTTTTTATTTTAAATAGTGTGTAATGTTGCTGTTGGTGCATGAACAGTATCTGCAAAGTTGCAGCGCTGAAAGTTCAGTGTAAGCAGAGATATCGTCTTTTAAAAATCTGGAAGTATAATTGCCTACAAAACGACTCCAATTGGGACTACAGCTGGTTTTAGACGTCACTAACCTCATATATTTGCATCAACCCCTCCCTCCGGAAAATGGCAGGAAAGGGCATGGCCATATTTCTATAGCTCGTCGAGTGTGTTGTTCACCCAGCTGTCAGGTCTTCTGTGTGCAAGCTTCCCACAGATGCCGTACTTCGACAACAATGGATACAATTTATGTTTGATTATGTTCCTGAAAGTGACGATCGTAATCTAGCTCTCTGTGCTGCGCATTTTACGAGAGACAGCTTCCAGAATCTCCAAGTTCAACACCGGATTCAACAAGAAACTGTTACTAAAACATGAAGCAGATCCAACTTTAAAACCAGAGGCAGCCGTTGTTGGGCCACAACCTGTAAGTAGGCTAAGACTTAATCATTTTAAATGTATTTGTATGTATAATTCCAGACGTAGCCTTGTGTTTTATTTTTTTTTTCAAATGCCAGCGCTGGCTTTATAGCCACTAGGCTACTAGTTATGCTATATTGTGTCTACGACAAATGCGTACAAACATTATGGACCTGAATTTTGTATAAGTACTAATGTTGTAAATGTTCATGTATATATGTCTTTATGATGTTATTTTCGATTTGATCAAGAACGTAAACTTGCCAACGCTGTTTGTGTTTAAAGGGGGGTTGAGTGTGATTTCACTTTTTTGATTTTAAATAGTGTGTAATGTTGCTTTTGGTGCATGAACAGTATCTGCAAAGTTGCAGCGCTGAAAGTTTAGTGTAAGCAGAGATAAAAAACACGAATACATGTTATATTGCACCCCATAAACACAATAATGCAAAGAAAAAAAGCAGTAAACCCCCCCTTTTAACATTAGTAGCCAGTCGCTATTGTTGCCAGTCAGATGCTATTGTGTAAAACAAAAGTTTATAAAGTTGAAAAAATGTAGCAAATATCATTCAGAAACGTTTAGTAAGAGGTTCTGCTTGACTCTCTTTATTCGCTGCTTTCTCGGTCTGATTCTGCCTCAAACACTGGACCTTTGGCATGCACGTTTCGCACGTAAAAGTAATGGGCGTTAACTTTCCGGAGCAACGTGAGCGACAGTTTAGCCAATCACAACTCACCAGCCCAAACATAACCAATCTGAGCCCGCTGCCTTTTTCTGAGGAAGTGGTTTCATAGAATCAGGAAGTGAACCGGTCGTTCATGGGACAGAGGAGAGCGTGGCTGACAATAAAGGTGACATTTATGAAAAATAAGACTTTTTAAAAAAGAAAAACCACGATACATGTTATATTGCATCCCATAAACGCAATCATGCACAGAAAAAAAGCAGTCAACCCCCCCTTTAATCATTCCTCAGAGTAACACAGCTTGATATTTATTTAGGCGGAAGTTATAAATTGCCATTGACCACTGCACATCACACACACTCAAGTTACTGATTGACAACGCGCAGCTTGTTCCGCTGTACATAGCAATGCTATACATTTATGATATTCAACCAAGTGTATTTAATCCTATTGAGCCCAACGATTGATTTAGAAACAGAGTGGCACTTTATGACAAAAAAGGTTGCCAAACCCTGTGCTAGAGAATGATGCCCACATGAATGAATTATACAACATTTTTGCTGTCTTCACCATCCAACACCCAAACTCATCCTCTCCAAACCACCCACACTTTCTCTGCTGTATAAACAACCACAATCTGTGCTCCAAACCCTAGGTGTCTCAGAGGATAGAAGGCGTTAGAAAAAAGACGAATATAGAAATGTTAGTTTAAGTAAATTCACTAAAGTTGTTACCAGCCAGGCTTAGGAACCAAGGATGAAGAACTGAGAGAAAAAGAAGGAAACACAATCGACAGAAACATCAAATGCATCTTTAGTGCAAGTGTTATTATAAACTAATTCATTCACTGTTAAAGCATTTCATGATGCTGCTGTGATGTACAGAAGATTATCCAACAACCTTAAAATCTTAGACACAAATTTGTGACAAATAATAACATATGCATTGTTTTGACTACAGTGGCTTTCAATGCCATAAAAATAACCTTAAAAACAGAAGCCGTGCCACCAAAGGCTACAATATCATCTGTGCTAGAACATCAAGAAACCAAAGCATGTCTTTTTTGAAAAAACAACTAGGGCTGGGCGATATACATCACCTATTCACCAATCGTGGTTGACTGATTAAGGTTTATCAAGGCTTGGTGCAAATACCAATTTAAAGGATGGCTGATATACACGCATTGGGGCAGAAATATAAATAATTCAATAAATTAATACTTTCATTACACAACAACTAGCTTTGCCATAACAGGAATAAATTACATAGGGTGTATTCAAGCTTTTGACTGGTTGTGTATATTTTATACCACAGGGTTGAATGCTTGATTCTGATTGGTTGACAATGATAATGACAATATTTTCCAGTAAATGCACAGCTAAAGTAGTTTCAGTAGTTTCTCGATTGCAGTTCAGTTCCGATATGGATATACTTCACCAAATTATTTCAGAGACTTGCAGCCTACCACAGCAAAAGAACCAAAAAACACAAGACATTGAAATAAATGACAAACAATACTATAAATAAAACAATTTATTTTATTATCTACTGTATGGAAAGCATGCTCTAGCTCTGCTCTTTCTGCCTCCCAAGCACACACTTAGTCCCAAAAGGCACGTTTCATGTTCACTTGCCATTTTGTGGACTTACAATGGCCGGCACTGAGTCCACAAGACTGTAGGATGACCCATTTGTCATTTAGGTTCGAGCCTGCAGTCGATATGTGCCCTTGATGCGCAGACTTCTACCCAACACTTAAACTCGGCATAACATCACAAATGTGCAGACTTGGAGGAAGATCGCAAGGGCTTCCATTTGAGACAGGGCCTTACAATCGCTCTTGTACACAAAAACTTGTCAGTCCTTGTAAACTTGTCAACCATGACTTTCTCAATAAAACTTCTGAGTTTCCCCACTGAAAAGCTATAGTATGTAACATTTCTCAGTAGCGGGGTTGTAATGTCATTTTTTTTAAGTAGTGTACAACTGACAGCAGCACAGACTCAGGTAATTTACACACACTTAATGTCTCTAAATCTCTAAACTTAATGGCTCAATCAATGGCACAATCCTCAATTACTATTTCTAAAAACCTGAAAAATATCTTGAGGTGCAGTAACATTAGAAGCGAAATAATTGATTCATAAAATAATAATGCACAAAAGAGGTGGTAATGCAGGCACAATGCGAAATATATTGTCATTTAAACTCGGAATGAAAATAAAATAATTTTATCCATTTTCTAAATGCATGTTAAAGATCTTATTTTGAACAATTCATCCATGTAGAGGCTCCATTTTTTTGACCTCGTAATGTTCAATTTAAAATATCATAACTGGACCTTCCAGTGAAATGGCAGACTTCTCTCTAGTGACGTATGCAACATTTTTTCACTTAAACCCACACCTGCAAGCTCACCTTCATCTGCCTCCACTTTTGAGTGCAATGCACATCTCAAAAATCCAAACAACAACAAAACCATAGAACCAAGTCCACGTTCTTTTTCAATAATTCGTTAGGCTCTGGATGTACGCCACCATACAGAAGAATAGATTTGTCGCGTTTTCTGTGTTGTTGTGCCTGTAATACTATGCCCAGCCCTAATTGCAACTACTAAAAAAAAATTGACTTGACCATACCTGATGTTGGAGAGGAAGGCCCAGTCGTGTTGGTAACGCCAGCTTTGGAGCTCAAATGATCCACCTCTGAAACACAGAAGACCAGACAATGAAGATTGGCTAAATGATGTGTACTGAAGATCAGTATGTAAAGATCAGAAATGACAGAACACTTTCTTCTGGAAGTACATTTTTGCTAAATAGACTTTAAATGGCATTTCTAATTCCAATACCCTCCCTGATCTCTAGATAAAATATTGTGCGTGGTACCTTGCTTACCGACAGGAGCACTGACAGACTGCTGCAACTTCTCATTGATTAATTCCACACATTCACTGGGAAAGAAGCCAACCTGAGGAAAAGAGAGGGGAACACTGAGCTCAAAGTTGCCAGTGTTACAGAAGATGGCCCATATCAAGTCCTGAGGTTTAGACTGGTACCTGGAATCCATGCTTTCCTCTCCACCACGTGGTGTCCTCTTTGGGTGGCATGTCAATCACTGACAAAATATCACCAACCTTTAGAAAGAGGAACAAAGTTAATACACGCGATTAACATGCAAACTGACAGATGCATTTAGTAAGAGAAATATGCTAATTACTTGTGCACCAAGGGTGTCAACTCTTAAAACATATATCAGCATATAACAGGACGATGATTGATTTTATATTTTTTAACCATTAGAATGCCAACAGCTAGAATCATGTGTACTGTAGACAAAACACTTAATATATACCCATCACAGTCAGATTCACAGGTCTATTCAAAAGCACTGTTGCATGCCAATATACACTTTGACCCAAATTTTAAAAAGAGGAAGGGATCAGATCAGTTCCTGATCTTACACTAGAGAGCAGAAAGAGAAAGAATCAAGCCTGATAAATGTCAAGATAAATGTTGATGTTGCCTAATGTTTCAAATTCAACAGACAGACACAGCATGTTAAAATGCTTGAAGTGGTAGCTAGGGCATTTCTAAGTGGCTTTTAAGTTGTTCTAGGTAGGTGCCAAGGCATTGCTAGGTGTTTGCAAGATTTAAGCGTGGCATGCTAGAGCTTTCGACAGACATAATACAGCGTTTCTAAGTAGCAGTTAAGGTGACTGCTAGGTTGTTGTGGGTGGTTGCTAAGGCTTTACTAGGTGGTTTTAAAGGGTTGCTAGACCATTCAACAGACTCAAAAGCTGCTTTTCCAATGTCGGGCCCAATTACAAACCATTTTTGGCCTGGAATTCTTAGCTAACCGTGCTCAGTAGAATGTGTGTAGTGAATACATAGATAAATACAGCATTGCTAAGGTGCTTGGATTGGTTGCTAGGATGTTTCTAGGTGGCTGTTAGGTTGTTCTGGGTGGTTCCTAAGGCTTTGCTAGGTAGTTGAAGGGATTCAGAGAGATTGCTAGTGTATTTATGAGATTTGAAGAATTGAAAGAGACATAAATACAGCATTACTAAAGGCGTTTTTTACACCTGAAAGTCCACACCAAGGTCCGAACCTAAGTTTTGATACATTTTATACATTCAGAAAGTTTTGGTTTGGTTTCACACTGCAGTTGTGCAATTTTTTCGGCTATGCGAGAACCACTGGAACTTCCTGTAAAAGGTCTGAAAGTCTTAACCATACAGAAATGCTTTCACGCTAGAAACGAACCAAACCTTTGTTTAGTATGATCCGGACCAAGACTACCTCTTTTCGTCGGACCAAATTTCATCTGTTTGGTCCGGACCGCTGGTCTGGGGTAGGAAAGGGCCCTAAGTAGTTGCCAACTTGCCAAGGTCCTTGGCATGGTAGCTAAGGTGCTTCTAGGTGGCTGCAAAGGCATTCCCATGTGGTTTGGAGTAGAGCCAGACCAATATATCGGCAGACCGATATTATCTGCCGATATTAGGCATTTTCCAAACTATCGGTATCGGCAGTTATAATGGCTGATAAATGAATATTTATAAAATAAAAAACGGACGAAACACACTTGAACCATGTCATGAGTGTTGGAGTTGTATAGTTTGTCCACCAGAGGGCACTCTACACGTCCCTGTTGGCAACACTCGTTGAGTTGGTCACGAGACATACATTGCTTGAATAACAATTAAAAGAACATCCCCATAGGTTCTCTTAACTCAAATAAGCATGACAAAATTTGTGACTATCATGTCCTGTTAAAAAAAAAAATGTAAAAAAATATCGGCCGATATATCGGAATATTGGATTTTAAAACCCAAAAATATTTGTATTCGTATTCGGCCTTCAAAATCCTTTATCGGCTCTGGGCTCTAGTTTGGAGAGCAATTGCGGTTGCTAGAGCAATGCTATGAGATTACATCTAGTTAGAATGGATCAGTTAAAGAAATTAATGCCATACATACTGTATGTAAAAAATTTGAAGAGTAACAGAAAGAAAAAGAGAGACAAAGAGAAGGGACATCAATGTTCTAAGTTTGGGTCACCCCATTTTCTGGCCCAGAAAGATTGCTGTATATGGAGCAGCGTATTGGGAGGGGGGACAGGAATAGACCTGACAGATGAGAAAAGAAAAGGAGGAAGAGCAGAGAGAACTAAATTTTGTCCTAGGACCAGGCAGGCCCGGCATGCATGTGCAGAATAAGGACAGCAGGAGAAAGAGAGAGAACTCGAACTGGGTACAAGGTCTTTTGGAAGAGTATGGAGCTGATGCTGTAGTTTGATTTACAACACTGAACAGTTAGTCGGCTACAGCTTTGAGAAACTAAAAGCTATTTATTTGGGGGCAGTCATTAGCCTGGAGCCCCGCCCACAACATTTGAGGATGGGAAGTTTGGATCTGGGACTTGATCTCTTGAGAAGCATGTATAACCAAAGGTTCGGACCAATCAAATTGTCAGGGACGGGCTTTATACGATGATGGACAGATGATCAGACCGTAACGTAACAATCCATGCCAACAAAGAGCGCTTGGGTTGAATTCGTTTACAACAAAAAATGGCTGCCACTGGAGAATTTAGATGTGCAGATTCAAGTTGTCGATCCAAATGAGTGCAGAGGCGTTTTCTTTCCTGGTTCGGTTGAAACACACCCCATAATCACAGCCCAATGGAGCAGTTTCAGACTCACATTCTGACTAGCATCTGAGTGTGATGACGTAAGGCTAAGCAGTCATGGCCCAACGGTTAGAGTCAGACTGGTAATCTAAAGGTTGAGGGTTTGATTCTCAATCCTGGCAGGAAATGACTGGGGTGCCCTTGAGCAAGGCATCTCTAACCCCTAATAGCTCCCCAGGCACCCCCAGCAAAATTGGCTGGCTGGATGTCCATTGTTTGCAATGTGTGTGTGTTCACAACACACTACTTCTCTAGTGTGTCTGCACTAACTTGGATGGGTTAAATGCCGAGGACAAATTCTGAGTATAGGTCACTTTCACTTATTTAAAATATTGAATTCTTTCATATATCCCATCTCACTGTCCTATTCAAAAAAGAAAATGCATCAACACAAGAAAAAAAGTAAGTGGTCCGAGTACCTCAATGGAGATCTCATCGCTAGCCTGGGCAGTGTAGCGCTTGATGACGTGAGCAGCTGCAATGGCAGGGACATTTAAAGATGCTTCTTCTTTCAGCAGGAACCTGTTGCCATGGTTATCAATCTGCAATGATTATTAAAAAAACAATTAGCTGTATTATCGCAAGACTTCTGGTCGAAATCTCACAGCAAGATTCAGAGCGATGAAATTTACCTTCAATAAACAACAGATACTGCCATGTTTTTACAAGGAAATATAAAATGTTGAAGTTTGAGATATGGTAAGAAAACTGGCAAGTAAAAATGACAATATATTACATAAATCACCCGATGATATGCGAGTATTTAATGCTCGTCACTGCAAACTTGTAAGAGTGATTTTCTTCAGTGGAATATTACAGGTTTTTTGTCAATACAAAGGAAGTCAATGGGTTACAATAATGTTTAGTTGCCAAAATTCTTCAACGTATCTTATTTTGTATTTCACAGAAGAAAGAAATGCAAATAGGTTTTGGAATGACATGAGGGCGAGTGAATGATGATCATATTTATTTTTGGTTGAACTACCCTTTTAGATAAGTTTCTTCTATATTTCGGTTCTTATCTACTCTAATTGTATTTTATGCTTGCGGTCTTATCTCTTCTCTGTTTGCCTCTCACCTCCATCCAGGAGAGAACCGGCCCACAGTTCAGCTTATTGTCCACGATCATGGAGAGGCGGTTAAGATACTCCGACAGCAGTGGTGTAAAGATCTGTGTGAATAACATGCATGTTCAAACAGCAAATTTATTTAGTAGTCAAACACTATTAAAAGATATTACATAAGACGATTGATTTAAAGCAATGTTCCAGGTTCAATATATATATATATATATATATATATATATATATATATATATATATATATATATTATTCTTTTTTTTTCTCCAAACATTTTCTCTTTTGGGTCATTAATATTTAGATTTTTACTCAAAAAGGAAGCATTAAATGATCAAAAGTGACAGTATATAAAGACATTTATAATGCTTCAAAAGATTTTTATTTAAAAATAATGTAAAATTTCTATTAATCAAATAATCCTTGAAAAAAAAGTATCACGTTTCCACAAAAATATCAAGCAGCATTTTCTAACTAGTAACTATTTTCAGCCTTGACTGAAATGATTTGTGAAGGATCACAAAACACTGAAAATTGGAGTAATATTTGCTGAAAATTCAGCTTTGCTATCACCAGAATAAATTACATTTAAAAACGTTAATAATATTTCACAATATTATAGTTTTATTGTATTTTGAATAAGACCAAGATTTTTTTTTATTATTATTACAAAATCTTAGATTTAAACAGATTAAATGATACATGAGAAAATTGACATATGAAAGATCAAGTGGTATATTTCCCAGCACCGTCCCTAAGGGTCCGGACACCAACCTACATAACTTGCCGACGACCTTAAAACTGAGCAGCTAACACTGTTAGCTGTACAATATGCACTACGTTGAATCTAGATAAGAAAAGCATTACTATCCAGTGTAGTCAAGCTCACCTCCACCCGGTCTCCGATCTCGCAGAGGGCAGGCAGGACCAAGAGCTGTGAGTAACGGCGGTCGTAAATGCACTGATGCAGGTGGGCGTCCAGCGTCCGGAACTCTTCATACGAACGCGTACCATCCACGTCTTACCCTAGATTTCAGAGAGGGAGAGAGAGAGGGATGAGAGGCAGGAGAGAAAGAGAGAGAGAAAAATCGAGGCAGGGGGAAAGTCAACAAACAAAATGCCAGCAGAAGAAGAGGAAGATGCTAAACAAGGTGTAAGTGCACGGCCTTCGGTCACGTTCAATTCTGTCAGTTGTGTTTTTATTTGAGGCTGTAGCAGGAGGGGCTGTATATTATTAGCACTGACCGAGGCATGTGCGCCCACTCACCTGGCAGGACACCTGCACAAGGAAAACCAGATCTTTGGCACTGCCCAAGGTCCAGCTGGCATTCGCTCTGCTCGTTGGCAAACTGAAGCTGAAGGTGTAAAAGAGGAGACATTAATTCATGAAGGTGTGAAAAAGTGCACATAAACAAACGTTTAACCCTAAAACTGTATTCTGGACAAATGTGGGCAAAATAGTTTTGATTTATTTTATAAAAAATACTTTCCTTGATCTGAGCGGTACAAGACTTGGCTACTTCTCCTAAGTTTGCCTCTTGAACACACACCATTTTTTTTTAAACTCAATTCTACAGTGTTAAGTGGGTGAAAAAAAATCCTTAATCTCGTATTTGGGTCAAAAATGGGCACCCATAGAAGTGAATGGGAAAAACTGTAATTTAGAGCATTCTAAAATAAGCCAAAATAAGACACCAGGTGACAGCAAAGTCACTTCATCTTTACGTTTTAGCTCTAAGAACTTATTAGAATGATATTTTAATTGTAGTTAAAAAAATAAAAAATAAAACATAAAAATAAGCTTAATTTACATAGAAAATATGGCACTTTTTGAAAAAAATAATTCAAAAATACCCCCAAAATAAATAAAAAACATTATAATTGGATAGACAAAACTTTATCGAAGACAGTGATGTAACATATATAATAAATAAAAAGTCCTCTGTGCCCCCATTTGTCCACAATTACAGGATTAAGGGCTATAAAGTGAATATGGTTTGAGGGTTAAAGAGGGTTGAATGAAACAGCATAAACGTGTTTTGAGTTGCTGTGAGTTTGTGAGAAACCTATGTCTGCACATCTGTCTGGAAAGATTACCCATTTAAACCGTGCTACTCGTGTTTTATGAGATTTAGGTACTCTCGAACACATGATCATTTATGAGAAGCTGGGAACATCCCTTCATAATAATTCAGTCAACGAAATGCTGTTTCATATCCCTGAAGACTGTGCAAACTTCCTCATTGCTTTAAACAATGAGCATGATCAGTATGATGTCAATGATAATTCCATTTTATTCAAAGGCACTCAAAAGTTTAGGGTCAGTACATTTTTGCTTTACTTTTATTTTTTTAATTTATTTTCGCTATGCTTTTATTCATCAAGGATGGATTAAATTGATTAAAAAACACAGTAGAGACATTTATCATGTTACAAAAATAATATTTCACAATATTCCTGTTTCTATTGTATTTTTTAACAAATAACTGCAGACTTGGTGAGCATAAGATACTTAAAAAGAAATAAAAAAAAAGAAATAAAAAAACATTAAAAAAAAATCTTCACTTTTGACCGGTAGTATGCATGTAAAATATATAAATCATTACTGTATTCATATACCATGGTATTACATGGACGATAGCATGGTGATAGTATGGTACATGGCCAGTAAAATCATTTTGCAATAGCACAGAGGAGAGGAGAGACACTCAGCTTCACAGGGTCAGATCAAAAAACAAAGTAACAAAAAACATTTTATTTGTCTCTTTTCTTTAGGGGGTTTAAACACTAATGAGACGGACTCCCACTCCAGTCATGCTGTGCAGTCAGTGCGCTCTAGGTGCTCTCTAGTGTGTGTGTGTGTGTGTGTGTGTGTGTATACAGCTCTCTGCCATCATAAACACAAAATGGGTATATAAGCAGCACAAACAAAAATAATGCCACAGGGACAGTAAAATGCATTTTTACAATGTTATGTAAACTTTCTTCAACTGATCACAGATTTTACATAAGCTTCAGATCATTGTGTAACGGCAATTTATATGAGAAGAGCCCTGACATACTGCAGTGTATCTGTGAAACAAATACAAGCAATTATTTCCTCTTTCCTTTCAGAGTACATGAACAGTGTGTGTGTGTGTGTGTGTGTGTCATTGAAGGTCACAAAGAGAGGCTGTATCAGCCCTGGAGATGTTCTGGCTGTGTGCTGATATATGCTTGTTTCTTCTTAATAACTCTAAATATCCAACTCTAACCGAGATGAAACCTGACAACTAAACGTACATTACCAACACAAACAAAATAGACCTTTTAATATACATTTTCATTGATGTTCTTACAGTTATTGTTCACAATTCACTGGTTCATGTTATCTTTATTTATAATGTATTAGCTGAAACCACATTAAATAATCTTAATCAATAATATCATAGAAGTTCCAAAAAATCCAATTTTACGTTATGCCTGCTGAATATTTTGATTTTGACACATTATGGAAGTATTAATGCTTTCATAGGTGTTAATTGATTGTGCTCCTGACATGGCGACTCTTTTAGACAAAAAAAAAAAATAAGCTGATGTTGTATGTATACTTTGGGCCTTCTTGACACTTAAGTAGAAACTTAAGAATACTCTGCTCAACAAGACAATATCTTACCTCGATAGAACCGAAGTCCACATTTTCATAGTGAAAGTGAGCACAGTCAATAAGCTTGGGGAAGTGACCTTTCACAACAGAAAGCCTGGAACCACAAGAAAACAGGCAAATGAGTTAACACACCATATACTTTCATCACAGAGCAGCAACAAGCTTAAAACCGTTTAACTTGTCTGGTTAATCAAATTAGTGGCACTATAACTATTGTTCAGTTTTAGGATTTTCACCAGGGAAACAAAACAGAAAAATGCCACAGACTTATTAATGCCCTGGTATTAGCTCTGAGCTTTGCACAGGAAAGTACTATGCACATTTTCTTCAGATCTAGTTTGTATTTTCAAGTTACAGAGAATGTAGAAACTCTCTCCAGGGCAGTTTTCAGTGAGGTACTCATGAACACCACAGGGAAACTCTGCATCCCACTATCAGTTATCTTAGAGGGAAGTAAAACCAAGTTCTTCCTGTTTTACAGTGTGTTCAGAGCTGGAAAAACCTGAAGCTGAATCCTGAGAGCAACACTTTGTTAACTATTAAACTAAAATATAGTCTCTTTTGTGTCTAAACCTTTTAAGGCTGTTTTCCTTTTGAGGGTCAGGACTATGGTAATTATGGTAAATACTAGGGCTGTGCAAAAATAAATTGCGATTAATCGCATCCAAAATAAAAGTCTGTGTTTACATAATATATTTGTGTGTGCTGTATATAATTATTTTGTATAAAATATTTACATTTATATAATATATATATATACGTATATGTGTACGTCATATATACGTATATTATACATGTATATATATATGTATATGTATATATATATATATATATATATATATATATATATATATATATATATATACTGCCCTACAAAGCAAAAAGGCAGTAACTACGGAGAGTGCAGAACTGAGAAAAATTACTATAACTCTGGCTTTTTGCAGTTACTGTACAAACAACTACCATTTTCTCCAAAACAACACACATTTGAGATAAGATGTTTTGTCACATAACAAAGGATGCCTTAAATGTCATGAAAATGATAATAACAACTGTTTGACCAAAAATGCAGTTACTGCCTTTTTGCTTTGTAGGGCAGTATATATACAGAATTTCAGCACAAATAATTATTAAATATATACATGCATGCATAGGTATTTATATATACAGCACACACAAATATATTATGTAAGCACAGACTTTTTATTTTGGATGCAATTAATCGCAATTAACTTGTGCACAGCCCTAGTAAATACCTAAAGCCGACGTGGAAAATGCACATGAACACACGCTCATGAGGTATTTTCCACTGGGCAGCTCGTGGAATATTTTGACACACGGGTTGCAAGATGAGATAACCTTTGACCTTTTCAAAATGTGAAAAGTCGTGAATTGTAAAAATATGTACTATTCGTGATCTAGAAAATATGCAGCATATTATTTACCAAATAATTTTCTTGCTGTTGCAGATGATTTAAGCAATCTAAAATAGTTTTAGCTAAATAACAGGTCTGGATCTCCATCTTTTTACCACATTACGACAACAAAAGCACTTGAACGCAACACACTGGTAAATACCAGTTCACAAGTGGAAAATATCACATTTTCCATAGCACACCATAACAGGTCAAGTGGGTGTGTTTACTAAAGTGGGGAACTATGATTATGATAAATATCATAATCAATAATTCTACTGTATTTCTATTATACAGTAGAATTAACTTTTAGAAGTATCAATAATAGTTTATTGAAACTATTTTCATCCATGTTTTATTTTAAAAAGTAAACCTCTGTTGTTCCAGCACTTTGTTTCCCAAAAATGTAACATTTTCATTTGATTTCATTTTTAAAGGTTACCTGAATTGTCAACATTTTATGAATTAGTTTGATAACTAATTTGATTAATATGTTTCGATTAAATCATAAAAGACAGAATCTAATATAGTTTTATATATAACTATATTAGTTTGACTAGGTTTATAACCATGTTTATATGTGTGTGTGTGTGTGTGTGTGTATATATATATATATATATATATATATATATATATATATATATGTGTATATATATATATTGGCCGAGGGAAAGTTAATCGCGATTAATCGCATCTAAAATAAAAGTTTGTGTTTACATAATATATGTGTGTGTAGTGTGTGTATAATTATTTTATATATATAAATACACACACATGCATGTAAACATTTAAGAAATATTTGCATGTATATACTTTATATACACATATACACACTTAATATTATACATAATTATAAATGTTTGATAAATTAATAACACATTTTTCTTAAATATATACATGCATATATGTGTATTTATACATACAAAATAATTATACACACTACACACGCATATGTTATGTAAACACAAACTTTTATTTTGGATGCGAATTAATCGCGATTAATCTTTCCCAGCCTACTATATATATATATATATATATATATATATATATATATATATATATATATATATATATATATATATATATATATATATATAAACATTTCTGAAAACATAAAAAAAATCATAGGGCATTATTATCGTTACATTTTAATAATTTAAACTCAATTGATTAGACATCTTTTTTTGATTGTTAAAATATAATTAAAAAATATAAACCATGGAAATGGAATCTAGAAAATTCAAACGGTAAATAGAATTTGGGGGAAAAGAAAACTGATTTCATATGGTCCTATTTAATACCATTTGAACAACTCTGATATCAAAGGAGATGTGTCTGCACCAAACTCTAGTTTAAAAACACCCTAAATGACTTTACTGTTAAGAGAGGTGTCGATTTTCACCTTTTGCTCATCTTCCCCTTCAAGTTGGCAGTGGTGCCCACCGATCGGGTCCCAGGCTCCCCAGAACTGTCCAGATTATCAGTGCTCCGAGCCTAAAGAACGATGAAGGAGAACAGAAGAAACAGTTTTAATGCTCTGATGGGTTTACAATTCATGCTACATCACAAAGATCAAAGTCATCACTGTTCTGAGAGCCAAAGAAATGAATCATCTGAAGGACAGTCAACAGCTCACAAACTTAGATTTAGAAAATAGATTATTACAAAAGCCTTAAATCAACAGTGATCATACAGTACAGAGATAATTCTCAGAGGATTCAGGTCCCTTTAATTTAAATGTTTAAATCACACTGGGAAAGGCGCTAAGGGAGCAGCAAGCAGCTTGTGAAATGTGAAGCGACCCAGACAGTTAGTCTGCTGACCTCTGGTCTCATTTGCAATAAAAGCCAAGCATTTACAACACTTTTAAAATGGATGATCAGTGTAGATTGGCATGGGGTTTTCAGTTCACACTGTTTATTCACAGGACGTGGCTGTTGGTGTGACAAGAGACAAGTGGCCATTTTGAATCTCTATGCGAAATGAGTAGCATGTTTGGGATTTGGACGGAGGTGACAAGAGCATAAAAAATATAAGAAAATATTCAACATCAGGTGACAAGGTTGCGACGTCCAATATAAAGTGCTGGAAGTTTCTAGAGGGTTCGATTACCATACATTTTAAATATATATTTGAGCCTTCAGAAATTAAAAGAACCAAAAAAAAAAAATATATATATATATATATATATATATATATATATATATATATATATATTGTGTGCACACTGTACAACCTAACACTGAAAGTCACTAAACGAAATGAGTACATTTAACTAATTTAAAAAAATGTCACTCTTAGAAGAAAAGGTTCTATTTAGAACCTTAAAAGGTTCTATCAGCGTACGTATTTGGAACCCCTAATACAGACTGTTTACTGCATTTTATTTTATATTCTAAACGGTTTTAATTATTTACTGTATTTTATTTTTGTATTCTAAATTGTTTTAATTATTCTGATTTATTTGATTATTTTATTTTGTTCTATGTAAAACACTTTGAATTACCATTGTGTATGAAATGTGCTATATAAATAAACTTGCCTTGCCAACTTGCCTAAAATGTTCTATACAGAACCCTTTTTAAGGGTTCAGTAATAAGAACCATTTAGGGTTTTTTTGTAACCAGGAAAAAGGTTCTATATGGAACCTTTAGGCTTCATTCATTATCATTTGTTTTTTCCTTTTCGGATTAAATATTTCATATTATTGACAAACATCAAGACCCTAAAATGTATTTATGAATGCATGGGAATAATCACAAAATTCAAGAAAATTTATATATTTATATCATTGTATGTAGTTAATCAATATCACACGAAGAGTGCCATTTCAGTTTTTCTCCTCCAAAAATCAGCATGATTAAAATGTGATATTAAGTTACTAGTTTAATAAACAATAATTTAATTACAACTATAAAATGTTGCAGAATAGTGTAATATATGCATGAATAATAGCCTATAAAGAACCTTAGTGCCAAAAGGGTTCTTTCTCATCATTAAGAATCTTTTTTAGCATAAAAGGTTCTTTGGAGTTGAGTGAAGAACCCTATGCTTCATATATAGAACCCTTTTTTCTAAGAGTGTATCGTTGTTTAGACATGATTTATTAAATTAACTCAAACCAGTTAGTTTAAATAAATGGAATGAACATAAAATATTCAAGTTCAATTTACTCAACATGATTGACTAAACCAACACTAAATTATGAGTGAATATGACTAAATATATACAGAAGTTCCCAATACTCATATGTATTTGTTTTTAAACTTAAATGGTTTGAAGCAATTGGTCTCCTCAATCAGTTTGAGTTGAGTTAACTCCAGGATTACAATAGAGGCTCTGGGCCTTAGAGCAAGAGCTGAGTACACACCGGATGTTTCCTCCCTTATTAGAGCTTTTATGCATGTCCTTGATGAATCAAAGCCCTGGCGAATTATGGCTCAGTCATGCAGATTAGTTCTGATAACAGCAGACCTGTCAGGATGACTGTTTGAGTTTCATCCACTTGACAGGCAGTTTCGATGGAAACATTGCTAGGGGAGCATTTGGTTGCGAGACAGCACTTCCCTGATCCCTCGGGAAGAACAGATCTCTGAAGTCTTCCATCAGGTTTACACAACACCAAATAGTCACGGATGAGTTCAAGCACAGGAATGAGGGACGACAAGAGTGGATTTGTCAACTGTTTCATGATCCAATGCAATTTTGTTTTCCTTCCCGCAAATGAGTTGCGAATTAGGATAGGCCAGCTTGATTGGTAAGCTAATCATTCGAGCGGCGATGATGTACTGTAAGCTTTGTGCATGTGGCCGTACAGGAGAAAGGAGATGCTGGGCACTTGTTTCACACTTACCTTTATTGCTAGCTGCTCCCCCCTGGGCAAGAAACCTTTAGAGATGGTCAGTGGTGCATAATATTTAGGTTATTAAGGATTTAACCTGTACTGTATAGTTAAGCAAGCAGATGTGTGTGTAAAAAAACTGACTTATCTATTCCCATATAATCCTATTGATAATGATAACCCCCTAAATATTTGTGCTTGCTTACTTTAACTATGCTGCAAAAAGCAAAAGCACTGATGCCCTGTAAACAAATATTGTTAGGATTTGCATGCTGCATCTCTTATAGAGGAGACAAGGAAGCAAAGCTGAAAACACTGATACAATCACTTCTATCAACCCTACCCTGACTGCAAGCCCACACAGCTCCTGGTAGCTTGCATTTATTGAAACGTATTACAAAAACTAGAACGATGAAAACTAGCCCTGAAAACATATTTTGTTACTTTAAAAACAAAAGTGATCCGAAGCTATAAATGTTCACTAACAACTCAAAATGACAGAGAAAATGATCTTATAAAATAAAATAGCTGTTTTTCGAAAATACAAAGTAAAACTATTTATCAACCAGCAATGCCGAGTTCACACCGCGCAATTTCAAAGTGGTCGGGTCACTTTTCACACTGCGTGACTATCTGGGATAGCATTCAGTTGCTGCTGTTCACACTAGGGGTTCGACCGATTATCGGCGCCAATTTTAAGCATTTTTATGGTTATCGATATTCGGCCATTTTCAAATCCGATTTGCCGATAAAATAATTTTATTTTGAAATGCGCTATTTGTGGCTCTAACGCAGCCACCTCTGTCGGAACTCACCACTCTGTAGACTAGACTCATGTTTACCGCACATCTGATTTGTTGGGAGTCACGAGTCCGGCCAATCAGCGCGGCAAGCTGAAAGGCACTGAACGTTTTGCACTCTTTGTTATGATTATTATTAATAACAATTCTCAGATTCAAAGATATGTTTAAAATCATTTAAAGAAAGTATTTGTCAACTTAATTTTGACATAAATTGTCAGATGGGGATCGGCATCGGCCCTGAAAATTACATATCGGTCGACCCCTAGTTCACACTGCACGATGGATCAGCGACAGGAGGTTTCACACTGCATAACTTAACAAAAGAAAGAATCGCCAACGACTGTCAGTCGCAAAATAAACACGCGATAAGTGATACGGAAATAATGCAAGATCAAGTGTGCGCGAGTCTGGAGTTCTCACGCAATACTGAAATTGTTATTAAAAATGATCGCCATAGAAAAGGAGAAAAGAAAAACAGATTATGCAGGAGGAAATGGTTGGGGAGATTGTTTTGTTCTGCAAAGAGAGTTGGGGTAAATAAATAATTTTGCAATGTGCTGATGTTGCGGTTGTGTGGCCTATAACTCTTCCCAACTTCCCGCTGGCCTGTATCTTGCTCTCTCATTGGCTGTCGGTAATCGCCAATGTAGTTTGTTCAGTCAGAAAACGTTTTACACAGCAAGATTTTGAATCGCCGACAATTAGCATGGCAAATATCTTACGAGCGTCAGCAAATCTTTGGCGATTTTCTCAGATGGCGTCTTTAATCATTCACACTACGTGATTGTCACTTGCGTGAATGAGCACCAATTTGCTCTATGGTTTCTGGCATTTGTCGGCGATCTCCCAAAACTTATCGGTGAGCGAAAATCGGGCCTAAAATCGTTCACTGTGAACTCGGCATAACGCTAACACTAAACAGAAATAAAAAAATTCAACCCAAAATAAAAACATATTTTATTTAGTTAACAGGCCATTATTTCGTTTTTTTTATAAAAAAAAAAACATTTTCAAAAAAAAAATAAATAAATAACGATTTATGAATAATTGAAACCAAATTCCAAATTCCAAAAAAAAAAACAAGAAAATAATTCAAACTAAAAAATGGTGAAACAAATACTAGTGGTTGAATTTAAAAATAAATAAATAAAGCATAACACTAAAATAAAATTTGCCATTTTCTAATTATACAAAAAACTAAAATAAAACCAATAGAACCAATAGAATAAATATTTATGAATAATTAAAAAAATGCAATTCAAAATAAAAACTAGAAAAATTATATCTAGTACTGAAATGGAAACTTAAACTTAATATTAGTAATAAAATGGTGACTAAAATCCAGCAGCCATATCACCCTGTACCCAAGAGTGGTTGCCCACTAAAGCGAAGCAGGGCTGAGCCTGGTTAGTACCTGGATGGGAGACCTTCTGAGAAAACCAGGTTGCTGCTGGAAGAGGTGTCAGTGAGGCCAGCAGGGGGCGCTCACCCTGTAGTCTGTGTGGGTCCTAACACCCCAGTAAAGTGATGGGGACAGTCTACTGTCAAAAGAGGTAAAACCAGAGTCTCAGTGGTCACAAAAAATCCCAAAAAAGAGTAGGGGTGTAACCCCGGCATCCTGGCCAAATTTGCCCAGTGGCCTCTATCCATCATGGCCTCCTAATCATTCCCATATATACCAATTGGCTCCACCAGTCTCCTCTCCACCAGTAAGCTGGTGTGTGGTGGGCGTTCTGGCCGCAATATGACTGCCGTCGCATCATCCAGGATGCTGAACATTGGTGGTGGTTGAGGAGATCCCCCTCTATGTGAAGCGCTTTGAGTGTCCAGAAACGCGCTATACAAATGTAACGAATTATTATTATTATTAAAATGGGTATTAAACTAAAATTGTATTTTGCAATGAAATTAACTAAATAAAACAATTTAGGAAGAACTATATCGAAAAGAAACTGAAATTGAAAATAATATAAAAAGGTATTGTTTTCAAAAATATAATAGCCCTGCTCCATATGATTAAAAATAAAATGTTGGTTCCGAACCAACCTCCTCCCTCCTCCCATCTCCCCACCTTTGGACTGAGACACATTCCTCAATCTGACGAGAGCTTGGCCTTCACAGCACATGGCTTGAGATGTCAGCCAAATCAGCAACAGTGAAAAGAGCTGCCTGCCATTGTCTATCCATCAGTGGAGATATATTGCACACTTACACTGCTATGCACAGCCCTGTCTGAAGAGGTTAACTGGAGTCACACTGATTGTGTGTCAGTCATTATTACACAAAGATGCACACCACGTTTCCTCTCGGTCCCTGATTGACAGAAGGGTTTTCAAGATAGTGATTAAAAATGCTGCTTTTGCTCCAGGAATGTATCTCCACTATCATGTATCTTGCTTATCTAACTGACAACATTCACTGCCGAAATAACTTGTTCCATTGGCTTAATATAAATAAATATTGATATAAATCAAAATTGACCCTATTTACAGTATTAATAAATATCCCAGGTCTTATTGAAAATGATTCATCAATCTTTCATGAAAATATAAACGTGTTTCTCCAACTGAAATGACTTTCAGCTAACATTAAGGATTGGGAAAAATAATATTAAACCAGAATTTTGAATATAGACTGAAGGAAAATATGAATGATGCTTGCCTGAAGTTGCAATACGGTTGCTAGGTTGTACTGGATGGTTGCTTGGCCCAAGACTCGGATGTAATTTTAGCCTCTAGATATGGTTTAGGGTTTGTCAAATCCCGAATCATGAGGGTACGTAATAGTCATGGTGATGCTTGGCTAGGTTTCACTCAGAACTACGCCACATCACAGAAGCTAAATTTGTTGTGAATGCCATACAATCAAGGCTTTAGTCATTTGTCTAACATGCAAAGAGCAAACATAAAAGTACACTACTGCTGAACAGTTTGGGGTCAGCAGAATATTTAAAAAGAAATGAAAAGTTTTATTCAAGGATGCATTAAAGTGATCAAGAGTGACAGTAAAGACATTTAGTTACAATAGATTTTGGTTTCAAATAAATGCTGCTCTTTTGAACTTTATAATCACCTAAAAAAGTCCTAATGAATCAAGGTTTTCACAAAAATATTAAAGCATACAACTGTTGTGGTGATGGCGCAGTGGATAAGACACATGCCTTTGGTGTGAGAGACCCGGGTTTAAATCCACTGTGAGACAACAATGTGTCCCTGCGCAACATGACATCATGACTTTTACGTAAACATACACGCCACTTTCAAATCAAGTGGTGTGTTATCTATACGCATTTTGAGCTATCTGTGTGTATGCGTACGTCTACGTTGTTAAATTTCCGAGTGTTACGTATGTATTTACACACCGTTAAATGTCCGAGGGAAACGAAGCAAAATGTGGACTCGTAAATACCATTAACCCCACTGACATTTAGGGACGGGGTTGAGGTAGATCCTATATTTATATATACAGTAATGTAACGTTAAGTCAACGGCGTTCATAAACACGCTGAAAGCGATTATACGCGTTGATAGCATGCCTAAATTAGAAATATGAATTGGCGTGTCATAGAAATGCCATTTCATGAGATCAGTCTGCCCTGAGCAAGACACTTAACCCCTAGTTGCTCCAGAGGTGTTCGACCTCTGACATATATAGCAATTGTAAGTCGCTTTGGATAATAAGATAATAATAAGAAATGTTTGAGCTCCAAATCAGCATATTAGAATGATTTCTGAAGACTCATGTGACTGAAGAAGAATGGATAATCAACTTTGAACACGGGAATATTAGCCTGGATGCCAGCCCGAACTCCGCCCACAACATTTTTTGGCTCGGAAGTTGGTCTGGATTCGCTTCATTGAGGAGTAATTATGATCAGGCAAAAAATGATCGGGCCAATCAGATTGCCAGGCGGGCTTTATACGATGATTGACAGGTGATCTACAGGGACGTAATCATCACGTTATCAAAGAGGGCTTAACTGGTTTCCCTCAGAGATGACTGCAGCTGGAGAATTGAGATGTATAGATTCCGTTGTCACGTCTGTTTTTAAAATTAATAGACAGCGCATTAATTTTAGTAGACGAACAGAAAACTGCAATCAAGGCATTTGTCGATCGGAAAGATATTCGGCAAAAGTGTAACTTATCAGCTGGCTCTGACGATCGCTAAGTTAAAAAGATGGGACGTAATGAAAAGCCTGTGGTTGTTGTGGTTTCTCCTTTGGTTGCACTCATGGAGGACCAAGTGAAAGAAGCAACACTCGTTTTTTTACTTCTAAAATAAGTAAGTTCTGTTGTTGACAACTATGCTATGCAAAGTCTTTGACTTACTGCATTTGCTCTGATTGGTTTTAGGTCTGTCCAAATTTCCAATTGAGTGCAGAGCTTTTTTTTTCCTGGTTCGGTTAAGACACCGCCTCATAATCAAAGCTTAATTGAGCGGTCTCAGACTCGTTTTTGGACCAGAATATGAGTATGACGAAGTAAGGCTACGGGAATATTTACATTTTAAAGTATATTGATTTTTATACAAATAAATGCAGCCTTGGTAAGCATAACAACAACAAAAATCTTACCGTGCCCAAACTTTTGAATAGTAGTGTATAGCATAATATAAAATACAATAATATATGATATATTATCATATGTTAACAACCCTCAGTTGCAAATTAAACAAAAGAACATCCAATCTTTCGTCTACTCAACAATGACAGAGATATATCCATGTTGAATGCAGCTGGTAGATGTATCATCAAATCTCATTCGATCCAAGTTTCATTGCACATTGAATGCTGAAACCACATGACTAGCCCACCCAGCTGTGAAAGCTCCTGATCACAGTGCTGAAAAAACTCAAAAAAGCAGTGTGCTTTCAATCAACCCACAATAAAGACTACATTTCAACCTTCAAGTGTTCCTCATCCAAGGCTACGAGTACTGCGTGTAGAGACAGTAAACGCAGCTGGTTTCAACCAAGGCCACAGTGATGTTATGCAAACACACCTGTCGGACCCGCTAGAGGATTTACAGCAAACAACACACCTAGCGGCTGGCATACGGGTTCACCTGAGATAAACCAGCGATGGAAACATGCTAATGAACCACGTTGACCTAGTGCACCTCTTCTTTGCTGTACGATAAAGTAGGTAGAACTTGAACTGGTCTAGTTTCTTCCACATAAAGCCGTCTCTCTTCTGGTAACCTCATATGCGTTCTCCATGACAGGTTTATGTTTCTCTGAAAGACACTGTTGGACACAACACAAGCTGCTCTTGACAGCTGCTTCAAACCTTAAACTTTAAAGACATAAAAACCATACCCAAATCAGTAATCTATTACCCAACCAACCAATTAAACCCTAAGAAAGCTAGGTCCTCAAAATACTGAATCGTCCTTCATCATAGATTGGTTCATACCTTGAGCATTCTCTTCCTCTTGAACATTTCTTCTGCGGATGATACCTTGACGCAGAAGTATGGAGGTCAACAAGGTCAAGTACTAGCCACACTTTAGCCGTCATCACCTCTCTAGGTCATCGCTTCACCAATTCAGGTGCATCAGTGTTCATTCTGGTCTCTAATCCTGCCGTCGGACCTCTAGAGAGACGTGTGGATGGGTGGGCTTTCCTTGGTGATTCTCGGAGACGTAAAAGCACTCTTTCTTCACATACTCGTCTATCTTGCCTTTCTTATTGTCTCGGACACACAAAACGCTCACATTCAGAGGCACCTGTTGAATATTTGATGTGGTGATCTGAACGCTGGGTTAACGCCAGGCCTCTGTGTGACTCCTCAGCTGTTCGCAGGAAGAGGAGGGCTGCTCGTATGACAGAGCATTCTGTGCCGAATCTCTACACTGGTTTTTGGACATGTTAGGGATGTTCAGGCACCCTTTTCTAGATGCGTCCTGACAGTTTAATATACGAGTGTACAACAGGTCACAAAACTGCCGGTTCGAGATCATATCCTGGTTTTTGAGTCACAGATTCGGATCATTTTTCAGATCAGCAAAACTTAGGAGTTGAGACCATTAAAATGAAATTTGCTAAGTACTTTGATACCACAGCAAAACTATAGCCTAAACTTATAAAAATTAAAGACAAGTGAACAGTATTCAGGTAAGGGATGCTCTGACCAGGAATGCATTTTAAATCCGATACGAACTACACATTTCTTGACATCATGATTGGCCGATCCCAATCCTGATTATTCAAGCTTTATATAAGTGATATGTAAACTCTCTGTTGTCTGTCACTGTTAACCCCTAACACCCTGAAGGTATTTTTAATGATTTTGCGTCTAACTGGCAGACTTAAAAGTAATGGCTTGCAACTCAAAACAAAGTATCATTCATCAAGTACATTTGACTTCAAACTCATTTTGATAGAAAACCTTTCAAATTTTGAAGAAAATAGATTATCACGTTTGGAGGTTATGTTACGTCACTGCTGAGAAAAGCGCAAAAAGGTGATGCAATTTATTAATCTATTTTGCAATTATTCATGCTTGCTTGACAGTATATATGACAAGTCATAAACAGCTTTTTACAGTTTTATGTCTGTAGTTTTATGACACAAATTTATTGACGCAAAAAAAACGTATTGAACAAAAAAGAACATTGTTTCATCCATCAGATTTAACTGGACATATATATATATATATATATATATATATATATATATATATTTAAGAAAAAAAATTATATGTAAAATATTTATATTTATATATAATCTAAATTATATATAAATCTATATACAGTATATAAATGAAAATATTTCTTAAATATATACACAAGCATGTGTGTGTATTTACATATAAAATAATTATATAGTGCACCCACATATATTATGTAAACACAAACTTTTATTTTGGTTGCGATTAATCTTGATTAATCGTTTGACAGCCCTAATATATATATATATTCGGAATGGGTTCAATTGGTTGGAGAAGGGATGACATCAGCCGAAAAAAACACAATAAGATCAGAAACATGTATTAAGAAGTTAAACAGGGTCAGTTTTGATTTCATGGTTTAACTTTTAAATTAGATCACTATATCTGTATCTTTCCATCTGATATAAATGGCTTGCCTTTCTATAGGCCAGAAAAAGAAAAAAAAAGTAATCTGAACGTGGCTATTTACACATCCTAATACAAAGTCTGGCATCCTGATCACTTACAGTCCACTCTGGACATCCAGCAATCAATGGCCGGGAATGTTGATACGATGCACAGTATACCTGTCTTTTGACCAGTTTTGCATAAGATATGCACAGACAGCTCACAAACAAGAGCTTTCCAACTCAGTCAGAGGTAAGACACAGAAGGAAAGGCACACAGATCACGAAACGTGCACACACAAACACAATATCACAAGACATAATGAGTCTCATTCACCAACCATATATACACATGCATTTCTGAGTACAACCTTTGGAGTTTTTATGTGAAAATTATAGGCTATTAAATAAACGTTTTTTTTAAATTCATTAAAAAAAGAGAATGTTTGTTACTTAATTGACTCTATGAAATGTCTAATTTAAAATTTAGAATACGACTACTACATCTTTAACTAGTTGCATCTCAAATAGTTTTGAAATTTGTTACATTAAAAATATGAAATCATATGCAGAGATTGACAAATATTTATACAGTAGAGGTTTACGAAAGCCCTTATATGAACATGGGTGTGTATTATGCCAATCACTTCCTGTAGACACGCCCATCCTGATTAAGAATATTCTGGAATTATCAACAGTAAGCAATTATGAGTGAATGAGACTCAATAAAAAACAAAAATGACATGCACAGTAAGAGCATATGCAGGAATGGGTTCAAGCCCTGTTATTCATCAAAAGCATCTTAATCATCTTAATACAGCATTTCATAATTTTACTATTCCTCTCTCTCACTGTAAACAGAGTCAGAGTTGATCCCATCCTGTGTGTGAAGTGCGTTTGGATGCGGAGCGGCACTGACCGGACATGTCCGCCAGGCTCATCGCTCTCACAAACATGGCGCATTTCCGAACCCACTGGGGTCCTGACACTTGACACAGAAAAGGAGAATAAAGGCCATTTAATGTCAGCCATTAGTCTGTGCACTATAAACTCAAATACACAATGACCTGCCATTGTCCAAACACTGTGGATTTTGAAAAGGCATGAATGAGTCAGCATTATAACAAGATCAGCAAAACACAGTGAGAAAGGCTTATATGAGAGAAAGTTATACTGCATCTGCATAATGTGCAACTAGTGCACAAAAAGGAATAATTCTCCAGTTTCCCCAGTAGTTTTATTTACCTCAAGCAGTTAAAAGCTGTATTTAAACACCACAACTATTTTATTTTGCTGACACAGAAATAAAAGTTGTGCACAAAAGATTTTAAGAGCATGTCTTTAAGTAAATGAATTAATTAAACTGTAAAGATATGAAAGGCCGTGTGCTTTTGAAGGTCAGCCTCATGTAGAGCTGAACTGCAGACAGCAGTAAACAAACGCAAAGAATCCATGAGACCTCCAGGCAGGAATTCTCTGGTATGGGGAGTATTCTGCAACCATGGCAACGAGTGATGTAGGAATGGAGTGTGTTTTTAGGAAGCATTTTTTGGCCTGTGTGAGAGTTATGCTAAGTGCAGCCTGTTAAAGACTTTAAGGCCAAAAAACAACTTTAACTCAAGTACATGAATGCTTGGCTAAGGCGTTGCAAGCATGCTGTCCTGATGTACATAATGAACATGCATTATTGAGTTACTCTGGTGGTAATAAACCTCAGTATACATAAGTTTATTTAACTAATATCCTCAAAGCTGGTGCTGTGGCAGAACATTAGTTGACCTGAAAGAGCAAACTGAGCAAAGAAGGAATTCATTTATGCTAATTACCACAATTTTTTTGCAATGTTGATGATAATGCTTGCACAAAATATAACCATACTATGTATGAGTTTACTTTACTTTAGTGAACATTCAAGTCTTAGTCCCCAAAAAGCCAAAAATAATGAAAGAGGGAGTGCTGGGTGAGAGTCCCAAACTCTAATCACTTCAGAAGATTATGCACTAGCCTATATCAATGGCTTAATTTAACTCTTTCCCAACCATTGATGGAATTTTAATAACGGTCATTAATAACACAATGCTTCCCTTCCATTGATTGAATTGTCCGTGAATCCAAGTTTTCACTGTTATACCGGTACACGGTACATATCTTCTAAAAGAGTGCAGAATTTCAGGATCAAAACCAAGTGGCAACATTCTAATGTGAAAGATGAAGCCTACCCGGAAATGTGATAAACTGCAATACATCTCAAATCCGCTAGAGGGCGGTCCCAAAAGTGAGCAAATATCCATAGACGTCATGTTAAAATGTCTGTTTTCACAGCATATATTCATATTACATTTTGGTCCCATGGACTTTTATTGTAATCTTCAATATGTTCCGCGTGCCTGACAACTGTGAGGAGGGATTTAGATATAAAATGTATGACAAATAAGGGCGGTTAACTTTGATTGACAGCTGATAATGGGCTGGGCCGAGTGAATTCGACGTCTCACCATGATCTGAAACAACACATCATATCACCTTTGTCTCCTTCCCTGAAACTTTTATATTTTGTATTTTCCAAGATTTTCCCGTATGGCGCCGCCCGTACCCCCATAAACAGCCTCAAACTCGCTCTTCAGAGAGTCTATGGGTGACGTCACAGACGTTTTGTCCATATTCTTTACAGTCTATGATCAAAACACAGGCTAAGAAGAAACAGAAACAAGTGATAGAAGCACTGCTTATATAGGCTTTGACAAATTTTGTTCAAAATGTTGCTTTTTTTATGAAAAAACAGTTTCAAGTGTAGTTAAAAAAAGAAGGCATAAAGCTAGAATAAAATGTTTTTTTGTTGTTGTCGTTTTGTTTAAAAGCTGAGGATCTGTTATTTTGTTCGATATAGCCTATTGCTTTATATACCTCGGCTCTAAGAGGTTTAATATGCTAGAAGAAACACTCAAACAAAATAAAAATAAAATTATATTATTATTATTTAGTTTGTTTATATAAAATAAAATTAAAAACTAAACTAGACACACAAAAAGTTAAATAAATAACCAAACAAAATTTTTGGTAATCCATCCATTAAAAAAAATAAAAAATCCTACTAGAGATTAAGGCCTTGTCCACACGGACACGGGTATTTTTATAACGGTGACTATACGCTGTTCAGTTGTTCAGCTATCGCGGAAACGCAGTATCAGGACAAGCCTAACATTTTTGAAAACCCCTGCCAGGGTAAGGATTTTCAGAAACGCCGGTTACAGTGTTGTCGTATAGACAGTAAAACCGAGGTTTTTGCCTTGCGACGTCAGAGTGTGCCCGCGCTGCGTCGTTATCCGCCTACCGAAACCTGTAATAACTTTTTGTTAGGCTTCTGATAGGCCAATGTGGCATTACGGCTAGGGTTATATCTTGACAGCGCTTGACAGCATGTTTTTGCGTTTTCATGTGGACAGGATTTTTTTTTACGCAGGAGAAAAAAAATACATGCGTCCGTGTGGACAAGGCCTAACTAAAATTCCATATATCCAGTAGAATCTTACATCATTCTTAAGATTCTTATAAATAAGACAGGTTCCAAATTAAAACAGAAACTAAATTAGGAGGAAACTAAATTTAAAGAATCCAAAAATAGGCATTACCTCATACTATTTACATACAAACAACATACTTTGTGTATCATAGTACTGAGTGCATTTTTACCAAGGGTATGGTTGTGAGTCACCATAGTAAAGCTGCTAGCAATTGTCAGCTGTCATCTTAACGTGGCCGAATTGTGCTGATATAGAGTAGAGCGAGAGAGGCTTATTATAGCGAAGTTCGTGCTGTCAAAGTCCGTATCATCATGTGGGCAGCGCCTCTATAGTAACAGCGCTGGCTTTAGCCATGGAGAAAGGCTCAATGTGTGCGTGTGTGTAAAGGGTGAAACCACATGGTTGTTAAATAAAGAAACCAGGATGGATGTAGAGAGAGAAACATTCAAATGAACAGTGGGCTGTGTTTGCGTAAGTGTCACACAGTATATGTGGTGTCCCTGGTAGTAGCCACGCGAAAACTGGGTGCAGCCCAAGCTGTGTCCAGTAAAGCACACACTGAAGTCTACTTGTAGGTGCGCTGGATAAAATGGGTCACACACACACTATTATTGTCACTTCCTCCCGCAGTCTCTCTGTGCTGTCAGAGTAGTTCTGCTGTACACACACAGACACGCGCACGTACACACTATCCTGCCATTTGACCTTACGAGCAGGAGTGTAAATATTTGCTCTGACAGTTACACAAAAATATTAAGCACAACTGTTTTCAACATTGATAAATATTTCTTGAGCAGCAAATCAGCACATTCGAATGATTTCTGAAGGAACATGTGACACTGAAGACTGGAGTTATGATGCTGAATATTCAACTTTGCATCAAAGTAATAAATTACATCTTAAAATATATTAAAACAGAAAACAATTGTAATGATATTTCACAATATTATCGTTTTTACTGTATTTTTGATCAAATAAATACCGCTTTAGTAAGTATAAGAGACTTCTTTCAACACTAAAGAACGTTTTTCCTAAAGATGTTTGATTCATTGGTTTAAATGAATCTATTCATAACCATTGAAATCAAATTAACAATAGAAATGCAAAGCATCATTAAAAGTTCACAAGTCAGAGTCTGGATATGGTAAGTATTGCTATGTATTGTTATATTGATGCATAAACTTAAATATGATTCTTTCATGTTTTTAATGGCTGTTAAAATGAAATGGTGGGAACAACCTGTCCTATCTGAATAACTATATAAAAAATATATATACACTGACCGGTTCAAAAGTTTAAGGTCTGTAAGATTTTTTATGTTTTTAAAAGAAGACTCTTCTGCTCACTAAGGCTGCAATTTTTTGATAAAAAATACACAAAAAACACAGTAATATTGTGAAATATTATGACAATTTAAAATTACTTTTTTATTAATTTAAAATGTAATTTATTCCTCTGAAAAAAAGCTGAATTTTCAGCATCATTACTCCAGTCTTCAGTGTCACATGATCCTTCACAAATCACTCTAATATGATGATTTTATGCTCCAAAAACATGGATGATTATTATCCATGTTGAAAACAGTTTTTTACATTTTTATTTCAGGATTCTTTGATGAATAGAAAGTTCAAAAGCACAGCTTTTATCTGAAATGGAAAGCTTTTGTTACATTAAACACTACCCTTTAAAAAGTTTGGGGTCAGTAAGAATTTGTATTTTATTTCTGGGGAAAATAAATAAGAAATCAATACTTCTATTCATCAAGGATGAGTTACATTGATCAAAAGTTACAGTAAAGACATTTATAATGTTAGAAAAGATTCTAATTAAATAAATGCTGTTCTTTGAACTTTTCTATTCATCAAAGAATCCTGAAATAAAAATGTAGAAAACTGTTTTCAACATGGATAATAATCATACATGTTTTGGAGCATAAAATCATCATATTAGAGTGATTTGTGAAGGATCATGTGACACTGAAGACTGGAGTAATGATGCTGAAAATTCAGCTTTTTTTCAGAGGAATAAATTACAATTTAATATATATTAACATAAAAAAGTCATTTTAAATGTCATAATATTTGTCATAATATTTCACGATATTACTGTGTTTTTTGTGTATTTTTGATCAAAAAATTGCAGCCTTGGTGAGCAGAAGAGACTTCTTTTAAAAACATAAAAATCTTACAGACCCTAAACTTTTAAACGGTACTGTATATATATATATATATATATGTCATTGATTATTCATTTTCCTAATCAATGCATTGAATTTATCAGAACACTGTCAGGTTGCTGCATTTATACACCCTTCCCTGCGATCCATATCGATCGTCCCTCTACACGCTCTGATTAAGGACACAGCGCAGGTAAACAAAATGGGTTTAGAGAGGTTCATAGCGCTAACAGAACTAATCATTTGAAAACATGACCCTCAGATATTATCAAACTGGAACTGGCCATTATGATCAGTTGTTTTTCGGTCTCTGCTCGCAGCAGGTGTCCTGGCATCTGACCTCAAAACAAGACAATAGGACAGCGGCTATTAAGTCACTCAAGCAGAAGAGGCTATACAGGCTATTGTCAATTGTCTTGGGGAGTCAACACCCGAAACCCCACCTCCAAATCTCCAAGACTAAGCAGCTTTTTCCCAAGACCATTAAAAGACAGATTATAAGTGGAGTTTGTGGATCCCGTTTCAGAAAAAGCCCAAGCGAGCACATTCCAGTAAAATGTAATGGTCTGACAAATACACTTCTCTCACAAAGAAGTACTGTGGAGTGATGCATCAGGCGGCATAATACTGAATCATCATATTCATGTAAAATAATTTTGGTTGCACTTTATTTTAAAGTAAGTGCACTTATGTGTACTTGCATTGTATTTACCATAAAGCCATATTCGGACGGGATTAACTTTACAAGGGTAGATGGAGTAATGTACTTTTACCATTGGACGTCTGTAATGGCCAATTCGCATGGGATAAGATATCTCAGAAATGGGAGGAGTAACTCCAATTTGTGCATCGCCGTCACCCTTCAGTCATCATGTGCGCATTACTTTGCTTCCTAATATCACGTGCGCAAACAACCTATAATTATACATATAAGTCCGGCCAAACAACTGGATTGTGTTGGTAATAGGCACTTACCTAACACTAAAAGATGTTTCGTGCCTCTAACAAGTGCTTTCGATCTTCTTTCTGATCTGAATGGTGTGTGGAAAAGACTTGAGTTTTGCCATAGACTTGTCCCAGCATCTAAAACGCAACTGACTGCTTTTTCAAGCATCTCCATACTTGGAAAAAAAAACGCAATTTAAACAGGAAATTACGAAAATATTTACAGCTGGGTCTATTATGAATATTATAGAATATGAAATGACTCCACTACTCCTTTTTGCTGTATTGATACACGGATAAAAAATGTGCATTCTTGTTCTCTCTTATTGCAAATTGACCTGCCTCCTCTCACTCACTTGTCACATTAGCTCACAATAGCTCAAAATTGTGATATGATATTTTTGCCATATCTCCCACACATGGAACTTTAAAGGGATACTCCACTTTTTTGGAAATAGGGTCATTTAACAACTTCCCCAGAGTTAAACAGTTGAGTTTTACCGTTTTCAATCATTCAGATCAATTTTCTGATATTTAGAAGAATATCAGTAACCAGACAATTTCTGGTCTCATTGACTTCCATAGTAGGAAAAAATTATATACTATAGTAGTCAATGAGACCAGAAACTGTCTGGTTACTGATATTCTTCTAAATATCTGAAAATCGTCTGAATGAATTCAAAAACGGTAAAACTCAACTTTTTAACTCTGGGGAGTTGTTAAATGAGCCTATTTCCAAAAAAAATGGAGTATCCTTTAAAGAAGCAACAGAACTGTACTTTTTTCTTATTGGAAAGGCAAGACACGTGGATTTGAAAATGGGTGCAAAGTCAGCACAACTACACTCACCGGCCACTTTATTAGGTACACCGGTCCAACTGCTCGTTAACACTTAATTTCTAAGCAGCCAATCACATGGCGGCAACTCAGAGCATTTAGGCATGTAGACATGGTCAAGACAATCTCCTGCAGTTCAAACTAGAGCATCAGTATGGGGAAGAAAGGTGATTGTGACTTTGAACGTGGCATGATTGTTGGTGCCAGAAGGGCTGGTCTGAGTATTTCAGAAACTGCTAATCTACTGGGATTTTCACGCACAACCATCTCTAGGGTTTACAGAGAATGGTCCAAAAAAGAAAAACATCCAGTGAGCGGCAGTTCTGTGGGCGGAAATGCCTTGTTGATGCCAGAGGTCAGAGGAGAATGGCCAGACTGGTTCGAGCTGATAGAAGGGCAACAGTGACTCAAATAACCACCCGTTACAACCAAGGTGGGCAGAAGAGCATCTCTGAACGCACAGTACGTCGAAACTTTGAGGCAGATGGGCTACAGCAGCAGAAGACCACACCGGGTGCCACTCCTTTCAGCTAAGAACAGGAAACTGAGGCTACAATTTGCACAAGCTCATCGAAATTGGACAATAGAAGATTGGAAAAACGTTGCCTGGTCTGATGAGTCTCGATTTCTGCTGCGACATTCGGATGGTAGGGTCAGAATTCGGCGTCTACAACATGAAAGCATGGATCCATCCTGCCAAGTATCGACGGTTCAGGCTGGTGGTGGTGGTGTCATGGTGTGGGGAATATTTTCTTGGCACTCTTTGGGCCCCTTGGTACCAATTGAGCATCGTATCTTTGATAGAGTATCTTTGGGATGTGGTGGAACGGGAGATTCGCATCATGGATGTGCAGCCGACAAATCTGCGGCAACTGTGTGATGCCATCATGTCAATATGGACCAAACTCCCTGAGGAATGCTTCCAGCACCTTGTTGAATCTATGCCACGAAGAATTGAAGCAGTTCTGAAGGCAAAAGGGGTCCAACCCGTTACTAGCATGGGGTACCTAATAAAGTGGCCGGTGAGTGTATATCTATCAAGGTATAAATGGTATAGCAGTATCTTAACCAGTTACTGTGATAGGGTGTATATCATCATACCACCCAGGCCAACTGAAAATCAGAGCATAAGAATCCCAGACTGACTCTACAAGTGTGCATGTGGGAATTGTGCTCTGAAATGACAGAACGGGCAGGGGGAGGGTGCGTTCTGCTCAATGACTCCTCACCATGAAGATGCCAAACAAAGCTCAAACAAAACTGACTGACAGTATGTTCAAAAACACAGAGAGGAATCCAAGATAACAGTGGAACACTATTGATTATAACATAAAGAATCAAAATTCAAGTTAGTCAATTAATTTGGACTGTTCAGGATCTCAAGGCCCCCAATTTGTTTGTTTTTTTAAATTCAATCTCCTCAAAATGGTCCCTATAAAGCATTTTACATTGCATTTTTGAAGTTAAATACATTGTTTAGATAAAAATACTACCATATATCACTTTTCAATGTCAAGATTTGGCTAATGTTTACCAAATAGCAACAGTTTTAGTTCACCTTTGCAGTTGAGTGAATCAATAATTTCAACTGAATCATTAAAAAGAACCATTTGTTTGTCAATCACTAATTAATAAACACAATGTAGCACAAACTATGTATCATACATCCCGGAAAACCTTACATCCAAGTCTCAGAGATATTAAGAGGAAGTGAAACACTAAACTGACTGACAGGACATGCAAAAACAGAGATATTTGAGATAACAGCAGAACACAATTGATACTAGCATCAAGTAGACAGATGCATTTTAGTGAATCAATATTTTTCTACAGTTTCAGATCTAAAAAACATGATTCAAAAGAGAATCCAGAGATTTGTGTTTTTCAGAAGTACATGCATTTTACATTGCATTTTTGTAGTGAAATACTAAAGTTTATCACAATGTTTTCGGGTTATATAGATTGTCAAACGAGGTGTTTACATGTCACTCGCCTCAGATTTAGTTACTCTATTTTTATACTCTAAAAATATCTTCTTTTTTCTGAATCACTTCTTAACAACCACTGAACCACTGTATCAATCATCCTGGAAAATTATAGATCCAAGTCTCATGTGTCAGTGGCTAAAAAAATGCAAGTTTTTATTATAAATCATTTGCCATTAGTATAGCAAACATAGCAATTTGCTTTAGCACACAGATTTTTACTTTGGACATCAAGTGCTGCATTAAGACAGAATTGTCCCTAATCAAAAACAAAAAAAGATGGAAAAATGTTTACATTTTCACAATTTTCCCAGATTTTCAGTACAGACCTACGATTCATTTTGGGTCATCAGTTGAGAACCACGTCGTAAGGTTTTCTTGTTGTGTTAGGAAACTTTCTCTCCATCCCTCACCTAATGTGGTCCTGTAAATTTCTGTTGTGTTCCACTTTTCCCCCACGGCCCTTCAACCTCAGAACAAAGCAGCCTTGGCCTTCCCATTCACCCATGGCTTCTAATGGCCCCTGGATCCCCCTACTCCTTCCTCAGCCCCTTCTTAAAGATCCCACCCAACCCCCAGCACTTTAAAGGACCTCATTCATAGATCTACCGCTATCCACGTCTGTCTCCGCAAGTTCTGAACGCTCACCCGGGGAAGCAACTGCTCCAAAACCTCCATCTACACTCCCCTCAGACACTAGCATGGGGCAGAGCTCATGTGCCTGGGATGACAAGGGACAACTGGGGATTGGGTAAAAGCAAGGTCAAATGAATCATGGACATTCCTGGAGCGGATCTTAGAGACTCTGCTCCCACAGTCCACTGTGGCGTTGTAACCCCCTCTTCACGTTCTGTCCCGCTTTCTATGGAGAATCAGGAAGGCCCAGAAGCGCTGCTGGCATACTAAACACTCTCTCTGCATCCCAGGCTGGGGCCACGTGAGAGTAGGAGGAAGAAAAGACGACAAAAAATGAGGAAATGATGGAGAGAGGCTAGGAGAGAAGAAGTCTCTGCAGTTAGACAGAGCGTTTGTCTGTTTGCATGAGTATATTGGAGTGAATAAGTGCCAATGATAGAGTAAAGGAAGATTGTAATAGGATGAAAGTTGTCTTCAGATTAAAATAGTTGCAAAGAAAAAAAAAAAAAAAAAAAAATCGCTATTTTTGTCTAAAAGTTGGAATTCTCAGCTTTACCTCAAATATTTAAAAACAAACCAAAATCTTTCATTTAAAAAAGAGGTTAGACTTTCAAATTAAATTTTTGGCAGTTGGCAGTTACCAAGTATTTAGATCCTTTTTAAGCAAAATTAAATAAAACTTTTTTATTATTAATATTATCATTGTTATTATTACTAGTGTTGCATTTTAATTATGACTAGTATTACTATAGTTATTTTGTCCCATCCCATCTGTATTTAATTTATAAAATTATACATTTCAAAAGTGTATTTTTCTGTCGTTTACTGAGACTATAAGTAAAATTAAATAGTAATGTCAAAATAAGCGAATAGTTAGCAAGAATTATTTATCCATTTACTTACCTTCCGACTATCTAAATTATTTTGACACCGATATTAATTTTTATTTCTTTTGTGAAACACAAAATGTGCTATTATGCAGAGTATTCATTGTGCTCTTTTCCATACATCGAAAGTTGATGGTCAAAAAAAAAGTATTTAAAATAAAAAATCTTGACACTAGATAAAACATCCACTTTCATTGCATGGCAACAAGAAAGCTCTCTAATTCAGCCTAACTTCTCTTTTTGTGTTGCAAAGAAGAAGAAAAAATAATACAGGGTTGGAAGGAACAACATGAGACAATTTTTATTTTGGGGTAAACTATTATTAACTGTGTGAAATGAATGTCAGGGTGTTAAACATCATTACACTCCCAAGTTACCACGTTAGCATCCACAAAGAGAGCTGCATGATGTATGCAATGCATGTAGCGGTGGGGATGGGCAAAGCCCATTTGTGTTGGCAAAGTTCCTCCGGGCTCGAGTTCAAAGCAGCTGCTTTTACAAGAACCTGCGACTGTTTTAGAGCTTTTACTTCATTCATTCAAAATAAAACACAGATAAATGAAGTGTAGCGAGGAATGCGAAACCGCTCCATGCTGAACGCAGTAGCAAATGCACGGCTATGACGTGATGGGAAACTTGGAGGCTGAAACTTAAGATGGTGTTGAAACAGACTCTAGAGTCCATAGGCTGTGAGAAAAGACCAAAAAAACCCTCACGATTTCCTTCATGGGCTAAACTTGCAGACCTCACAGGCATACAATTTTACTCTGAGCAGTGTGACGAGAGGTTGAACCACAACATAAACCCACCAAAGGAAATGCAACATACCCCCACAGAGAAGAGAGTTAGCTTGAGCCAAGAGAGAAGAGATAGCCCTATACTTCCATATAGTAGGCTCAATAATAAGGACTGCCTGATGGCTCGGAGGCCAGCATGAAAGACGCTAGGGACAGTTGACGGATTTGTCACTTTTGACGCAATTGGGCCAGTGCTGCGTCGTCACCATGAGAGTTTATCATTTGCACGTGTCTTGTCAATTTAAACAATGAAGCGATTTTTAACCATTCAGATTCAAGCACAAAATCAAAATATTGATCTGAAAAGTTCTTCATTGTCAAAACATGTCATTGTTTTCCAGGAAAAAGGTGGGTGGGGGCGGGTGCAATACAGTAAAACTGCACATTTTAGGCCCCGTCCACACTACTGCGTTTTTGTTTAAAAACGCAGACCTTTTGCTACGTTTGCACCTCCCGTCCAGACTTGAAAACGGGAAAACGGAAGACCTGAAACGGAGAAGTTTAGAAGCGCTGCAGCTCCGTTTTGCGTTTTGAAATGCCGGAGGGCGTTTTAGTGTGGACGAGACAAAACGAAGGGCTTCAGAAGCGCTGACGCAGAGGCTCACGCTCGGCTCTATGATTGGGTGTCAACAGTCATGATGTCTCCTTCCCTGATTCGTCAACTACCGTTTACACCGGCACACGCATGCCCAGTGTTGGTGAATGCTCACGTGATCCGCGTTTTCAGTCGTTTTAATGTGGACGGAGATAATTTCTAATACGCAGATGAAAACGCTGGTGTGGACGGAGATCGTATTCGTTTTAATTCTCCGTTTTTAAACGAAAACGCAGTAGTGTGGACGGGGCCTTAGAGTGACCTTTTATTGTGGCCTTTTATTGTAGCCAGCCTAAGGCACACCTGTGCAATAATCATACTGTCAGCTAGGGCTGCACGATTTTGGGCCAAAATGATAATCACGATTATTTTGATAAATATTGAGATCACGATTAATTATCATGATTATTTGTTGATTTTAACCAAAACAAATGTTATTGTCACATAGGCCAATTATAACTGCTTTCAAATCCATATTGTACTACATTTCTGCTAATGTACAACTATGTGCATAAAAATAAAATAGGTCCTCTTATTCACCAAAATTCAGTGCATCTCTTTAATGAATAAAGAAAAATAAAGAAAATAATAAATAAAATGTAGCAAAACTTCAACAGGGCACTATTTTACATTTTACATTGTGTAAATATATTTAAGGAAGCAAAATATAAACTTGCTTTGTACCTAGGGTTGGGTATCGAGAATCGAGTATCGAATTGAAACCGGGACTAACTTTTCGTTTTTCCAGGAATCGTTCAAAAGTAAAAATTTCGATTCCTAGTTTCGAATATTCACAGTCCGCCGACCAGAAGAAGAAACCGCTGAACAACACCAACAAAAAAGCGTCTACCGGAGTTGTTGGCATAACCGTGTGAGTCGGAACATAAGTAGCTTACGTCGACGGTCCAAAGTGTGGCTAAACAAAAATAACGAAATCTCTGCAAAATGCAAAATTTGTGACATAAGGAGTATTTGTGACAGAAGGAGTATTTCCTTTAGAAAGACCGTTAGTTAGCAAGGTTAGCTAAACTTTTTTCACCCTGCCTCTAAAAAGAATCGAGAATCGAGAATCGTTAGGAACCGGAATCAAAACAAGGAATCGAAATCGGAATACAGAATCGTTCAAATTGAAACGATACCCAACCCTAATTGTACCTGCATTATGGATGTGAATAAAACACGCAAAATATACGATCAATAAAAAACAAATATTCCATAACAGAATGTAACCAAATGAGAACATGTCAAGGCAGAACTATGCACTATGGAAGTTCGATTAATGGATGAAATTCAGAGTCATTTTTATTTGACACTTAAGAAATGTGAAATGTTACTCCATACATTTAATCTATATTTAATCCTCCATATGAAAGTTTATGTGGTCGAATTATTTCTATTTATTAAACAATAGTTCAAAACAAGATGTTTGTATTAGCCTACTGATTATTGGAGTCCATTAATCGAACTTTCATGCCTCTTGTATAGTAATTATATATTACTATGTTGTATGTATGTACCAATTTACTAATGCAATTTACTAATGCTCACACTCAGTCTCTCACGTGCACTGTCACTCGGGCTGTTTCTCAATGTCAAGGAAGGATCCTCGGAAGCCGGAATTTCAAGGATGCTATCCTTCACGCAATTTTGAGCGCGCTTGGACAATCGTCTCTCTTGTTCACTGTAGCTTGTGCGCAGACACACTCGGTCTCTCACGTGATCAGACAGTGGTTTACGAAGCGCTGAGATTGGCTTTGCAAAAAAAAAAAACGTTGATATACTGAGCCTTCTGTGAAATATCGCTCGATCACGAGAATTTGATCGTGGGAAGCCAAAATCGTGATCGTGATTAAAATTCGATTAATCGTGCAGCCCTACTGTCAGCATCTTGATATGCCACACCTGTGAGGTGGATGGATTATCTTGGCAAAGGAGAAGTGCTCACTAACACAGATTTAGAAATTTGTGTACATAGAAAAAGTCTTAGGTCTTTGAGTTCAGCTCATGAAAAATGGGGCAAAAATAATTTTGTTCACTGTAGCCTACATTTTTAAATATATTCAAACAGAAAACAATTCTTTAATTTTACTGTTCTATAATCATTTCTATTTTTACTCTATGTTTAACCAAATAAATGCAGACTTGGTGAGAATTAGAAACATTTTTCAAAAACAAATATTACGGACCCAAAACTATTGAAAAGTAGATCATGTTAACTTGGGACCTATTAACACTTAGCCTCAATTAATCAGCCTTTTAACATTTAAAAACTATGTTGTTTAAAACACAACAGGAAAACCAAATGTTTAAGTAACCAAGGAAAACCAACAAGGATGTGGTAACAATGCAGAACTGGCACGATAATCACCAGCTACGAAAATTATCACACCATCCTTCTTGAAGACTGAAGTAAACAAAATCTTCATCCCCAAGAATACTCTATGAGATTCAGTGAGAGAATTTAAAGATGTGTTCAAGAATGAGGCTCACACACAGTCTATGAGAAAATGTGGGCTGACAGAGCAGAATGATTCCAGTGGCTGAACTGAATTCGGTGTCATTTGCCCCGGGGCATCAGCGCTCATATCTAACTTAAGCCTGGGAAAGAGGTCACTGGCACAGCTGTGTCTGCTCAAGAATATTAATGAAATAAGTAATACCACAGAAATATTTACCACTTATGTAGTTTAATGTTCTTTCATGACCAAAAAAATAACTTGTATTGAATTAATTCATAATTGTCAAATGGCAAAACTAATAATTTTAATGAATATTATACAGACACGTCCTACAGCTCCTTGAGAATTATAACTGATATATCTGTATAAAAAATAAAAATAAAGCAAAAACTTTAATTGCAACACTAGAATTGAACCTGCTAACAAGAAATCTGACCAACACTTTATTATTGAGAAAGACACAATCTAGATTCTACATTGTCAGAAAATGATTAAAACTTTTTAATTTAGTGCATCCATATCTCCACCGAAACTATGAATTTTGTATATTTAACCCTTTTTATTTACTTAAATTGTAGTTTAACCCTCTACAAAATATTTTAGACAAAACCTGTGATTTGGAAATATTTTAGATTGTGAGAAAAAAAATATTGGCTGCTATTTGGCCATATTTAGATTATTGGCATTAGTCAATAATTGTGTCCAATTGGCCAATCATCATTCATTGTAGTTCCCCATTGGTTAATTTCCACATTCTACTGAAACCCTCTTATTCTGCATGGTTTCTGTTTTCTATTATGACTCCAATTTTTTCATAAAAATTTAAATATATATTTTGTAATATGTTTGCAAATATTTAGGCAATTTTATGCATGTCTACTCTGCTCTCAAAATATCAGTGGTTAAAAAAAAAAGATTCACAACATATCTTTGTTATTTAGTCAGTGTTTACTCTTAGAACTGCACTAAGTTTTTGTCCAAAACATACAATTTGACAAAAATCTCGCAGAACTCCTCCAGTACATCTAAAACACCATCACACAAGCACCATCTCAAACACTAAGTTCACTTTGTTCCTTTGTCTCTTTTGTTAAGATCTAAATACTCTTTGAGCTTGAAGCCCAGACACCAACCTAAGACGAGAGCAACGTAAAGCACAGAATCACTGCACAGAATGAAGACAAGAGAAATACAAATCTACAATGACATCACAGGCTTTCTGGCACAGAGATGAATACGCCACTCAGACGCTCATTTTAATGATGTAGAATAACTGCAGGCCAGCTACAGGGCTCAATAATTCATGTGAATGAAATATTAGTTCTCCATTTAATACACAGATCCTTAAAGGGATAATTCACCCAAAAATTGTTGTTCCAACCCAGTATGAGTTTCTTTCTTCTGTTGAATGCAAAAGAAAATATTTTGAAAAATGACAGTAACTAGACAGTTAACAGTAGCCATTGACTTCCATAGTATTTTTTTCGTATATGGAAGTCAATGGGTGCCGTCAACTGTTTGATAACCAGCATTCTTTAAAATATCTGCTTATATATATTGCTTTGATCATCTGAAGCACACGCGCTGGAACGGCATTCCTCAGAAGAGATCATTTAAATCACCATATCACCATTTCGTTTTAGTAGTAAGATTATTCAAAGCGTTTTAGATGGTTAATTACTATATGTACAGTGCATTATTAGCGCGAAAAACTGGACATAGGACACCGGGAGAGTTTGTGCACGTGGCTTGTCTGCGTAAAAGATCCAATGAATGCCTGCATTGAAAGTGAGAATACTGCATGAGAAAAAAAAACGTTTAAGTAAGTTTCAGTGGCATTACTACCTTACTAAATGTGGAGTATAATGAATATTTCTGGGTCCTGATAATAATAAAACAAGAATATTTTTTTTAATAATACGCCTGTGTACATCATCTAGGGTGTAACAATACCCTTATGTCACGCTTCGATACTTATCACGATACGCCAAAACAACATATGATAAAAGGTTAACAAAAAATAATACTGTTAATTAAAATGCTAAATTTGGTTGTGGGTGTAAATGAATAGGCTTGGACTTGGTGCTAGTAAACCAATGCACAGGACAATGGTGACGCCAGAATAACAATATTCTGAAAATAATTCTGAAAATGTTTGTATTGCGATATATAGTGATATCGATGTTGTTATCATTTACCACCAATACAACAGCAAATTGTGAGTGAATCCCTAAATGAACCTTCACATAAAACCTCAATATGTAATCCAAGTGATGCAACTGCAAAACATAGAATGCACTAGAAACTAGAAAGATGTGCAACCTTTTCATAGGAGAAAAGAGCAGTTGGGGGACGTGTCTGAGAGACACCCGACTTGAACGGTAAACAGGAAACGGATGAGATAATGATGGAAATGAAGATTGGCGGGCATTATTCCCATTCTCTCAGACCTCTCTCTTTAACATACATGAGATCTTTATGTAATTGCAGCAGCCCAAGTTGCAGTGAAGGATGGAGGCAGGTTGCGTAACACAGCTGTCTCTGATGCAAACAGCATGTTCTCTGAGGTTATGAGCATGTGATGCTCTATTCATGTCTCCATGTGGGGCTGTATTTGCATATTGATAGGCTCCTTTTAATTTGCATCCTTCCTTTGTGGTTCCAAATGGGCTTTGCCATTGAAAGACCAAATCTTTTTTTTCTCAGATATATAAACCTCACATAACAGTGTTGACAGTTCCAAATATGTATGAGTTTCTTTCTTCTGTTGAACACAAAACAAGATATTTTGAAGAATGTTGGTGAGTTTACAGCAGCCATTGACTTCCATAGTATTTTTTTTTTCCTACTATGGAAGTCAATGGCAGCCATCAGCTGTCCGGTTATCCAAAATATCTTCTTTTATATTCTACAGAAAAAGAAACTCATACAGGTTTGGAAGCACAACATTTCCATTTTTGGGTGAACTATTATTACCGTATTTTCCGCACTATAAGGCGCACCGGATTATAAGGCGCACCTTCAATTAATGACCTATTTTAGGACATTTTTCATATATAGGGCGCACCGGATTATAAGGCGCATAAGATACTGCAGTCACACGTTTGACTGGGTTTGCATTATGCATCCACTAGATGTGCTAAAGGGAATGTAACGAGTGCGCGGCGCCGGAGGTGAGGCGTTTATTTAGTAAGCATGAGCGCGCTGGGGCGGGCACGTAACTTGCATTCACAACTCCAGGTAGACCTATCGCACACCAGACGCACACTTTCTCCTCAGTGTATGGCCAGCAATATTGTTATGTTTAATGACATTATGATATGAAGATATCCTGAAGATATCCTGAGCTGTTGCTGGGCACCGTGGTGCCGCCGGTGTGTGTACACTCATAGAGAATAATGTGTTCGAATTTTAAAGATGTGGTTTCTCGTCCGGTGTGTGACCTCCTTAAGATGGACAGGAGCGCGAGTTCGCAGAAGAATTTAATAACGTGGAGCGTTGTTAACCAATTGATCCATATATAAGGCGCTCTGGATTATAAGGCGCACTGTCGTTTTTTTAGAAAATTAAAGGCTTTTAAGTGCGCCTTATAGTGCGGAAAATACGGTATATAATACCTTTAATATTTACTCCATAATATTTTATATTTACTTTATATTTACCTAAAACCTTAAAGTGGTAAAATGTTCTTTGGAACACAAAGGAAAATGTTTGAATAACATTAAATGCAGCTTTTCCATACACCAACATTTCATAATGACAAGTTATCAAGCTCCAAAAACAATATAAACTTAGTCTATATGACTCAAGTGCAATCGTTCAAGCCATTTATATTTTGAAAAAGAGTTGTAAAGATTCCAAACACAAGAATAAATAATGTTAATTGTAATTTTTGAGTGAACAATTCCTCTAGACTTGCACTGGAAACCTTAATTTAATATCTAAGCTTTTGTCAATTATATAAAGTAAATGTATTCTGGAATACAGCCTATGCTCTTTAAATATTAATGAGTAAATTGTGCCTGGTCCTCAAGATAGTCTACACGTTGGCTGTCCCAAGCTTTACCTAGAAATGTAACATTAAGGAGGAGCTTTAGACCACATTAGAGTCAAACTGTATTGATTTCCACTGCACTCGCTCCCAAACGATTGCCAGTGTCAAGAAAATCCAATCAATGCAGTCACAACAATGAAAAAGAACAGCTTTCTGACTCCCAAATTTCCATCGTAAATCTTGCAGACAGGAACGTCCACGGACACACTGCCAAGTTCCCACACACACACTCTCCACCAGACCAGGATGCTGTGGCGGTAATTAAACACCTTGATCTCCCACTGCCTCATCACACCCATTGTCTCACTCACACTAGTCAAGAGTTTTCTCTGTATGCTGTTCCAGATCTGACCATGCATATTAATCCCAACCTTAACAAAACACTGAAATCAAATCAACAAAGAAGAATCAACTTCTATGGACTTAAAACTAGAGCTGGGCGATATGACCAAAAAAATAGTTAATTATCATTATATCATATCATTTTACCAAGGAAAATTATATCGCAATAATAATTAAAAAAACAATTTCCACCTAGCCCTAAAGTTGCAGTAACCAATTTCTGAGAAAAAAAATGTAATATTTAAAATCGACACCCAAACAACACTGCTCAGCTCCCAAAATAATAAGCATGCTATGTAACAAAGGCAACTACTACAGCCGGCGCACCAGACAGCTCGCGCAAGTATGCATGGGTGAATCAACAACAGCATAAAACAGATTGGTTCTTTAAAAAGCAAAAACCAATGTTATTTGCATATCGAACAGAATTAAAGCAACCTCAGTATTCGTTTTCAGGCCTTCCCGCTCTCTCAAGTCTTTCCAGCTTTTCCAATATTTTACACGTATAGGTCCTAGCTGGTCTGATCGTAACTCAGGGATGCACAATATATCGGCCACCATATCGGTATCGGCTGATATGTGTTCATTTTTAATGTTATCGTTATCGGCCTGTTAAGAAAACGTGGCCAATATATTAAAGCCGATAAATAATGTATTATTCCCTTCAGCTGAGACACTTGTTGAGCACTGTTTATGTTTTTGAATTTCTTGAAATATGATTGAAATCTCTTCAAAAAATGAAAATACGGTTCGATACAACAATCTGTTATATCGGGTACATAACACTATAATGAGAACATTATTATAATCGTGTGCTTAAGACATGGGTTTAGTTGTGAGACTTTTATTTTTGTAATCAGGCTCTCAAAATTATACAAAAATTTTGATTTAAATTTATTGGCCGATATATCGGTATCTGGCATTCAAATAAAAAGAATTATCGGTGATCAGTATCGGTCAAAATTGTCCTATCGGTGCATCCCTAATCGTAACTCTTCTTCTTCCAAAAATATTCCTCTAATCATTCCCTCTTTGGTAATACCTCAGCCATCTCTCTTTTTACAATCTATCTGCAAATGTCCATCTTGGTTACTATCTCTCCACCCCATCATATGCCCCCATTGCCGAATGGCTAAGAGTTTGTTTAGGTGTTGATTTAAATTTTCAACAGCGTTTCTCAGAAATTACTTACTGTGCCTTTAAATAGTAGGGGTGTAACGATACACAAAACTGACGGTTCGGTTTTCCCACGGTTTTGACATCTCGGTTCGGTTCGATTCGGTTCGGTTTTGAAAGCTAAAATGGCTTTTTTTTCTTTCTTTTTTTACCAGTGGTTTAATGAAAAAAAAGGGTCTTTGTCTTTAAATTAATTCAATTACAATTTAACATTTCACAAGGATTTAAAAAAATCTGCTATGCTGTAAACTATATAGGGAGCCACACATTACTATAACATTAAAGGTTGTAGACTTTTAACCTAAATTCAGATGCTATTTATTTTTTAGATATAATAATCAACACACAACACATTGTATGAAAACATGTAAACTGAACATAAGGCAGTTTTTGCATTAACTTGTGTTTTACTCTTATTTGTTGTTGAAATATAATAATTTACACAGTTGTAATTTTCATGAAAGACATTAAACATTAAATAATCAAGATATCATAAACAGGTTAAGCAAAATATAATATACATAGTGCATTTCTTCAGTGCAAGAGTTCATTTATAGGAAGTTGTGGACACTGAATCACTTGCCTGTTGAGGTAAATATAATGCTAGGACAAGCTAAGCTATGCTGTTTTATTGACGTCTTTCGCGGCTAAAACACTGATTGAGCGATTACACAAGTTATGATGCCTTTCAGTAAGTATACTGTATCTTTCAACATACCTTCAGGTGTCTTTTCTGTAACTGAGGAAGAGATGATCGCGTTACTCGCGCTGTCGCGCTGCCGCTTGAAATGAGGAGCCTATAGTAAGCCCACAGCGGTCTGTCAGGCCACATCAAAAGAGCGCCAAAACGCCATTTTTTGTTTTATTTTCGTGATCAAATAGACACAATTGGAAAGATTACACCTTGCTTGTTATCGAAAGTAACAAAACACATAGCTTGTTATTTGGTGTTAATGGTGGTTAGGCTACAAAACTGAATTCGTTGTGTACATAAGACATGAAGTCCATTGAGCCGGGCTGGGCGGGGCCGGGGTAGCAGGGGGCGGGGCGGGGCGTGTTCGGTACACAATGACAGTATCGCGATTCGAATCGCTGAGTTCAGTATCGCGGTTTTTCGGTTCGGTTCGAAAATCGTTACACCCCTATTAAATAGGCACAGTAAGTACAGTGCACCTAAAAATAAAAATGCTGTCATCATTTGCTCATCCTTGTATCTTTCAGTAAGACTTTCCTTCTGCTGTTAATTTCTTCTGTGAATGTCCAAGCTACTTTTGCCATGCAATGAAAGAGACCACGGCTGTCTAGCAAGATTTAAAGTTTTAGTCTGAATGTTTTAGTCTCATGACTTTTTAACTTGACTTGTGAACTTTTGTATGGATTGATTGACAGTCACTGATCCCCATCCACATCCCATTGTTTTCTTTAAATATTCTTCTCCTTTGGTGTTCCACACCAGAAAGAAAGTCATAATGGTTTGAAAATACATGAGAGCGAGAGCGTAAACTGACTAAATGTACAGATGAAAAACTTTTTGTAAAAGTGTACAGATGAAAAATGTACAGATGAAAAACTGTTTAAGCCAAAATATTCAGGCAAGAGAAGAAACTCCGCTGCTAAAAGACACAACAAACAAAATGTGGTTAGTTGGAGGTTAAGGGCTATTTACACAACACTGCTTTCCACTTAAAACAGAAAACTTCTCTATGGGTTTTGGCCGTTCATTTACACGACCACAGCGTTTTGGGGCCTGAAAACTCAAACTTTTGAAAACGGGTTTCAAAGTGCACGTTTTTGAAAATAATACCATTATCGTCTCTACAAAAACTCAAATTTGTGAAAATGGTGACAGCCATGCGTATTACGTTTTTTTTTTAAGAAGTGACATCGCCAACTAGTGGCCTGGCATGAATAATACAGCGATTCCACAGATAGGGGCTCATTCTAACAACATATTCGTCTGTACACGAAAAGCACAAACACAAAGAAAAACTTTTGTTTTTAGTAGGCCTATATCGATGTTGTGTAAACATTCCCCTAATGAATGTTATCATCCCAACTTTTTAACATGTCGAAATCATAGAATTTCCCTTAAGCTATTGCAACTCTTTGTGGTGATGTACAAAGACTTTTAGCTACACTTTATTACATTTCCACCGATGACTGAGTCTTAGCCAATGTTGACTAAGTAAGCATTAACACAGGCCAGTGCTTTCCCAAGAAGTCAAGCCATATGCATGAACAAACGAAGTGTGTTTGTGATTTAGTTTGTCTCTAAAAGAACCGGCAGGTCCACTGCTTTTAAACAAACCACTGAGCAAACATTAATCAGATCAATAACATTAGTCTAGACGACTCAAATATCCTTTGTAGAATGTCTAAATGCATGTATCCTGCCACCTGGAATATTCAAGAGGAGTTTCAGGACATGTCTTTGTTAGATCAGGATGGTCTCTTTGATGAAGCTAAACAAAAGATGAAGCATATGCATACTGAAACAGTTATGATGAGCACATCACAATGGCAGATAAATGAAATTATACCCAGTAAAGAAGCTGTAATCCCAGTGGAATAGTGATGGGCTGGCTGGGTGGGAATGGTTAAAAGGGAGGGGCTCAAACCCCACAAAAAAAAACAACAAAAAAAAAACAGTGAGCCACTTTCTACTAGCAACATCAGATGAGGGACAATAGCAGTTTGTCAGATGCAGTGTGTTGCTGATGCTGATCTTGTAACTAATGGCAACAACTGCATCTGTACAACGAACTCAATCAGTGAGGGAAAGTGGAGGCAATTGAAATGGCCTGTTGTGGAAAACCAATAAACACTGAGGTTGATTGTGAAGGTTTTAATACAGAAATATAACTTACCACCATCCCTATCTCCAGCTTAGGCGGGAGGGACCAGCAGGGCTCCGTGTTTGGATCAGGATGCGTTTCCAAAGTTTCTTCCCACATCAACGCTTTTTCCTTACATCCTGGTTTTATTTCGCAATAGTGTGTTAATGACCTGGATCGCTCAAAAGCACCACCGGACGCCAGAGACTGAGAGACGTTAGAGTGGAGAGCCCCCAATAAACAGCCAACGGAGGAATAGGAGAAGGAAAATATGTCCTGCGCGTCCTCACACAACTCCACAAATCCCGCACAGATACATATCGCCACTACTGTGACGTCCAAAACAAATTACTCAGACAGGAGACTCAAATCGATCAAATTCCCCGGAACAGCAGCATCGTCCCCGCGTGTTCTCCCGCCCATCTCATCTCACTGCTCGCTGGGAGAACTGAGGGTTCTTCGCCGCACCCAAAACAACTTACGGGTTCCCTCGCTTCACCCAAACACGACCGAGGATCTTTTTTACGATTTATATCGTTGCATTACAACAATTTTAGAATATAATACAGCTTTCTACGCCGGGTGTGATAGCAGCGCAGTGTTGTTTTATAAAGTCAAACTTTAGGAAAGACAATTAAACTGTACTCCCCTCTTTTCCAGAATGGAATGTTCCACTGAGGTGGCCCGTTGGACAAAAGGAAGCCTGGAGGCGCGCCGCTGATCAATGGGCGGAGGCGCGCACTCGTCATCCAGTAGAATTAACAAAATAATGAAGGCAAGAATTTACCGAGACCTACTTTATAACCCCCTTGTGTGGTAATTGGTATATGTTGTTATGGCACTGACATGTACAATTATAGTACTATGTTTGTTTGTTTTTTAAAATAGCCAACAATAAAATACAATAGGCTACATAAATATGGTAATTAGTCACTAATATTCAAATAAAAACGCTTATGAAGTACCTTGGAATACCATATATGACATGGTAATCAGTTGTGAGTGGCCTATATCAAAATTTACATACTTTTTGCATTGTCTTTGGATACTCAGGCATATCTGAGAGTACAATATTAATGTTTTTGAACATGTACGTCACAAAATGTACTGTGAAATATACCATACTCTGATACATTCCATCATACTTCCAACATTACCACAGTATTACTAGATATGTAGAACATAAATATAACGACTTTTCAGTACCATGACATCATCTGATACCAGCATGTACCACAGAACTTTTAAGAAAGGACAATTTTTTATTACATATATTTTGAGCTTTTTTATAACACATTTATTTATTTGAGGGAGAAAATACTGTCTGTAAAACCATCTAAACATGAATTAGTGAAAAGAGACACTACACAACCAAATATGAAATGTTAACAGATAGACAAGGAAATGACGTTTATAAATAAACAGACCTATTAATGTGAAAGCATAAAGAAAGAGAGTACAAACAGAACATTTGTAAACAATCTCCTGAAAACAATCAGACATTAAATTTAAACTGAAGAGCTATCCTAATTGTGATTAAGAGTAAAAACTCACTTGTGGCTCTACGGTGCATTCTCTCCTGGTGTTGTGATGTGTGTATATTCTCAGTTGTTTGTCAGACAGATTGATGCACAAGCTATTTCTGCTTTTTTACATCAGCTTTAGGGAACGAGTCTTTTAGAAGCACATGCAAGTGGGCGTTTGTGGTTAGAGAGAAAACCTTTTGGTTTCCCATCAACAGTGACTATGAGAGCTTTCCCCAAAAAAATAATAGATGGTAATTTTATCATCATGTCTTTACATTATAATTATAATTATGTGTATTAACGTTTACAAGAGGTTCAAAGAATTATGCATCATTCATAACTTTGGGGAGCCACCTGGTGGTTGCTGTCAGAATCACAAGTTGAGGCATTCAAGATTTAATAAACGGGTCAGAATTGAAACTAAAGAAACTCCAGTTTATTGAAAAGATTTGCATTATTTTACACATATTACTTCAAACATCCACCTGGTATAGCAACAAATTTAACTGTCATCTGAACTTTAAAGTTAGATGTTTGTGACTTGGGGGAATACAAAACCAATATCCAAACTAGTTTCATAACTACACGTTTAAAAACCTCTCTTGAAGCATTTTGGACAAGTGAAAGATTTTTACAGCATGCAGTGAGAGAGTGTGTGATAATACACATAAAAATAAATGTAGATTTATTAGTAATAAGGGCCATATGGGAAGTTGACAGTCGTTTGAAGTTGACTCCTACTCGTTATATATGTCCTGGATCACACAAATTAAGTCCACAGTTTCAGTGTAGATGGATTATCTCAGTCCCAACTTCTTTTTCTCCTTCTGTTTCTTACGCACAACTTCCAGATTGCGGTCCTTCCATGAACTCTTTCTCAGTTTGATGGGTCTGCTGCCCACATACCTCCCTAAAGACAAAGACAAGAGTGTGAATTTTACAGTTTTAGATGTGCTGGATACAGATCTAAGTTTCATTTCAGACTTTTTAAAAAAATAGATTGTCCTGGAGATGCACGTGAAGCTAATTTGGCGTTTGCTCACTGTTTTTGCATTCTATATTTTGTTGTCAAATAAAATCTTAATGTTTTAGGGCGGTAATAAAAGTCTCTTATGCTTACCAAGATAGCTTTTATTTGATGAAAAAATACAGTCAAAACTATACAATTTCAAATAACTTTTCTATGCAAAAATATGAAATATAATTTAATAAAATATCATTTATTCCTGTAATGCAAAGCTGAATTTTCAGCATCATTACTCCAGTCTTCAGCGTCACATGATTATTCAGAAATGTCTTTACTGTCACTTTTGATCAATTTAATGCATCCTTGCAGAAAAAAAGTATTAATAAAAAAAAAATTAAACTAGAAAAAAATGACCCCACAATTCTAACTCACCATTCATTTCTCTCATGGCGCGCACATAATCATTGGGATCTTTAAAACTCATGAAGCCGTAACCTTTTGTTTTCCCAGTGCGTTTGTCTCGAACAACCTTCGCCTTCAGGAAGGATGGATAACGGCTAAACGCTCTCGCCAGAATGTCATCGTTCACCTCATTCCCCAGATCTCCACAAATATTCGGAAATCATCTGAGAAGACAAGAACGACATTGATTTATATGTTTTGGCTTCTTTTAAAAAAAAGGTTGTATTGTCTAAATGTTCACACACCTGTTTCCCACTCTAATAGGCTGGTGTCCTCCCATGTGACACCAGCTGCCACCCGGATGCATTTCTTCTGCTTTTCCTGTTTCCCTTTCTTCTTGTCTTCTGTGCTGGTATCAGGAGGCTAGGCATATGTAAATAAAGAAATAACTAGAAGCATATTCATATCAAGAATTCCTTTACATTAACAGTTTCTTTCTTTGTCCAGTGTTACACAAAACTATTAGAAATTATGTTTGTTAATTGATATAAAGCTGAAATAAAACTAAATATAAATATTAGATAAAAAAACACAATAAGTTTGAGTTAAAGTGCTAAAATACAGAGCCCAAAGGAAGCTTGTTTCCGTCTCAAGAATAAAAATAAAAAAGGTAATCGCGATTTTTTCATCTCACAACTCTGACTTTTTATCTCAGATTTTATCTCGAGGTATAAAGTCAGAATTTTGTGATATAAAGTCGCAATTGTGTGTAATAAAGTCAGAATTGAGAGATATAAACTTGCATGTTTATATGTTGGTCTTATTTTCCTTAGAATTTGACATTATAACTCGCAATTGCAAGTTTATATCTAGGAAGATCTATCTTGCGAAGATATAAAGTCAGAATTGCATATTATATAAAGTTGCAATTGCATGTTATAAAGTCAGAGAAATAAAGTCTGAATGTAAACTCATGAAAAAAAAAAAAAATAAATAAATAAATAAATAAATCGCAATTATATTTTAAAAGGTTTTATAAAAGGAAACAAGCTTCCATAGCTTTCACATGACATGGGAAAAAGTAAGCATATTCTGGCCTTGAATTAACAATTCATTCCTACGACTTCCTAACCAGCAAGTCGTTCCCTCATTTTAAGTAAATCATGCAGATGGTAAAATAATTTATTCCTTTGATTTACTAAATCATGGCCAAGTTGTAATAGTTAGTTTCCTTATTTTAGTTTAACCAAAATGAGGGAATTTATTTAACATGGTTACAAATGACTAAATCGTGGGAACAAAATTCTTAATTCGCGACCACAATATATACATATATATACATATATTTTTTTTTTGTCCATATGTCATTTTTGGGGCTCTGTACTAAAACGTCAATAAAAACGATTAATTTAAAGAAAATATGAAATATTAAACATTAAGATCTGGATCTAGTGTCAGCAGCATCACATAGTGACATGGGCACAGTTATTGAAAAGGAATGGCTAAAAATCCTTTTGTCCAACCCCTGTAAGTGTAATATGTCCTAAGCAAACTGAATAGATTAATATTAAACCTCAACATGTGTAGGCTCAGGCTCTGGCTTGCTCGGCCCAATCTTGCTGTCATCGGGGACCACCTCCTTCTTTAATTCCAGAAGCCCAGCTGCCTTGACTGCGGCCTGCTGCTCCGCCACCAATGCGGACAACTCCTCCTGAGAAAACGAGCCGAGAGAAGGTTTAGATCATCATTACAAGCATTGCAAAAGAAACACAAGATTTAAATTTCTAAATTACTAGTTTTTTTTAATGAATCACATGGTGCTTTGATATTAAATGTCAAAATTGATGCTGTGGAAACAGTGAATAGGTCCTACAGGGTTCTCACAGAACCTAGCCAATGAATTTCCATGGGTTATCCAAGCATGGAAACCACAATTTGTAAACCTTTCCTGCAATTCCCAAATTTTCCATGAGCATGTGCACAAAACACATGCAGAAAGAGAAAGGAAGAATGGAGCTTGTTTTATCACATGTGATATCACTGGAATATGTAATGTTTCTCATATGGCTTTAGTTGAATCCCTTTTGAATGTGGCTTAAGTCTATACATAGAATTATGCAGGGGGACTTTAAAAGGTCATCCACTTTTTTATAGTGGATGTACTGTATATTTTTAAATTACACCTTGTGAGTGTGATCTATATACAATGTTAGCACCGAACTTTAAAGCAAATCAGTGAAACAAGCAAATGGACTTTTGTGTGTGTGAACTTTACCATTCGTGCTTGTTTCTGGCTCTTGAAGTCGATTCTCTTCGGGGCAGGGGGTGCTGTGTAAACTGTGGGGGCTGCCTGTATAACACTGGGAGTGATCTTCGCAGGGGCTTGACTCATGGGCCGCTGTGGTGCCGGAGGCATAGGGTTCATGTTTCCAACCTGCCATTTATTTAGAAGAACATTTGTGATACTGACATCTCACTTTTAAAGCACAAAGTAACCTTAAAAATACCCTGACAGCTGATTTCAATTCAGAAAATACCCACTGGAGGCATGGGGCCCATGGGTGGTCCAACTGGACCCATGGAGGGCTGAGGAGGTCCTGGCATTGGTGGAGCCATCATCATGGGTGGAGGAGGTGGAGGTCTGGGAAGAGGAGGTGCTATCATGCCCTGAGGAGGTGGACCACGCATTAGTGGCATTCTCTGACCCACTGGAAAAAACACATTAAGATATTGTAAAATTCGCATCATTATATTTCTGTAAATAGAAAACGTATTATATATATATATATTGGTTGGACGGTATATGAATTTTGTTTAACGATGCAGTGGGGAAAATGCATTATCCATTTTTCCCTAAACATGAGAGATGTTATATTAAGGGCTTCAATAAAAATCTCTCTTAAGTAATAGTTAACATGTGTTGTTTAAATAGGCTTGCCCCGTCAGATGCTGTGACAGATACATGTGCAGAAAGATAGATACTTGCGCTGTTTAATGCATTTGAGGTGTGATGATTTCCTCAGTGCATAACTTACATTTCAAAGGTATATTCTCAATCTCTAAATGCAAATATTTTCATTTTATATATATCGTAAAATACTAAGATCTGATTTTTTTATGCATGTACTGTATACATTTAAGAAATATTTGCATGTATATATAAATGTAATTTATATTATATATACATATATAAATTTTATATATAAATAAAACATTGTTCTAAAATATATACATGCATGTGTGTATTTATCTATACAAAATACACACATATATTTATATCTTTATTTTGGATGCGATTAAAACCTAGCTCTATATATATATATATATATATATATATATATATATATATATATATATATATATATATATGTATGTATGTATATAGCTCAACCCCCTGTGAATATAAATACACACACACAATAATGTGAATCCTGATTACCTGGTCTCTGTAAGACATGCGGGACAAATGCTGGACGCATCATTGGAGGCGGCGCTACTGCTGGCATAGCTACAAATAAATATCAGATGATTGTCAGCTGCTTTCAATATATGACTTTTCCTAAAACTGTATAATAAGAGGGTGAAATAATTGTACCAGGACCAACAAATGTAGGTGGTGGACCAACTAAAGTGGCAGCTCTTGCATCCAAACTCTGCTGGACCTAATAAACAAAAATAAGAAGAAAAAAAGATAGTTAGAATTGATGAATGTTTTTAAAAATCAAATAACTGTAATAAATAAATAACAAAAAAATAAATAAATAAATATATATATTTATATATATATATATATATATATATATATATATACACACAAACACTATTAAAATATACATTTTAATGCTTATTTTTAATACAATTTTCACTTATTCTAACAATGTGTAATAAAGTAGTTTGTAATTAAATAAATTAGTAAATCAGAAAAAATTATATATATATATATATATATATATATATATATATATATATATATATATATATATATATATATATATATATATATATATGCAAAAGAATTTTCACAATAGTCTTCTGGACCCCACACAACCCAGCATACAAAAACATACAATATAAAATATTAGGTTTTTTTCAGTTATCAGTCATTGATACCTGTCTGTAGGTGTTAGTGCCAATTATGGGCCTGATCATGGGTACGGCTGGCATTGCCAGAGCGACTGGAACAGCTTCAACCACTGTAGGTGCCACAGGTCCTCCCAACACCTCCTGCTCAAACCTACAGGACAAGCAACAACATCAGCATACATGAAGTCAGAAATGCTCTATTCTACACACAGCTGGAACAACTGAACATGAGTGAACTGTGAAAAACTCACAGCGCCATCTCTGCCTCCATCTCCTTCAGGCGCTCTTCTCCAGATTTTAACGCCATACTGAGGGCTTTCTGCAAAACACACACACAAAAAAAAACAGTAAATAAATCAATGAATTAATAGTCGTGTTTCAAAACACAGCAAGCTGCCTGTTTAGCATTTTTTGGATCACAAACCCTTTTCCACTGCACCTTTGATGCCCAAAAAATCTGCAAACTGCTATGATGCTTACAAAGATGCAAACCCATGCAGGTCTAACTAGGAAGCTCACTAAGTTTTGAAACACAACCAGTGCATCTCTTGTAAAGATAATACATAGTTTATTAGAGTTTAAAAGGCATAAATAAATATAAGCATCTGTGGTAAGCTGCGCTCAGTTATCCAGTTGACAGGAATACAGCAGAAACATGGTTTGAATCAATTAATAATTAGTAATTGTTTAAGCAATATTGTTCAGACTCCAAACGTTTTAAGCTCCGTCCAAACTTCATCTAAAGCTCCGCTGAAGTCAGCTATTCTCAGCTAAATACATACTCGCCGTGAAATCCGCCCTCAGAAGAAATTCAAGTCAATATGCAGGAGTTAAATTATACAACAGATGAATAGATCTGGATCATTTGTTTTCCTCAACGACACCGCTTGTCTGGGCGCAGAGGAATTACGTCACAAGTCAATCGGGTCTTTCCTCGGCGCAGCGCGCAGGAAAATGACATCACGGCTGTGTCCGAAATCACTCCTACACTAGTCCACTACACCAATAAAAAGAGATGGTTTAGTTTTTAAATGTTTCTACTAATTGATGCAAATGTAAATAGTCTTTTAGGTATGTTATAAATAAAATTTGATACTTGGGAATTTTGTTGCTTGTTTTGTAGATTGTGGAACATATAAAGAGCAACCAATTATAAAATGTATGGTTGTATCACTTGGGTGATAACTCATAAAGATGAATACTTTACATTGATTGAAAATTGTTTTAAAATCATCCATATTACATGGGTGGACTTCTTGGTTTAATGCTAATCGTGAGGTCTTTAACTGGTGAACAGAGTTGTTCATTGCAGACAATAATGTACATTTATTTTCCTTCAAATACATGCATTTTATTTTGAACAACATTGTGAACTTATTTGTAATGCCTGTTTGGCTTCAAATACAGAACAAGAATTTACAACGACAAAAATACACTAGTCCACTACAACTCCTAGAAGAACCAGACATTAAACACTAAAACTTCTCTTCGCATATTGATATTTTAGAAATATATGATTGAAATAAACTAATTTAATTTGGTTAATTTCACAAATTGAGAATTTAATAAGGTTTGTTTTGCTTTGACAGCAGAGGGCGCTATATACTATAAATAAAGCTGAACTGTTTTTGTGGGCAAAACTGAGAATAACTCATAAACCTTAGAATTTATTGAATTATTGCATCATCAGCATGCCATTTCCTGTTTGAGTTCCTGTTTGAATTAGTTTAAGTGTAAAAATCATCTGCAAAATCTGTTTAACTAAAGAAAGCATAATGATATGCTCTGCCAGTCATGCTTTAAAATCTAACAGTGTTTTTGTTTTATCATTAAAGCATATCAAATAATGGAATTAAAGTACAAGCACTGATTTAAGGACGTTTTCTCCACAGAGCAAGGATATCCGTTTATTGATGCAAGCTTAAGTATATTAGGCCTGTCGAAGGGAAATACTGAAGCATGTATCTAAGGAAGTAGGCTAAGTGATTTCTTACAGTAGACTAAACCTCTGAAGGGATAACTAATGTTTTTCATCAGCATATTACTGCAGCTGCCTCTATCAGGTGAGTTATTGTTTTATTTGAGTAGTTTTAAATATATTATGTATTATTGACTAAATTATCTTTTTCGACTCCAAGACAAAATATATATCTTCAGTAATGTCAAAACTTCTGTTTTCAAACTTTTTAGAAGTGGAGGATATACTGATAACACTTAATAAATGACCATAAATATCATGTAAATTCTTTGGTCATAAACTGAAAATTAAACTGAAATTAAACTTTTTAAACTGAAAAAAAAACAAAACCTGAAATTAACTTTAATTTTAATTATGTAAGTATTATTATTCTGGGTCTTTTTTTCTTTTTTTAAAGCATTTTTTGAAAGAACAATCTAAAACATGAAATTTGTCTTGATTTTTAGCTGTTTAGCTTATTATAAAGCAATTTTTAATCATTTAAAATAATTTTGTGGCATAAGTGTGCTGACTGCTGAGTTTGGTGCTGTACTTTTTGGTCAAATCTTATCATTTATTGTCTATTAGAATCATCTAGAGCAATGATTACAGCAATGTGTGTTTTTGTGTTTGTGTGTTTCAGCTGTTTTGGCTTCATGGTCAGTTTCATACAAACTTCGTTCCATGTGTGTTTTTGAAAGATCATCTGTGGATTTCACCTGCTCATTTGATTATCCATATCTACACACACTTAAAACTACAAAATGGTTCAAACCAGAAAAATATCAGAAACAAGACGGGTCACAGGAGGGAATATTTGTCTATCACTCAAATCCGGCAAATATTGACCAACTGTACAAAGACAGAACAGTGTATGCAAAACAAGACAAAAACTGCACCTTACGATTACACAATGTCTCCAAAAGAGACATAGGAAAATATTTCTTTCGCCTTGAAACAAATCTTGGAAAGTTCACTGGATTGGGTGGCATATACCTTGATGTAGCAGGTAAATGAAATGACCATTTTTTTCTACAAATTAAACTAAATTCTGCCGGTCCACCACCATAGACCAGGATGGAATTAGCACCGTTGACCATTATATATTTTTTTGAGTGTTTTTAAACCGGTTTCTGGTTACATTTCATTAATCTACACCACTTTTAACAGTTCTACCTTTCAGAGTAACTGTGACCAGTCAAAATGTGAACAGACACATCCATGAAGGACACTCTGTGACATTGAGATGCAGCACAGACCCTTGTACCCCGCAACAAGAGCCGTTTGCCTGGTATAAAAACCAGCTTCTTCTTCCTCAAGCCACTGGGGATTTGCTCCAAATCTCTTCTGTCTCGCACAATGATTTTGGCAACTATTCCTGTGGTCTGAAGAACAGCAGCACAACTTCAGATGAAATATTGCTTGATGTGAGATGTAAGTTTACATTTAACCCAGAGCTAGATTTAAAACACATCCTGGGTTGGTTTGTTCAAAAACATAGTAAGCTGTCTAAGTTGGCAATATTTTAAGACATCATCATAGACACACTCCTGATGCAAAGACTGTTCCGAATATACAAGTTTGGGTCAGTAAGATTTAGTTTAAAATAAATGAATAATGTTACAAATGATTTCAACTGGACCAATCGGGAGTAGACGTTACAGTTACGTCACTGCAGTGCAGTTCGTGCGCGCTTTACTATGGTGGCAGGAAAACAATTGCTGCGTCCGAAATCTCCACTCAAAGCTCTAACGTTACTCCCTACCCCCTATGTTGGGGTTAGAGAGCAGAGCACTATATAGTGAGCTCACCAACATAACAGAAGCCACTTTTGGACACTACTCCATCGTCTCTCGGCGCCGTTGATTACATCATCTGTCAGCTGGTGCCGAGCCGGCTCTGGGCTAAATAGATTTTTTAAAATAAATACATTACATTATATTGAGCTTATTTCTCCAAAATGTAAAAACTAAAAGTAATTTCTGGCCGTTTCTGTTATAATGCGCTACTCCACACATGATTATAACTTATTTTTACTGATCAGCGCAATGCATGATGGTATGTAGGGCTTAGGTTAGTGACCATCGGTTGTTCACTACTTTTCAAAATGCATTCTGGGATATATCGAGTGGACTATATAGGGTATGATAATCATCACTATACATTCGGACAGCACTACAAAATGGCGAGCTCACTATATAGTCAGACTATATGAGTAAATGGTAGATTTTCGTGATTGCAGCAAATGTTGGAACAAGTGTGGAAGGAAACGAGCAAATAATAGAGAAAAACTGTCTTATTGAGTTTTTGGACGTAAGAAAAATGTAAAATATATGGTCTTTATCTTATAGAATTCCATCGTCGAACTATGACGCCTTTTGTAAACATTAAACGGACTGACTGAACTGAGCTTAAATGAGGAAGATTGATTTCACTATTATAATTGTGTCATAATATTTTAGGCAACATCTCATTCTCATTTCAACTGCACCAAATATTTCAAAAGTTCTCTTACAAATACAGATCTTGTTGCTTTTTCCCCACAGATAGTCCGAAGAATGTTGAAATAAGCATTTTGACATCTGGAAAGATAGAAGAAGGAAATGCCCTGACTCTGATCTGTAAGAGCAATGCTAATCCTGCAGTGACAAACTGCACTTGGTTTAAGATCAGAGATGCACACATCTCTTCTATAGGATTTGATTGTGAATTCTCCATCAAAGCTGCCAGTACGAAGGATGATGGACAGTATTTCTGCACAGCCAAAAATGACAGGGGTTTTCAAAACTCTACAATCATAACACTGAATGTCAAAGGTAATAGTGAATATTTAATTCACAGTCCTAGGTTGTGTTTAGAAAGTAAAATACTAGCTTAAAGGCATAGTTCAGTTTTTAAATTAATTTTTGATATGTTTTAGCTTACGTCAAGGGCATCCAAGATGTAGGTGTCTTTGTTTCCGCAGTATTTTCAATTTTGATATTTCTAGGTCAAACCGTTCTTGTCTGTCAGTCATATAATGGAGGTCTATGGTCACCACCTCAAAGAGCATGCACAGAGAAGTCCAAATTAAACATGATTTAATGACTCATAAATGTAAGTACACATTGATGGCCTAAGACATGAAACGAGACGGTTTGTGTGAGAAAACGAACTGTATTTATATAGTTTTTACCTCTTGTAACCACAGCCATGTCCAAGTGATCTGAGGATGCAGGCGCTTTGGCTCTGCGCAAGCGCTTGAAGTGATCTCTCGCGCTGTACATCACTCATTGTTTACACAGATTTCGGAAGAGTTACCTTTCACTGTGAAGATCTAAACATATTTAGATATACAGGAAATCGCAATGGTAAGACGGTTTCGATACATCAGCTATTTCGCGTAGAGATCACTTCAGGCGCTTCCCGTGCCTTCAGATTACTTGGACGTGGCTGTGGTTACAAGAGGTAAAAACAATATAAATACTGTTTGTTTTCACACACAAACCGCTCGTTTCATGTCTTAGGCCATCAATGTGTACTTACATTTACAAGTCATTAAATCATGTTTAATTTGGACTTCTCTGTGCATGCTCTTTGAGGTGGTGACCATAGACCTCCATTATATGACTGACAGACAAGAACGGTTTGACCTACAAATATCAAAATTGAAAATACTGTGGAAACAAAGACACCTACATCTTGGATGCCCTTCTAAAACATACCAAAAATTAATTTCAAAGTGAACTATCACTTTAATGCTTACTAAATATTGTGCAGTATATTGGATACTTCCTAATTTTTATATATTTAAAAAAAATATATATATATCATGTGAGGGGTGTCCAGGAACTTTTTCCCATTTTGAGTAAAAAATAATGTTAAACTGTGACTTTGGTGACCGTTTACCCAAACTATTGTTTTGTTTGTTTGTTTCAACAGTGCCTACTAGTAATGGACATATCTTGCTGACTGCAACAGCCGTGTTGTTCTGTGTAATAGCTGTACTGCTAGTCCTGTTTCTTATTATACGGTGAGTGGATAAACATTAGGCCTATGTTGAAATTCGAAGAGAACGTGCAGTTCATGAGTTAAATGGGAACTGATCGCATGAGTTTGTACTTTGTGGAAATTACACCACATGTTACACAATCCCCACAGTGATCATTCATCACTTTCCAACACCATCATCACTGCATTCAGTTTTGCACTGCTCTGGTTACTCTTAATCGGTGTGGAAGTCAAGCATGCAATCGTCTTACACAACGTCTTGCACTATAGCAGCTTCTAACCGATTTACGTAAATCATTGTTTCTTAATCTTGTGACTAGTGTGGTATTTATATCATCTTGAATTAACAACTAATATCTTGATTTTATGGATTTCGAAGGCAAACACATCATATATTGATATTGTAAAACTATAATTTGCACATCTGTTCACATATTTACAGGAGGAAACAGATTACACAGAAGAAGCTGCACTCAGAACAGGTATTTATTAACCATTACAATGCATCTGATTTTAAACAAGCAAGATGCCTCTGCACTTGTAAATATGGTTACACTTTTTTCGACAGTCCACCAACTACATGTCAACATTGTCAGTCAGAGTATCAGTAGACTGTCTGCTTAATATCTGCTATGTTGATGCTCCCCAACAGACATAATGACTATAAGAAACTTTGAAACTACCTAATAACCAAATAGTCTACCAATAAGAGTTATTTGACATGTAGTTGCAAACTAATGAGTTAGTTGACATGTCTAGTTGAAAAACATCAAAATAAAACAGATATAAAGCAGACTGACAGTCCATGAATACTCTAATGAGAGTTTGATGTCATGTATAGTTCAAAGAAATTCGAAATGATCAATTTCTACGGTTTTATATTTGATCAGGCACCAGCAGTTACTGTCACAGAGGATATCTATGAGAACCTGAGACAATCACCAGAGTCTAAAGAAAGTCATATCAACCTGATATATGCAGATCTAATGCTACCGTCATCAAACTCAGAAAGGTAATGAATAAATGTTACATCACCAGCCTGATTATGATTATTTGTGTAGGCAAATCTGTGGAATTAATAAATTAATATATATATATATATATATATATATAATTTGAAATAAAAAAAATGTCTAATACATGTTTTTTAATATTTGTTTTTTAGACCATGTTCCAACACCCGTGATGCCGTGATCTACAGCCTTCTTAGTTACAAAGAGTGACTGAATCTCTATGAATAATGAGCTTTAGTAAGCATGTGTTGTAGATATTTCTCTCTTTTTATTTAAAAGAAATAGTTGTGAATGCATTTACATTGAGTCCAAAATCACCATAGGTTCAAACATAAGAATGAGTATAAAAGCATTAAAGAAATAATATATACAATGTACAGTGAAGGTAAAAAATGTATTAATAAATCTATATGTACATCTTTATGCATGCATCTCAATATTTACATCCACGATTAACGTTGCTTGACCAGTGTGTATTTATGCAACAATATATGATTTTGAAATCACACTGTTAAAAAAACGTAATGCTTAAATATAGTTATAGTATAGTAAAAATCTATATTAAAATGGTTAATTTTTACTATTGTTCACATACAAATTTAAATTCTGTCATCATTAACTTAACCTCATGCCAAACCCTTTAAACTCCTTTAATCAAGATTTTATACAAGCTACAAGCATAGGTACAATGCGCAATAAATTAACACTAGTGATGCGTCTAAGAAATATTATGCTCCCATTATGACATTCATTTTATACTTCAAAATATCAACATCATATTATACTATTTATCTGCTCACATACATTCAGCTCAAGCAGCGTTTGTACAGTCTCTATGCTAGCTCACACTGATAATGCTTTCAACACCCCACATTTAATAACAAGCATAATCTAAATCTCTGAACGTGTTCTTGCAAATAACAGTCGTCTTCAGGATGTTTGTATATTTTCTTCCGGACTACATCACTTTAAGGTCAAGCGGGCCATTTCTGCGCTAGAATTTTAATTATCTTTTAAAAAACTCCCCCATCTTTCATTGGTCGGACAAACAGATAGTCCTGCCCAAATCTCACACTATTGGTTGAGCCAGTCTTGCTATGTTGGGCCTGTCCAGATGCTCAAACAAACACAGCAATGTTTTCATAGCACCACAGAGCCATAGTGTTTAAACCTTCATGCACTACAAAAGGATTATGTATAGTATTTTAACACAAAAAAAAGAAAAAATACACACTTCACCCTTATGCTCACAATCGGATAGCTTGAGGTTTGTGTGAAATTTCTTCACTCTGTGAATTTAAATTGTCTTCTCTTCTATGCCTCTCCTGTTGGATCATCACATTCTGGTTTCTTCCTACAAAAAAGAGGGAATATATCATTATTTCTACAGTGCAAATGATAGAGAAGAATACAAAAATCTGCTTTCTGGGTTAATTAGGCAGCTGAATTGTTTGTTTGTTTCAGGGGGAACTGATAATAGAGAAGAAGAATAAAACTTGTGGGACATGGGTTAAAAATGGCAATATGAGTAAGTTACATCATGGCTTAAAGGAATAGTTCTCCCAAAAAAATACAATTCTGCGATCATTTACTCATCGTTTACTATTTAATGGCATTTCATATTTTTTGAATCGGTACAAAACTGACACCATTTTCAACTAAAAACTTAAAACATTTTATGCAGTTTGACGTTTGAAATTTACATGTGCAATTTACACAGAATTTACACCTGAAATATAAAAAGTTTTGAAAGCGGGCTTTAAGCAGCTTTATGAAAACGATACCATTATCGTCACTTTGTAATCCGCAAAAATGCAAATTTGTGAAACGATGACATGCGACACACGTTGGCCTGGGTTTCCCCAAGCTGCCTTGCCGCAGCGTCGATTTTGAAATTTACACGTGCAATTTACACAGAATTTACACCTGAAATATAAAAAGTTTTGAAAGCGGGCTTTAAGCAGCTTTATGAAAACGATAGTAAACCACAAAAATGCGTATTTGTGAAAACGATGACATGTGACACGTTGGCCTGGGTTTCCCCATGCTGCCTTGCCGCAGCGCGATTTTGAAATTAACACGTGCAATTTACACAGAATTTACACCTGAAATATAAATGTTTTGAAAGCAGGCTTTAAGCAGCTTTATGAAAACGATAGTAAACCACAAAAATGCGAATTTGTGAAAACGATGACATGTGACACGTTGGCCTGGGTTTCCCCATGCTGCCTTGCTGCAGTGCGATTTAGAAATTTACACCTGAAATATACAAAGTTTTGAAAGCGGGCTTTAAACAGCTTTATGAAAACGATACCATTATCGTCACTTTGTAAACCACAAAAATGCGAATTTGTGAAAACGATGACATCATGCGACTTGTTGGCCTGGGTTTCCCCAAGCTGCCTTGCCGCAGCGCGATTTTATTCACGCTGCTAGGCAGCCTGGACACCATGAACCAAACTTTCGCCTGAGATATGGAACCAATCACAGAAAGGGGAGAGAGCGGGAAGACGATGACGACGTATATGCGACACTCGAAGCAGTTTGTTTATATTTATGGATTCATCTTGGCAGCAGACGCGAAGTTACCTTTTGATACAGCCTTTGTGTATACATAAATCTCGGACCCATCGTCTCTCTACTCGTCTAATTTTTTGACGCTCTACATACGTCATCTGGTATATTTAAAACGATTGGATATAGCTGACGTACAGGCGCATTTGATAGACATTCGTAGCACCCAATAATACGGCTCTGGGCATTCGTAAACCACGCCTCTAAATACGAGAAAATTCTCCATGATACGTGGTACTGACGTTTGCCAGGCTAGCGACACGTAAGTATTTCTTTAGCAAAGCTGACATCGCCAACTACTGGCCTGGCAGCAGAATACAGCGTTTTAAGTCATTTTCGTGAATGGGGATCATTTATACAATGTTGTCGCTTGTACGCAAAAAAAGCATTTTTGCATTTTTAGTATATCACTGTTGTGTTAACGTACCTGTAAAGGAAGACATAAGCTCAGATATTTTGACTAACTCTCCTGAAGTAAGTCACATACAGCTTGAGGATGAGTAAATGATGACAAAATGGTAATTCTTCTGGGTGAATTACTAGTCCTTAAAGTCTGGGTGCGTAACACAAAACCCACATGCCATTTTTTGTGAATGACAGCTTTGATGCCCAGCTGCATTCAGCCCTTTGAGGTTGGCACCTACTCGAATTTGGTAAGAGGCGCTTTGTCACACGTGACCTCTGGAATGAACGCCATTCACTGCCCCATTGTGTGCCTGAAGCTTTGGGATGCTGCCTCGTGGAAGCGTAGACCGCTCAGCTTCATGTCTCTGTATCAAGAGTACACATTAGGACTGAAGCTTAGAGCCGTGAAATCACACACAGAACAAACAGTAGAATCTGCAAACCTTGAAAATTGGACTTATAGAAGAAAACATTGTTTAAAAACACTGGAAAAATCATTTACTCTGTGTCAAAATATAAGGGAGCACTTATTCACGATACAGCACTAGCCTCGAGTACCTTATTGCTTTTATAAAACATTTACCACACAATAAAAATATTAAAGTAAAAAAAATATGTATTAGTGCAACTTTCATGAAGTAAAATCACTAAAAGCCTTCCTTCCGCTAGAAAAAAATAGTCCCTGACCATGAACAGCAACAACTTTCCAATGTGTAATATGCATGAAATCTTAAGTAAAAACAAAATTGCAACCATTCTCAAATTTTGTTTCTTTTTTTTTAACAACACAGGATGTAATATTTACTCACACAAATATAGCTTATATCTCAGCATGAGAATTAACATTCATTTTTTCTTTTATTTTGTTAATTTCTCTCTGCACTTAAAAATAAACCTTACTAAATATTCACATTTATAAAACACAAGGGCACATATTTTGATAGGTAGCCTATTTTATCAATTTTATTAATGTTATTAATTTAGTTGCTAGGATGCTGCCTAACAAGAGATAAAATTTTTTTTTCATTGTTTATTTAAATTTATTTGAACATCTCTTTATTTTGCATGCATTAAATTGTCTCATTTTAATTGGCTCCACTGTGCTGGTATTCGATGCGCTTGTCTTTAGTTGGGATTATCATGAATAAAGCACAGATATTGACCAATCAGAATCAAGGATTGGAACTACTTTCTATAATTAATATTAAGTGTTAACCATTTTTGTTTTATATATATAATATATATATACGGTATGTGAGTGCATTTAAAATATTCAAAAATTATATTTTTATAGCATTTATTAACATTTTGTTACTTCAAAATACGGTTTTAAGGTATTGTTAAAAATTCATTAATACAAATATTTTATTTTTATTTTATTATTTATTTATTCATTCATTCAAAAAGAGAATTTGGCTATTTATAAATGAACATTAACTAAGATTTGAAAAAAAATGCACAAATATTTTATTCTTCATTGTTAGTTTGTCTTATTACACTTTAAATAACCTTAATTATGTCAACCATAATGCTGTGTTATCATCATTTCGGTTATAATCAGCTTTTTAATGTTTTTTAATTGCAACAATTTTTGTTGTTGCCATCATGACATAAAATTTAAGTTCATAACAATGAATAATACAATTATAACTGAATTCTTTTTTTATACTAATTCAATTATTTATACTTTTCGGACAATTTTTGCACATCTTGGTGTGTGTATATTGTACATACAGAAATAGTTCACCCAAAAATGTGACATTTCCTCACACAAAGCTATCATATAAATTCAGAAGATATAGCACATATAGTCTTGTAGATTAACTTAAAAATTTTATGGTGCTATTTGTCTTTTTTTTGCATCCACTATTCTTGTATACAATTGTTTTTTGAAATCGAGAGACCAAATTTTGGGGTGAGCTATTCCTTTAAAGAACTATATGCAATCACCATGATCTGGCTCTTTGTAGGAAAACTAGGGTAGAAAATAACAATTGTATTGTGTATCTCTGCAACACAAACATTGAAGGGATGAAGTTATCTTACCCATTTGAATTATTCGCCTCTTCATCCATCCCTTTAGACTCTGGCACTTTGTGTCCAAATAGTTTACGAGCGAGGAAATTAAGCAGGCCGCAGTGATTGGTGTAACAACAGAAAGCATCTACTGATACCATCAGCAGCAAGAAGATGAACATTACGATTCCCACCACACCACCTTTCCCAAGTATCGGCTGACTGACTGCAGGAGAAAGGGGAATCAGTTGAGTCTGCATTTGTTAAAGCATATAATATTTGGCTGGCTCTAATCAATCCTACCAGGTTGTGGGACGGTGAAGTTAATTTTGGCAGAGCTGGCAGGAGCCGTTGTGGTTTATCTGAATAAACTTCCATTTGATATTCAGCGTTGTACTGGAGATCATTCAGCTGGATTCTGCTGGAGTTTCCAGGAATTTTATTTTCAGTCCATTCCTCGTTCTCCTTGTTCTATTCAAAATGGCACATTTTATGCTGATATAAGGCTTCTGCTTCACAAATTTAATTAAAAAAAACATGAAAGATACGATAAAGTGGTTCCGACTGACCCCTTTGAAGCGCACAACGTAGTGTAGGATGGGAGAGCCTCCATCTTTCAGCTGTTTAATGGGGATGGAGACGGAGTTCTTCTCCAACTTTTCTCGTTCAGAGACAGAACGGGGCTGTCGGGTTCCCCTAAAATGAGGGAAAGAAGAAACATCAGATGAGGACAAAGAAACAGGTCTTGATCTTAGGGCTGGGTGGATTTTCATTATATTTTCAATCTTATTTCGACAATATTTGATGCACACTGAACATTATAAAGTTTGGGGTTAGTAAGATGTTTTTGTAAGTGTCTTATGCTCACTCTTATGCATTTATTTGACCAGAAATACAGTAAAAACAGTAATATTGTGAAATATTATTATCATTTAAAATAACTGATTTCTATTTGATTATATTTTAAAATGTAATTCATTCCTGTGATCTAAAGCTACATTTTTATTATCATCATTCAGTGTCACATGATCCTTCAGAAATCATTCTAATATGCAGAATTTAATGAGCAAGAAACATTTAATTGTCAATGTTAAAAAAAAGGTTTTTGCTACTTAATATTTTTTGGAAACAGTAAAAACAACAGTATTTAATTGAAAAAGAAATCAATAGTAGGCTGGTTACATTATAAATGTTTTTTTTTTTTATTCTTTTTTGATCCTCGCATCCTAATGCAGCTGAATAAAAGTATTAATCTCTTTAAAAAAATCTAAATGACCCCAAACTTTTGAATGGTAGTGTATATGAAAAAGTTCAGATGCAAAAGCCCTCTAAATGCCATTTGAAATTTTCTTCTAAATGATCACTTTTATCAAGCCTGCATATTTAAGTTGTAGTAATTTTACCTAAATGGCAATGAAGATTACCTATTAATTGTCATTTAAGTGAAATCACTGAACTTAAATATACAAGCTCGATAAAAATGGTCATTTTAGAAGAAAATTTGGCATTTAGAGGCTTTTGCATCTGAACTCTTCATATATTGATATTTATGAATTTGCTCTTAAAGAGGTAATTTCTTAAATTATTCAAAATGTTTAATCTAAAACTAAAATACAGTAAAAATCTAGTTAAAAATAGTAAATGCATGTTTTACATACTAATTCACTTAATAAACGCAAGGAAGACTAGCGTGAAGACATGAATCACTAAATCAGTGTTTTGAAGCATTGAGCTGAAATGGACAGTATGACATTAATTCACATTAATGAACCAAGCTTACAAACTCTACACTGATTTTGTTAAGTTTAAAGGAAATGATTGTAATATTTTCACAAACTAGTCATGGGCAAATAAACAGAACATTAAAATCAATGTGAATATTATATTAAGTTATTAGGGTATCACAATCCAGTGGATAAGCTCCAAAATCATTCACTACAGTATAGATGTATGATATCAGCAGACCAACATTTATTTCATGCTGAAGGAAAAGTAGAATTTACTATGTTTTCCACTTTCTTCAGCATTGAAACCGTGCAGGTGAACTAATTTCCACACTTCTATATCACAGTGAACAATTAGGCTTGTGTTTTAGCCTATCAACTGGAGATGTATGCATTCAAAATGTTGATTTACCATCTACAAAGGAAGGTCAGAAGTAAGGCAATGGATGGGCCCCGGGACCAGGAGCAGGTCGTAATGCATGGAGAATGGTCATCGTCAAGCAGGAATGAGAAAGAATGGGCAGCGAAAGCAAATCATGAACATATGTGATGAGCAAACAGGCATTTATGCATGACAAGAATGACAGCATGACATGAAATCAACTGCAATAAAATGTCCTATCATTATTAAAAGCTGATGTAGGGAGTGTAGACCAAAGAATCTGCAGATGTTTTAAAGGAGTAGTTCACTTTTGAAAAAACTTTTGCTGATATTTACTCACCCCCATGTCATCCAAGATATCCATGTCTTTCTTTCTTCAGTCAAAAAGAAATTAAGGTTTTTGATGAAAACATTCCAGGATTTTTCTCCATATAATGGACTTCAATGGGAACCAAATGGTTCAAGGTCCAAAAGACAGTTTCAGTGCAAACTAAATGTTCAAAGGGCTTTAAACGATTCCAGACGATGAATAAGGGTATTATCAAGCGAAACGATCACTCATATAATAACATAAGTTTAAAGTTTTATAAGCTCAAATGCTCGCGCTTGCTCTGTTCTGTGACACAGGTTTGTGACTCTCCTGTTCGAACTCGGTCATCAAAATTAACAAATCTTGTTTCTAGGCAATTCATTTGTTTCGTTTGTTGAATTAAACTAAATGACTCGGAAAAAGACTCGTTCATTTTGATGGAACGAGTTCGAACAGGAGAGTCACAAACGTGTGTCACAGAACAGAGCAAGGCAAGCATTTGAGCTTATAAAACTTAAAATTTGTTATTTATCTATTAAATGAGCGATCGTTTCGCTGATAAGACCCTTATTCATCGTCTGGAAATGTTTAAAACCCTTTGAAACAGTCTTTTGGACCTTGAACTGTTTGGTTCCCATTGAAGTCCATTATATGGAGAAAAATCCTGGAATGTTTTCATCAAAAACCTTAATTTCTTTCGACTGAAGAAAGAATGACATGGACATCTTGGATGACATGGGGGTGAGTAAATTATCAGCAATAGTTTTTTGCAAAAGTAAACTACTCCTTTAACACTTTCTGTTCTGATTACTGTATGTGGGAAATCTGCAGATTGGATTTAAACATGGTAAATGTGCTAAAAGGATTTGAGAGTACTATTACTAGATAGATAGATTAGACAATGGCTCTAAAATACAATATTTGTAAGCTATCAACATGAAAAATGGTGGATAAGCAGCAGATTAAAGTGAACAGATGGAGACTCCTGCTGATACTCACGTTGAGACTGTGTGAAGACCATGTGTTCTGTGGAGAAGTTCCCCTGGTAATGCGAGTTTTGACCGCCAAGCGAACTGAGTACTCTGTGTACGGCTCAAGGCCCTTGATCAGCAGGGGATCTACAAATGTACGTTTTTACATCACATATTTGAATTTAAAAAAGCATCAAAATACAAACCACTCTTCTCATAGTCACTTATTTACTTGTGGGCTTGATGACACTTTGACTCCAGGTTTCTTCGGACGGTTTCTTCCACTGAAGGATGTACTGGGTAATAGAGGACCCTCCATCCTGCACCGAGACACTCTGGATGAGGACAGAAGATGAGGACCCTGGGGTCACACTGAACCGAGCGGGTGTCCCAGGCCAGGCTTGTGAGAGAGAGGGAGAGAAGTTATTAATGAGAAGAAGTTTATGCCGAAATAAATATATATAAAACAAACCAAAGTTTGTTAACTTCACCATTATCAAATGTAATGCATGATGACAAAGAACTGTTGAAATCATCAAGGATGCATATTTACATTATATATATTATATATACACTATCGGTCAAAAGTTTAAGGTCGGTAAGATTTTTTTGTTTTTAAAAGAAGTCTCTTCTGCTCACCAAGGCTGCAATTTTTGGATAAAAAATACACAAAAAACACAGTGATATTGTGAAATATTATGACAATTTAAAATTACTTTTTTATGTTAATATATATTAAAATGTAATTTATTCCTCTGAAAAAAGCTGAATTTTCAGCATCATTACTCCAGTCTTCAGTGTCACATGATCCTTCACAAATCACTCTAATATGATGATTTTATGCTCCAAAAACATGTATGATTATTATCCATGTTGAAAACAGTTTTTTACATTTTTATTTCAGGATTCTTTGATGAATAGAAAGTTCAAAGAACAGCATTTATTTAATTAGAATCTTTTCTAACATTATAAATGTCTTTACTGTAACTTTTGATCAATGTAACTCATCCTTGATAAATACTGATTTCTTATTTATTTCCCCCAAAAATAAAATACAAATTCTTACTGACCCCAAACTTTTTAAAGGGTAGTGTTTAATGTAACTTATAAAAACGGTAGTTCTGAATCCTTGATTCTGATTGGTCAAGAGCTGTGCTTTATTCACGATAAAACACGGCTACGACCGCTTCACCCAACGGTTCTATTGATCGCTGCGCAACACTGCGGTTCTATGTTGTTTTTATTTGAGCTTTCATGCATTTTACACATTGGAACGTTGTTGCTGTTCACACTCGGGGACTATTTTTTCCAGCGGAAGGTAAGCTTTTAGTGATTTTACTTCAAGAAAGTTGCACTTATATTGTTTTTTACTTTAATATTGTGTGGCAACCGTTTTATAAAAGCAATAAGATACTCTCAGGCAAGTGCTGTATCGTGAAATAAGTAACAGCTGAAGGGGTTGCAGGCACTCCGCTTCTGTCGTGCCTAACAACGCCCTTCAGCTGTTACTTATTTCACGATACAGCACAGCCTCTCGTACCTTATTGCTTACAAAAGCTCTCCATTTCAGATAAAAGCTGTGCTTTTGAACTTTCTATTCATCAAAGAATCCTGAAATAAAAATGTAAAAAACTGTTTTCAACATGGATAATAATCATACATGTTTTTGGAGCATAAAATCATCATATTAGAGTGATTTGTGAAGGATCATGTGACACAGAAGACTGGAGTAATGATGCTGAAAATTCAGCTTTTTTTCAGAGGAATAAATTGCATTTTAATATATATTAACATAAAAAAGTCATTTTAAATTGTCATAATATTTCACAATATTACTGTGTTTTTTGTGTATTTTTTATCAAAAAATTGCAGCCTTGGTGAGCAGAAGAAACTTCTTTTAAAAACATAAAAAATCTTACAGATCTTAAACTTTTGACCGGTAGTGTATGTATACATGTATGGTGAAGACAGACTTATTCTTGGAGATCATATTCCTGAAGCAACTAAAATAGCCTTACTTATCAGCTGGAAGTCTGCAGTGGTTGTGCCCACCGTGTTGCTGGCTATGCAGGAGTACACGCCACCATCAGAGGGCACTACATTTTCAAAAATCAGCTCAGATCTCTCCACACTCGTCTGCTCACACGTTCATGCAAACAGGAAAGACAATAAGAGACAGGAAGAGATAATTAAGACCGAACAGAAAAGTACTGCACATGGCTCACACTTCCTGTAGATACATAATCCCTCCTCGTAATCACTACCATCAAAGACAATTAAAATCCAATTATAATCCATTTTTTCCCACTGGTTTGAGACAAGATTTGATGGTAACACTTTATTTTGATAGTCCACTTTAGACATTCAACATTTACATTTATAAGTAAAAATGAATGATTTAAAAGTATGATATGTACCTTTTAAGCTAATAGCTTTTTTCAATTGCAAAAACCAATGGAAATAGGGCAGCTATTTAGATGTTCCTCACCATTTTTCTTGGGTGGCCTTCTTGACCCACTGTATGGTTGGAGTTGGATGTCCCGTGGCATTGCAGAGCACAGATCCAGTTTCTCCTGGTATAATGGTCAGCTCTCTTGGATCCAAGTCTATAGTTGGGCGCTCTGAAAATGATCAACAGAACAAGCTAAAATGAAACGAAACTAATCTTCGAAAGCTAAACCACAAAATAGCAAAATACATATTACGCCAACTACTGCAGACACGCATTTGTGTATAAAAATCTATTTTTATATTTCCATTATCCTACAATAGTTTTGTTTGGTTCTGGCCTATTGGAAAGTGTCAATGTGATGTTTGCATGGGATCACATTCCCCGTATCTGTGTTTGGGACTATAATAAACATCTGACAAAGAGCTTCCTTGGAATAAATCTTTGGCTAAACAAAAATAAATAAAAAGGAAAAGCATTGGAAAAAAAAGAGTTGAGCCATAAGCAAAAAAATTCACAGTTTAAAGCCAACAATCCCATTGTGAATGTAACGCTGGTCTGGACTTTATCCATCAGGAATAGATTGACTGGATCATAAAAATGGGTGTCGCCATCCAAAAAGTCCATTATTTATCATTTTACAAAATGAATGGGCTAATTGACAGAGCTTACTGGCCATACAGACCTGAACAATTAATCAAGATGGTAAATAGTAACAATTGATTTCATGTTGGGTTTTGGTATTGATTAAAAACATATTATGCAGACCAACTGCCCTCATTCGATGCTTTCAGCCAAGTACAAACACATCACTTTATTTGTGGTTTTGAGTCTTCTAAGAGGGCCTTGTCTCACCTGAGACATCCAGAATAAACGTGGCACTGTTTTCCCCGATCTTATTGTTAGCCACGCAGATATACTCTCCATAATCGCTCCTGGTCACTGCAGAGATGGTGAGCGCACTCTTATCAGTGTTGTATTTGTAACGGAGTTGCAGTCAAAGGTGGAAGGGCTGAGGGAGAGATGCAAAAACTCAGTCGTTTTGTTCATTGTTCAGCAATACAACACAAATATACTCATGGGAGGAGAAATATCAACTAAGAGACTACAGGAAGCTCCAAATATACAAAAACAGTCTGAGACTAAAAGTTTCGAATAAACTTTCCAGTTCCAAAACCTAGTGAGCTGCCTTGCCTTGATTTAAATAAGAGTTTAACATCACCATACTGCTTAACTAACATGATAGAAATGCTTATGGGAAAAACAGTTTTTTTACTAGATTTAATACAATATTTTATATCAAAACATAATGAATTATGCAAACTTTTGAGCAATGTTTCTCAGAGAAATGCAAAGGTTTTGAAGCATTGAAATATTTTTATATTACCATCACCATGTCCCTTTATAGGCTCCATTAACGTTCATATAACCAAGTTTATTTTTTAGACATTTAAAAAAATATGCCTATGGAGGTACAGTAGCTCACTAGGTTTTGAAATGGTTTCTAGATGGATTATGAATTGATTTCAAAAGTAGATTGACAAATTTAAAAGACTGAGACTAATAGCGTGAAAGAAAAACTATAGCATTTTCTCTTGATATACATACAGTATCCATGAAATATTTGGAGTGGGTACTCCTTTGACCAGGCAGACAATAGACACACTGGTATTGGGTCCGGCAGACACACTCGTTCTCTCCGATGAATCAGGTACGGTCGGTGGCTCTGGAGAATGGGATATTTAAAGCAGATATTTTAGAGTACATATTCACCCTGGCCACATTAAGAAGAACATACATGATTAGCTCCACTACGTCCTCACCATTAACAACAACAGAGATCAGGAGTTCCCTTGTTATGGGGCGTCCCTTGATCCTGCCTATACATGTGTAGATTCCACGGTCGTCTGGCTGAATTCCCACAATCTGCAGGGATCTATCAGGCAGGATTTTGAGATGACCTTGGCCTGTACAAAGAGAAGAGCATGATCAGCGTCAACGATGCAATCTCACTACTTTAGAATTATCAGACGAAGCCTTTAAAAGCCCACACGCACAATCTTAAAAGAGTAGTTCACTTTTTGATAATTTACTCACTCCCATGTCATCCAAGTTGTCCAAGTCTTTCTTTCTTCAGTCGAAAAGAAAGGTTTTCTGATGAAAACATTCCAGGATTTTCTCCATATAATGGACTTCAATGGGAATCCAACTGGTTCAAGGTCCAAATGAGAGTTTCAGTGCAGCTTCAAAGGGCTTCGACACCAGACGATCAATAAGGGTCTTATCTAGGACCCTTCGAGTCATGACTCGAAAAAAGATTTGTTCATTTTGATGAATGAGTTTGAAGAGGAGTCACGAATGCTCATCACAGAACAGAGCAAGGCGAGCATTTGTGCTTATAAAACTTAAACTTTTTAAATTATTTTTTAATTGACTGATCGTTTCGCTAGATAAGACCCTTATTTATCGTCTGGTGTTGTTCGTTTAAAGCCCTTTGAAGCTGCACTGAAACTCTCATTTGGACCTTGAACCGTTTGGTTCCCATTGAAGTCCATTATATGGAGAAAATCCTGGAATGTTTTCATCAAAAACCTTAATTTCTTTTCGACTGAAGAAAGAATGACATGGACATCTTGGATGACATGGGGGTGAGTAAATTTTTTAAACGTGAACTACTCCTTTAAAAGGCCAGCTCACCCAAAATTAAAATGATGTCATTATTTTGCATTATTTTACCTCATTGGAGGGTAAAAAATATGCCTCTGCCAAAACACAAAAAACATCCCAATTGATATTAATTCACTGCAGTTTCACTACAGGCTGTAAAACACCAACAACTTTTGTTCCCGTTCAGTGTTCAGACAAATTACAATTAAAGGGACAGTTCACACAAAAATTAAACTTCTGTCATTAATTACTCGCCATCATGTCGTTCCAAACCCTTAAGGCTTTCGGTCATCTTGAGAACTCAAATGAAGATCTTTTTGATGAAATCTGAGAGCTTTCTGTCCCTCCATTAACAGCTATGCAACTACGAAGCTACATCAATGCAAGAACACATGAGCTTCGGTTTAGCATGTTGATGAGAATAAAAGCCTAAATTAAATCTGTTCATCATATAAAGCGATCAAGTCTCTTCCGAAAATTTGGACTAAACCCAATAATTAATATAGATTAGTTTAACAATCTCTTTATGAACTTTTTGAAGCTTCAGTTGCGTATCTGTCAATGGAGGGACAGAAATCATTCGGATTTAACCAAAAAGATGAAGATGATGATGTTCCGAAGATGAATGAAAGTCTTACGGGTTTGGGACGACATGTGGGTGAGTAATTAATGATTAGTAATTTTCATTTTTGGTCAACAATCCTTTTAAGACCTCAAATCACTTTTATCATAGAGCATATCCATAATGCTGTTAGCATTCGCAAAATGTGCAAGAAGACATCCAAACAAACACCAAAGGAGAAATGTGAGGGTGAGCAAATAATGACTGACTTTCTATTTTGGGGTGAATTGTTCCTCTGTATGGTTGTCAATGGTGGCATATACTTGAAATGGGGCAAGACTGAATGTTTCAGAGTTGTTTCTTACGGTCTCATTCCCACTATCAGACAGGAAGAAAAACACTAAACCAAACTGTTCACCGATGTTTTCCCCGACAACTAGCGAGAAACATCACTCGATTTGGTTGCAAATCGATCAGAAAGTGAATCCACAGGCCCCTCCCACCCCATCACGACTCGTCCACCATCGCCATCCTGCCATTCATCACAGAGAGCTAGGAAGGTGAGGAGAGCCCCATACCACATAAATAATTGGAAGAACCTGCAGCATGGCCACCACCCCTACCGTCATCATTCACGGCGCGACCGTTCCGGTTCCAGTAGATCTCCACATCGGGCTTCCCAGAGACGAAGCAGGGAATGGTCACTGTCTGGTTCACCAGAAATTCATGGAATGTCATTGTGTTGCCAAAGTCCAGTGTTTCTGATTGAAGGACAGAATATCACATGAGAATCATTATGGAGATTCAGCGCTTGATAGAAAAATAACAGAACATTACGAGTCTCCAGGAACCTACGGTAGACATACAGCTGGTAGTTCCGTCCTCTTCGTAATGCCGTGTTCATTTTCAAACACACAGGAATAGGTTCCACTGTCACCTAACTTGATGTTCTTCAAGGTCAGTGAACTCGAGGACTCATCATTTTTCTTGACTTCATGGCGATCTTCATCAACCTCTTCCGTATCTTTCAACCAACTGATATCTCCCTCTGAATCAACTGATCCGCAGCATATAGAAAGACACAAAAGAATAGAAAATAACATCTTCTTGGTTATTTTATGACAGTAACATTGTATCTCTCTGATATTAAAAATGTTTCGACGGGTACAGACTGTTATGTGATATACAGAGGCCCTCAAAATATTTGGACATATGAAAATGTATTAATGTCAGTGTATTACATACACTGTAAAAAATTTGACAATATGATGGTCAATAAGTAATGACAGCGATTTTCATCTTTTTTATAAGTTATAAAAGTATATTAAAAGTACAATTTAATGTAATTTAAGTTGAAATTACTTAAACATCCAAGTTGATTGTACTTAAAATTAATTGATATATATATATATATATATATATATATATATATATATATATATATATATATATATGTATACATATACACTCCGGTAAAAAGTTTAAGATCGGTAAATTTTTTATGTTTTTAAAAGTAGTCTCTTTGCTCACCAAGGCTGCAATTTTTTGATAAAAAAATACACAAAAAAACACAGTAATATTGTGAAATATTATGACAATTTAAAATTACTGTTTTTTATATTAATATATATTAAAATGTAATTTATTCCTCTGAAAAAAGCTGCATTTTCAACATACATTACTCCAGTCTTCAGTGTCACATGATCCTTCACAAATCACTGTAATATGATGATTTTATGCTCCAAAAACATGTATGATTATTATCCATGTTGAAAACAGTTTTTTACATTTTTATTTCAGGATTCTTTGATGAATAGAAAGTTCAAAAGAACAGCTTTTATCTGAAATGGAAAGCTTTTGTTACATTAAACACTACCCTTTAAAAAGTTTGGGGTCAGTAAGAATTTGTATTTTATTTTTTGGGGGAAATAAATAAGAAATCAATACTTCTATTCATCAAGGATGAGTTACATTGATCAAAAGTTACAGTAAAGACATTTATAATGTTAGAAAAGATTCTAATTAAATAAATGCTGTTCTTTGAACTTTCTATTCATCAAAGAATCCTGAAATAAAAATGTAAACAACTGTTTTCAACATGGATAATAATCATACATGTTTTTGGAGCATAAAATCATCATATTAGAGTGATTTGTGAAGGATCATGTGACACTGAAGACTGAAGTAATGATGCTGAAAATTCAGCTTTTTTTCAGAGGAATAAAATACATTTTAATATATATTAACATAAAAAAGTCATTTTAAATTGTCATAATATTTCACAATATTACTGTGTTTTTTGTGTATTTTTTATAAAAAAATTGCAGCCTTGGTAAGCAAAAGAGACTTCTTTTAAAAACATAAAAAATCTTACTGACCTTAAACTTTTGACCGGTAGTATAGAACTGACACTATAGAACTGATTTACGTTCTATAAGGAGAAGAACTGATTTACGTTCAATAAAAATCATCTTGAGACCAGCTTAGTTCAAGTTCAAACAACATAATTTGCTTGCTAAACACACCAACCTTTGCACAAGAGCAGGACATTGCTTCCCACCACCACATCTGGGTCACTAGAGATGATTTCTACTTTAGCATCTAAAATAAAAGGAAACACATTCCACTTATCATGAACAATCATTTTTACACTGTACATGAGCATTGAGCCAAAGCACTGTTTTACTGCGTTACAGCCACAAATAGCTCTGCTTCTCATAATGGACAGATGACGAGGAAAAGAATGGACATTGGAAATGACCGGCTTCCCTTAAAATGCAATATTTCTTCCTGTATAAGTGATTAAAGACATCCAGCTACAAAGAACAGAGCGACAATGTAATGGTTTTCTTTTCCAAGGGAAACATCATCTCTTTCACAAGAGAAAGTGGAAGCACATTTATCACTGCAAAGTATTTATAATCTGTAATTGTTGAAATAATTGTGTTAAATGTAGATTGATTTAATGCCATGGCAGCATCTGAGGCGATTTTCAAGGCAAGAGAAATTATTAAAATAAAAAAAATAGGTAAAGACAAATTAATAAATACATGTAAAAGGAGATAAGGACAACAAAGAGGATAATATTTGCTTAAATATTTGCTAAAAAGTACATACTAAAATGCTCTTATTTTTCTGATTTAATAACATTCTCAATACAAATGATATTGGTAACACTTAACAATAAAGATTCATTATTTAACACTACTTTATGTGTTAACTGACAGGAACTAACAATGAACAAAACATATGAATCTTAATGTTAGTTAATAAACATCCAGCTGTTTTTTATGTTAGTTCACAGTGCATTAACTAATGTTAACAAACACAACTTTTGATTTTAGTAATGTATTAGTAAATGTTTCAAATTAGCATTAATGTAGATTATTAAATGCTGTAGAAGTCTTGTTCATTCTTAATTCGTTTGAATTAAAGTAACTAATGTTAACTAATTAAACCTTATTGTAAAGTATTACCATGATATTGTCAGCAAACAAATATGAATATTAAGTAATATTAATATGTACTTTAATATTTAGGTACCCACACGTTTGAACCCCACTGTATCTAAAAAGCAAGTTAATATGAAAACAGAGAAATTGAATTAAACTCAAAGGTTAGGAAATTAATTCTCAGCTCACCTATTAGTCTTGAGCATACAGAAGGAGTCCACACAGTCTGAGTAAAATCATGGTTGCTGTCTTCTCTCCCTGCACAGTTCTCTGGAGTCCTGACAGGCAATGTGTCCCCCATGATTTATATGCTATGACAGAGACAGTCAGGAACCTTGTTATCTGGAGGATCTGACCAAAAAACTCCCTCCTCCAGATGCTTCATTCAGATGATGGAGCACAGGGATGCAGGAGACGCCAGACGCCAGCGGCCCTCCCCTCCCTGCGCACCGGATGCAACGAGCCCTGCTGTCCCCTGACACTCGATGAAGGACACTCGATTTTATCTCACTATCTTTCATTTTATGGGCTCTATGCACAACTGCACTACTTCCTGAACTTCAGCCAGCTCCTTGTTTCCTGTCTGCCATTGTTGGTCAAATTGATTAATTCAGGTGTGCCTGACCTCAGTAGTCACGGCAACAATAATCAGACACACCTGAATTAATCAATGTGCCCAATAATGCCAGACAGGAAACAAGAAGCTGGCTGAAGTTCAGAAAGTAGTGGAGCTGTGCATAGAGCCCATTGAAGATGATTCAACACATGCGCGAAGATAAAGGAAAAACATACGCACAAATAAACTTACGATTTTATTTGTAATAATTGGTCATAATCATTAGGCTTTAAATATCAAATAATCTATGATAAACAAATTAATAAATAAGCTGTTTCCTTAGTGTTTGATGGTTTATGATATTCAGGTTTGATGTTGTAGGGAATTAACCACAGGCTGATATTTAGTACTAAAGCAATATAACGTTAGATTTCTAGAAACAAGCAGATAACGAACAACTTTACTGAATAACTCCAGAAGAGAATTGGCACTGGCTGGTTACTTCCGGTTTCTGAACTGGCTGCAGTAACACGTCTCTGTCCATGCGGGGGCGCTCACTGGTCGAGTGCAGAATGAATGGGAGTCTATGGGGTTTCACCCCCATAAATCCACTTTTCTCAAGATGTAATTTTTTGTCAAGTAAATTGAAAGTTGCATTCCAAAGAGAGGGCTAAAATAATACACTCACCTAAAAAAATGCATTTTTAAGTTCATTATCTGTTCTAAAAATCCATTAAAAAATATGATGAACGTCATACAATAGCAGAATGCTAGAGTTCTCCGTGCCAACAACGGCCTAACCTGTAAGAAATCAAAAGGACATAAGTACTCGTTCATTCGACTTTTGGCCTATAATCTATATTGAACTTGCGGAATCAACAATAAAATCTATGTTGATTCAACAACAAGCGGGAGAAAGAGACACATTTAGCCGTTTAGCTCCATAGACTCCCATTCATTTTGCACTCGCCTGCGATCACCTCTAGTGGAATTCTAATGGAACTGCAACCAAGCTGATACACAATGGGGCTAATAAGAAGTGCCAAGGCTCTCCGTTAGACGGGCTCTGATAACTTTAGCATCAAACTGAATGCTAACTTTATAGCATAGCCAAACAAATAAGAGACAAAAAAACAGGCCTGGGAGTTCCAAATATGAGTGGAGTGGAGCGACTCTGTACGCTCTGTACTCAAAACGTAACCACGAACTCCACTACGGGGTTTACTATGGCTTTTATTTAGACTGTAAAGTCCGCATAGACTGTATATGACCTAAAGTATCTACTCTTTTTGTGAGGAAAAAGTACATACTTTTGAGTGTGTAGCAAAAGAGTAGGCAAGCTTTGGGACATACTACTTCGTTGCGTGCATCTTATCACCGTAAACTGGCCTGTCAATCATCTCGTCACAATTAAAATCCATTCAATCTATGTTAATTTCTAGTGACATGTCAGGGCCATTTTATGATTATTTGAAATAAATGTCTTACATACAGCTCCTTTAAGTCATAATTATTAGCCTGGGAGGCCTAAAAGTTTTACTTAAGTCTTCTTAATTGATGAGGCCAAGCCCCGAAGAAGCTGAGGCACCTATTGCATCTGTTGGTTTTACTATTATTATTATTATATAATAAGAAATCTCGGCCAAAGTTTGATAAAAATTGAAACAAAAATTGGTACACTTCATCGGAAACATGTTCCGAGGTTCCATGCCAAAGTTGAGAAATAGCGCCACCTACAGGTCATGAGATATGCAAAACTGATTTTTTGGCCAATAACTTTTGAATAGTTTGTCAGAAAATCATAATCGTGGTATCTATTCCTTGCATCATGCCGTGATGGGATGTACCACATGTCCGCCATTTTGAATTTTGGCATAATTTGCTATATCTTTTAAACTATTTAAAATTTCTTCACCAAATTTGGTACGGATCATCGTTAGCATGGCCCGAAGGTACCTGAGACATTTGATCACAGCCCCACCTAGTGTTCCAGAGATATCATTGTTTTATGAAAAACGCTGAAAACTTTTGCTAACATTGCTTGATTTTTTATTTATTTATGTCAATATATTCATTGGCTTATGTCGATTTCAAATCGATATCTCATATGTTGTTTTTCAACAATGTAACTGGCCGCCATATTGGAGCGAATGTAAAACAGTTTTTTCGCTACTACTCCATAATTTTTTCAAAATTGTCCAAAATTTGCTCAAATGATCTTCGGACAGAGCCAACATAGAAGCACTGTTCCTGATTTTTTGCTATACTGGAAAAAAGGCAGAGCATAAGCTTAAGTATAGCATAGCTTAAGTATATAAATAAGTAGGAAAATTTGCACACATGTAATCGGTAATGAGAGTCTTACCAATTTTGGATGATTTAATCAAACTTTTTAATACAATATGCTCTGCATTTTCTTCAAAATTCTTCATTTTGACCTGATTCCTCTTTTGAAACTATTGAGTTTCGGCAGCTGTGTAGATATAAGTGTTGGCCAAGTGGTGCAAAGTGATGACTGACAGGCACCCAAAGATCGTGGGTTCAAATTCCGTGTTGGTCAACTTTACAAAATTGGGTGTAATTTCAGTTCCTTTATCATACTTAAAGCGTTGTTTATTCTGTATTAAACATGACATGTGTTTCATCTATATACAAAATCTTGAGTTTATTCACTTTTTAACTACTGAACCTCAGCAGCTGGCTGTCTTTTGGTCTACCTAGTGCTGAGGGACATTAAACAACAAGCATCTGACCTAAAGGTTACGTATTTGATCCTGTTTGGTGCAACTTCATACAATTGTGTTTAATGCTTTGTCACTTACATCCAATAGCTGGCAGTTCTACTTTCAACTTCTTCAGCTAATCTCTGTAAAATTATTAAGCAAACCACATGAGTGCAAAGCAAATGCTGAGTAAAGCAAAAGACTTTGAAGATTGTTTAATCAAATCCAATGAGTAGCAAGCATTAAACTATGTAAATTGTGAAATGTTCAGAAGATTCTGAGTATAAAATAAACTAGAAATAGTTTGTCGAGACAGCTTGTGAAAGTATGGAGTACTTCTTCTTATTACGTAAATATACCATGTGTTTCCTTTACAAAGTCTTCATTTTGAGTTCATTCTCTTTTTAACTACTGAACCTCAGCAACTGGATGAACTAATTTTGTCTGTGAGGTAAGACGTTATGATGTAAGAATACTTTGGTTACTGAAAGTTTCTCTAAAAGTTTTGAAAGCAAAACCTTTTTAACTACTTTCTGAAGCCAAGGAACCATTGAAGGCTAAGGCTGCTTGCAGCTTTAATAATTTATTGATTTTTGTCGTAATTATGACAAAGTCGAAAGCTATAACAGAAAAGGTCTCTATTTATGACATAGGCTACTAAGTCAGTTGATATTGAAAAGTAGAAATTATGTAACATAGAGAAATTATAATTATAACAATGATTTTTTTTTAAGTTGTAATGTCATAATGACTTTTTATGTCAGAATTTCAACTTTTAATGTAATAGGCCTAAAAAAATGTGCCTTAGGAAGGATGACTAATACTCCAATTACTCATACAAAACTGTTTTCGTAAACATTTAGTACAAAACACTTTTAAATTAGATATTTTTGTTTATTCTATTTTTTTTTTTTTTTAATTCTGTCATGTTCTGCTTAAGTGTATAATAAAATATAAATATCTAGTTTACTGGATGGGGGATGCAATGTCATGATAGGACAGTATGAAATATCACAATGGAATTATAAGACTGTGTAAGGACCAAACAAGTATAGTGTTAGAAGAAATCAACAATGAGATTCACAATGCGTTACACTGATGAAAGTCTTCATCCAAACATAGACATGTCTTCCTAAAGGATGCGATGATTACAGTCACGTATAGTAGTGTAATCAGCAGAAGAGATGTTTTATAAACAAACTGAAAGTTTATTTTTGTCTTTACCAGAACAATTCACGTCAGTAGTTAGATTCACCTGCTCTGATAAATTGGAGCTCAGCATGTTTGCGTGCAGAAAACAATAGCTGTTGTTTCTGCCCAATGGGATGCACCCTCACATATCACGACTGAAATGTTTGCTGATTTTGACTAATCGGACTTATTAATTGAACAAATGAATTCACACAAAACATGAAACTATTTTGTCCGAAGCAAAAATAAAAAAATCGGTGAAATGCTGACTAAATTAAAGAGACTTTATTAGTTTGTGTACATTAGCATCACAAAGGTCATGCAATCATCCAGATATACTGATAAAAGTAACCCTCCTTTAACAGGTAGAAGGAAAGTGATGATGCAGGATAAACTGACTGATAAGAGTCCTGTAGTGACAAGTTTATTGCCTGCATGTGGTTTGATGGGCTTTCAAGGCCAGAGCAATTGTCATATCTATCAGAACGCTCCTCTAAAGGTTGACGTGAAATCTCCATTGATGTGAATAGGAACACGTCGACTTCTCTCATAATAACTCCAGGAAGTTTTATAACGCTCCTATGTGGGGCACGTCAGCTTTTTTCAGTCCCATCTAAATGGGTTTATCTGGTAGTAATGGTTTATTTAACTGGGAATAAAAATAAAAACAACATCAATCACTGCACTCAAGCCTGCAGAAGCCATGATGCAAGACCTTATCTTCAAAGTCAAAGGTAGAGAGAAAATTGAATCCTTATTGTTCCAAATAAAAAGCCTCATCCCCCTGAGTGTGAACATCCTGGAAATGGGTCGTTTTGGGATCCAAAATAAAGTAGTTAAAATACAGATTGCTCCACAATGGAGATTTTGTGTGGAAGAAGATCAGTGAATAACATCATTTCAGTCTGTTTTTTACAACAGGGTTATTATTAACTAAAAAACGCTGTTTTCATGTAGATGATCGACCAAAATGCAAAAAACGTTTTCCATTTTTTGTCCTGAAACTAAAACTGTAAAAAAAAAAAAAAAAAAAACAAATCAAACAACAAAAACACAGTTTTTACTTTTAACTTGATGTAGGCCTACTAATGTAACTAAAACAAAAAACAACAATTTAGTCATATTTTTAAGAATTAATAAAAATGACAAAAAGGCACAAAAAATTACAAAAAAATATAAAACAGAACATAAAATTAAAAAGAAATTCAAAGTATTGATAAAATAATAATAAATAATATAAAAATGTAAATAATTCCATTTCAGAGTTAATGTATGGCTTCAGATCATTTGGAATATAGTGGACTGACATAAAACATATCTAATATTATTATTAAATTGTAATTTTATACTTATGATTTGAAATATAGTAGATCAATATACAAACTTTATCAATAAACAAATAATATCCTTATGTAACATTATCCTTATAATTTGGAATATAATGTGTCGACAGACACTCAAAACTATGAAATATTATCCTTATATTGTAATATTCTCATTATGACTCATTACGACCTAGAATATTCATATCCGCCTCTGGGATCCACATACAAAAATATAAAATATTATCCTATAGTGTAATATCATCCTTATGACCTGGAATATTGTGAAACAACTTACAAAATATTATCCTTATATTGTCTTTAGGACTTGGAAGGTATATAGTGGTTTGACATACAAAAAGATCAAATATTATCCTTATATTGTCAAATTATCCTTATGATTTGGAATATGGCGGATTGAACATACAAAAATATCAGATATTTTCCTTTTATTGTACTTTTATCCTTATGATTTTGGAATATTTGATACAAAATATCGACAACTTTGACACATTCCTCTCTGAATAGTAACATAATACTGCCTTTGGTAACATTTAAACAAGCATTTTCTGTAAAGCTGCTTTGAAACTATATTTATTGTGAAAAGCGCAATACAAATGAACTGAATTGATTTGAATATAGTCAATATTCAAATTCATATGAACTACTTTATGGAGCTTTTTTGCTCTTTTTGAAACTCAGCAAAATAAAAAGCAGCAGGGACATTATGCTTAAGATAACATGTTTTCATCTTTGGCTGAACTATTCTTTTAAAACCCATTCCAAATACTCTCAACAGCAATAAATGTAATCTCTCAGCCTCAATGCGATCAGGTTTGCCACCAACTGCGAAATCTGTGCCACTCCTGTTCTCCCCAGAGCCCCACACTTCTGACCTTATCAGCAATGAGGGCAACTGGCAAGCACGGCTTCCCAGCACCTCTCTACTTGATAGCAAGTCAATCAGGGGCTATGCATGGTCTCATGCAAAGGTCCTCTGGGCCTCTGGGAATGTAGTCCACCCATTTAGGAACTCATATCAGCGTGATAATCGGCCCCAATCATTTTCTTTCATTATGAGGGAGCATGTGCTTTCAAAGCTGGGGCACTGGGAGATGAAAAGGATTTGTTGGTTGACTTTTTTTTCAACCCTTCTCTTGTGCATTTTAGGTCTTTATAATGTCTCCTCCCATTGAAGCTCGGAAGATCTGCAGTACATACAATATAATACAAGACAATATATATTTATAAACCACATTTAAAAACAACCAAGGCTGACCAAAGTGCTGACCAAAGTAAAACAACCAATAAAGAAACACAAAACAATAGATGATGAACAATAATCGTACCTAAATTATCATTTTAATAAGTATTAAAAGCCAAAGAAAATAAATAAGTCTTTAAAGAAGATTTGAAGATGTAAACTGAGGGAGCAGTCTAATGTAAAGAGGTAGACTGATCCAAAGTTTTGGGCCACGCAAAAGCGTGATCGCCTCGTTTTTTTAAGTCTAGATCTAGGCACAATGAGTGGACAGTGATCACTAGATCTCAGAGTTTTGGAAGGAGTGTGTACGGACAGAGTAGATCGATTAGAGTTCAATTTCTTGAGGGCTTAAAACAAATAATACCATTTTAAAATCAATTCTAAATTTGACAGGTATTCAGTGTAGTGTGGATAAAATAGGGGTTATTGACTCCCAGTGAGGGGTTTTGCACTAGCTGTAGACAGAAGAGGAAAGACTGAGAGACAACAAAATAAAGGGAATTACAATAGTCTAGAAGCGAGTTGTTACGAAAGTATGATTCACTGTATGGAAGTTACTCTGGGTCAAAAAAAGGTTTCACTTTAGATTTGGCAAAGATGAAAAAAAGCATGATTTTACGACAGTACTGATGTGTTTATCAAATTTTAGGTTGTGATCTAACAGAAAGCCCAGATTTCTAGCGCACTGAGTTTCATATGGGGCTAAAGAACCAAGCGAGTTTTCCTTAGGTTTTATTTTCGTTTAAATTTAGAGAATTACTTGAAGGCCAAAGCTTAAACAGGCCAACAGGAGTTGTGAACCATGTTTATCGTTATGTTTTAAAGTAAAATAGGTCTAAATATCTGTAGTTATTACAAATGGAAGCCAGAGGTAACATATACAGGGTAAACAAAACCGGCCCGAGGATTGATCCCTGTGGGACACCACAGTTTAGAGTTGCACCAGAGGAGGACTGATGACCAACACGAACTCTAAAACATCCGTTGGTCAGATAAGAACAGAACCACTGTAAGACTACACCACGAAAGTCACAGATATATCCAGACATCTCAACAGGACCTCATGGTCGACTAAGTCAAAAGCAGCACTCATCTCTAATAAAACTAAAGCCATGGATTTCACAGAATCCGTTTCTGTGAAAATATTGCTTAAAACTCTTAAAATGGCAGATTCAATACTGTGTAAAGCTGTAAAACCAGATTGAAATGTTTCATGGAAAGAATTTACAGCCAAGTATGATTGTAATTGAGTCTAGTGCAACTCTCTCAAGGATCTTCGCAATAAAAGGTAGATTAGAAATAGGATGGAATTTAGAAAGAGAGGAAGGATTCAACAGATTTTTTTAAGAAATGGCGTCACCACAGCAACTTTAAAGGGTTTGTTCACCCAAAAATGAAAAATTCTGTCTAGTAATTACTAACCCTCATGTTGTTCCAACCCGTAAGACCTTTGTTCATCTTCGGAACACAAATTAAGATATTTTTGATTAAATCTGAGAGCTGGATCACTCCTGCATACTAGTCCATAGGCTTCTTGAGAAATTGAAACTTGCTGGCCTCTAAAAGTTATTAAATACATCGGTAAAATAGTCCAAGTGACTTCAGTGGCTCAATCTTAACTTTATCAAGCGACGAGAAAACTTTTTGTGCGCAAACAAAAACAAAAAATATATATATATATATATATATATATAAATAATAGCTGCCGAAGCAGTCGACGTTGGGGCCCATAGCCCCCGCGGGTGGTGGGCACCTGTGACGCCGGGTGCCCTAAAGGCATCCGGGATGGCGGACCGCCGGCTTTGGCCCTCCATCGCTGCTCGCAGCTATATTTATATATATATATATATATATATATATATATATATATATATATATATATATACATAAAGCCGGTGGCACCGCCACCTTGGTGCCTTTAGGGTTATTCTGTACTGACGTGCAAAAACGTAACCCCTGCTTTGGAATACATACTAGTAATGTATTCCACAATTGGAATACATACTAACATACTAGTCAGAACTGAATAGTTGATATCTGAATGACAGATCACCATAGAAGTCAATGGAAAAAATGTGACTAGTAACAAAAGAATAGTTACTAGTCACCATTGAAATAAGTACTAGTGTCTAATGAATAAGTACTAGTATTATTTAATAGGTACTAGTATCTAATGAATAAGTACTAGTAACTAATTAATAAGCATTGGTATGTAATGAATAAGGACTAGCATCTAATGAATAAGTACTAGTATCTAATAAATAAGGACTAGTTTCTAATGAATAAGTACTAGTATCTTTAAAAGGTACTAGTACCTAAAGAATAAACACTAGTATCTAAAGAAAAGGCACTAGTATCTAAAGAATAAGCACTAGTAGCTAATGAATAAGTACTAGTACTTAATGGAATAGATACTAGTATCTAAAAAATAAGTACTAGTAGCATGAAAATAGAGACTAGTAGGTTAAAAAATGATTAAATGTTAAAACGGCTTGCCATACTCTATCTGTCGTTTCGACTAGTCACAATTACGTTACAGATATCTTAAATGATAATACAAACTATCCAAAATGTAATTACGACTAGAAAGACGTTGTTGATATCTACAATGTTAATTACGAATAGTCAAACTTAGCTTTTAAATGTTAAAAGGGCTTGCCATACAGAAGTGTAGGCTCAGAGAGACACTCAACATTTTCAAACCAAAATATCTGACTTTCTGTGGGTCCTAGCTCATGAGTGTAAATTAGAAAGTTGTCCGGCTTGAGGAGAATATATGAATATATGAAACGATGAGATCAACATGTGTACTGAGTTTCATATTATTACATGCAAGCGTGTTTGATTTATGGACCAAGATTTTGGACCCCGTTCCAGGGGGCGCTGTCTCAGCCCCCTTGCCACACCCGGGTACCATCTTCAGCCCGGCTCTGATGGCTGTGGGATCTGACCTGTGTGCAAAGTTTCAAGAGTTTTCAAACCCATTAAGGGCCCCAAAAGCCGCTAAGAGACTCAAAATCATCAAAAAAAAGGAATGTTAAAGTTTGATGCGTTGCTATGGCAACATTATCTTAGATATTGAATAATGCTTTCACAGCTCTTCATCTGGCGTGTGTTTACATTATACACATGAAGTTTGAAAGCAAATCTGGGTAAAAGTAAGAGTGCGATTTCAAGACCAAATAAAGTTAATTTAAATTAACACACTAATTATATAAAACTATTGTCAATGCACTACAATTAAACAGGTTATATGCCTTTACTTATAAAAAAATAAAGATAAAAACCTATCTAAAAAATACCAGGCTTAAGAAATGTATTTACTTTAGCAGGCCAGACACAGTGAAAATATAGCTGCGATACCACGCCTACCCAAGCGGGTGGCACGTGATCCCGGTGCCTCGAGTTACCTAGGCACCCCGGAATGGCGGGACCGCCGGCTTCGGCCTCCCATCGCTGCTCGCAGCTATATTTATATATATATATATATATATATACACACACACACACACACACACACACACACAAAGCCGGTGCACCTGCACCTCGGTGCCTTTAGGGTTATTCTGTACGACGTGCAAAAACGTAACCCCTGCTTTGGAATACATACTAGTATGTATTCCACAATTGGAATACATACTAACATACTAGTCAGAACTGAATAGTTGATATCTGAATGACAGATCACCATAGAAGTCAATGGAAAAAATGTGACTAGTAACAAAAGAATAGTTACTAGTCACCATTGAAATAAGTACTAGTGTCTAATGAATAAGTACTAGTATCTATTTAATAGGTACTAGTATCTAATGAATAAGTACTAGTAACTAATTAATAAGCATTGGTATGTAATGAATAAGGACTAGCATCTAATGAATAAGTACTAGTATCTAATAAATAAGGACTAGCATCTAATGAATAAGTACTAGTATCTAATAAATAAGGACTAGTTTATAATGAATAAGTACTAGTATCTTTAAAAAGGTACTAGTACCTAAAGAATAAACACTAGTATCTAAAGAAAAGGCACTAGTATCTAAAGAATAAGCACTAGTAGCTAATGAATAAGTACTAGTACTTAATGGAATAGATACTAGTATCTAAAAAATAAGTACTAGTAGCATGAAAATAGAGACTAGTAGGTTAAAATGATTAAATGTTAAAACGGCTTGCCATACTCTATCTGTCGTTTCGACTAGTCACAATTGCGTTACAGATATCTTAAATGATAATACAAACTATCCAAAATGTAATTACGACTAGAAAGACGTTGTTGATATCTACAATGTTAATTACGAATAGTCAAACTTAGCTTTTAAATGTTAAAAGGGCTTGCCATACAGAAGTGTAGGCTCAGAGAGACACTCAACATTTTCAAACCAAAATATCTGACTTTCTGTGGGTCCTAGCTCATGAGTGTAAATTAGAAAGTTGTCCGGCTTGAGGAGAATATATGAATATATGAAACGATGAGATCAACATGTGTACTGAGTTTCATATTATTACATGCAAGCGTGTTTGATTTACGGACCAAGTTTTTGGACCCCGTTCCAGGGGGCGCTGTCTAGCCCCCTTGCCACACCCGGGTACCATCTTCAGCCCGGCTCTGATGGCTGTGGGATCTGACCTGTGTGCAAAGTTTCAAGAGTTTTCAAACCCGTTAAGGGCCCCAAAAGCCGCTAAGAGTCTCAAAATCATCAAAAAAAAGGAATGTTAAAGTTTGATGCGTTGCTATGGCAACATTATCTTAGATATTGAATAATGCTTTCACAGCTCTTCATCTGGCGTGTGTTTACATTATACACATGAAGTTTGAAGCAAATCGGGTAAAAGTAAGAGTGCGATTTCAAAGCATTTTGAAAGTGAAACACTTTCTGCTGCCAGTTGGTGGCGCTATATATTTGACTCACATCCATGTGATCGACCTCTTACAACGAACACACTGCTGAAGTTTCATCAAGATCAGTTAATGTATGCAGAAGTTTTAACACACTTCCTTTTTGATTTATTTACTTACTTTTTTGATTTATGGACCAAGTTAATTTAATTAATACACTAATTATATAAAACTATTGTCAATGCACTACAATTAAACAGGTTATATGCCTTTACTTATAAAAAAATAAAAATAAAAACTTATGTAAAAAATACCAGGCTTAAGAAATGTATTTACTTTAGCAGGCCAGACACACAGTGAAATTATTAAGCCCCCTCCCCCTACACACACACACACAGAGACTGTGTGTCAAAAGACTCAATCACACACACACACAGACTGTGTGACAGGCCTAGGCTCAGAAAGAGCATGATCATATTCAAACTACAATATCTGACTTTCTGTGGGTTTGAGCTTATTATTGTTAATTAGAAAGTTGTTTGGCTTGAATAGAACAATATACACGGCAAGTTTTGTAACTGTCAGTAAAACTAACCAAGTTATAACACACTTTATGTGTCCTTTTTTAGTCAAAAAAATCCGCCACGGCCAAACCGTTCGAGATATCAAAAATCCGTCCGGAATATAGCATCCTCAATGTCTTGACTTCATGCACACCGAGTTTGGTGGTGATTGGTAACAGCATGGGTTGTAATTTGATGTTTTTCTAGGACAATTATTTAAAAAAAAAAAAACATAATTCCCGACTTCCGTCTGAACTGTCGTAAAACTTAGAGCACGAAAGTTGTTTGGCCTGATGTGATCTATGAGTGTACCGAGTTTCATATTAATCCATGCACGTGTGTTTGATTTATGGACAAATGTTCGAATCCCTAAAAGAATGCATCCTAAAAGAATGGTAAAGTTTGATGCGTCGCCACGGCAACAGTTTCAAAGATATCAAGAATCCATTCATAGGTCTTCATCTGCCGTGTATGTACATTATACAGATGAAGTTTGAAGCAAATCGGGTAAAAATAAGAGGGTGATTTCAAAGCATTTTGAAAGTGACACACTTCCTGCTGCCAGTTGGTGGCGCTATAACTTTGACTCACAATAGTCACATCCATGTGATCGTCCTCTTACAGCGAACGCACTGCTGAAGTTTCATCCAGATCAGTTAATGTATGCTGAAGTTATGACACACTTCCTGTTTCACGTTTCTCGCCATAGTTTCGTTTCCTCGCCACGGCCAAACCGTTCGAGATATCAAAAATCCCCACACAAACTTTCATCCTCAATGTCTTGACTTCTAGCTGACCGAGTTTCGTCGAATTTGGATCAGAGCTCTAGGAGGAGTATTTAAAAGTTCATTGCGTGTGTTTTACAAAAAAACCTCAATAGCCGACTTCCTGTTGGGCTGGGGTAAAAGCAAGAACGCGAGGTATAGATGAAATTCTGCTATCGACATGTGTACCGAGTTTCATATTATTACATGCAAGTGTGTTTGAGTTATGGACCAGGTGTTCGGACCCCATTCCAGGGGGCGCTGACGAGCCGCCCTGCCACGCCCGGGTACCAGCTTCAGCCCGGCTCTGATGGCCGCGGGTTCTGACCCGTGTGCAAAGTTTCAAGAGTTTTCGAGCATGTTAAGGGCCCCAAAAGTGCCCGAGGAGTCGCTAGAAAAAAAAAAAAAAAAAAAAAAAAAAAAAAAAAAAAAAAAAAAAAAAAAAAAAAAAAATAATCGGAAGGGGAACAATAGGGCTCCTGCGCCCCTTCAGGGCTTGGGCCCTACAACGCTTCTTTCAGCTATGTCACTTACCTTCTCCCATGTGTGATGCATATGACGAACAACAACAGAAGCTTATGCTAGTAACCTGACTCGAGGCTGAGAGACAAGCAAATGAATAGTTGAAATAAAGTCGTTATTTTTGTTGTTTTTTGCACACAAAAAGTTTTCTCGTCGTTTTATAAAGTTAAGATTGAGCCACTGTAGTCACTTGGACTATTTTAACAATGTCTTTAATAACTTTGAGGCCAGCGAGTTTCAATTTCTCAAGAAGCCTATGGACTATGCAGGAGTGATCCAGCTCTCAGATTTCATCAAAAATATCTTAATTTGTGTTCCGAAGATGAACGAAGGTCTTACGGGGTTGGAACAACATGAGAGTGAGTAAATACTGACAGAATTTTCATTTTTGGCTCAACTAACCCTTTAAGAGTGTTAGGGAAGGAATCAGTGATAACAGGCCAGCCAATTGTGTCCATAATTTGTCTCAGGAAAAATGGTGGACAGCTGTTCAGGAATAATATCCTGAGGACAGATAGTAGGTTTTAGGGGACCAACAATACAGAGTTGGACAACTGAGATCTTAAAGTTGTGATCTTATCAATAAAAAACTTCCCAAAGTTGTCACAGAGAGCAGAGGCCTCTAAAATAGAAAGCACAGAAGCATTTAAAACAGAGATAATAGTGGAAAAGAGAACTTGAGGTTATCTTATGTCCTTAGCATTTGCCAAATCTCCAGAGTAAAGGAACTTCCCTTTAAAGACCCTCAAAACAATGAGCCCACACCCACCAGTTTAGGGATGCCACACGACGCCAGCTCCCAGAAGTGTAGACCAGCATCTGTTCCCGTCTTTGTCCTTCTCTCGGCCTAGTAAACAAACAATAGTTGCACAGACAATGGGGTGTTAGTCTGGAGCCAGTAGCGTAGTGCTGACATATAATAAAAACACGCTGAGTAAGAGACGCACATGCACACACGCACGCAATGCGCTCAGGTTATTGTCTGAGACAGCTTTGCTGGGTGTGAACAGATGCTTCAGGAAGAGCGGACAGATGTCAGGCAAACTCCTGCGATATCTGGACAGATGAACTCAAATGACACTTGCAGACTTGCTGATTCCTCAAAGGTAGGTGTCATAAAGGGATGGTATTGATTATTTAATTATGTTGACAACATCCCTAACTTCAATAAAAATTGTATGCAATTCATCCTTGACCTGTCAAGCTGTTCTACCTTAGTGTAATATATCATTTCCAACTGACTGAACATACAGGTTCTTATAGACAATCATTTCCTAGCAAATCCCATAGGTTTCTAAGGAAACCGTAGTTCAGAAATGTGGCTTTATAATTTTATCTGATCAACATTTTTAAATATTAAACTAACTAAAGACCAAAATATAAAATAAATGTACATCTATCCATCCATCAGCTCCTAAAAGTCATTTCTTCAATGCTCAATGAGAGCAGCTTTGAAATTATGATTATGAGTAAGTGATGGCAATAAGTAAACTACCCCTTTAATCAATGCACTGATGACATTAACAGTATCCTAAAGATTCAAACATATGCACAGTACTCCATTTGCTTGATTCTAATTTTGTTTGAAAAATAAATAAAATGGCAGATAATATTGCAGAGAAATCCACTTTTCAATGATAAGTTAAAAATATGGATATGGAAAGCATCCTGCGATGGTGAGAAGTATTCACAATGAGATTATGCAGTTTAGCATAACTAAAATTACCTCAGGTAACGTTAGGTTATCCAAGCGCTAGTTGACAACATTGCTGAAGTAACGTTACTATGTTTATCCCATCATTGAATTCGTCAGCTATATCCAGATATTACACTAGACATGGATTCACTGTTTAGATGCGCTCCAAACACCTTCGTCTTTTAAGGATATCGATCGTGTACCCAAAAACAAAAAGCGCCTGTTTTTCCTTTTAATATTTGTTTGTAACGTTAACGTAAGCAGCAACAGCGGTAATTGCGCACGTCGCGCGCGCGCGCTGAAACCGCAGTGCGCGCGTGCATAAAAATAAATGTATTGGTCGTTGGTGTGGACGCATATATAGTTATTTTTATCGTTATCTTTATAGTTATCAGTGCTTAGTGTGAACGGGCCTTTTAATTTTTGTAAAATGTTATAAAGGGCTTGGAGCCAGAGGGGGTAAGTGGCATTTTGGGCGAATATGAGTTCTTTATATCAAAATAAAGGTCTCGATGAGCTCTATCCAATGCTACCAAAAACACCTATCTGAGATCAAACTGTAGTGAATAGAGCAACAAAAAGACGTATCTGACGTATTTGACTTTGTTTTTTAAATGTTTTAGAACATATTCATTGTGTTAATATGCCATACATTTTTTACCTAAATACTCATTTCATGTAAGTATGCCTGTGGTTGCAATGTTTGTGGTTTAAGGTTAATAATACAGGTGATTGAAGCGTAGTCAAAATTTAGTTTTGTCTCTCCTGTAAAGTTTGTTAAAAGCCACTTACGCCCTTCTGGCTCCAAGCCCTCATTTACTTGTAAAAGATGCTACAGTAAAAAAAACTTTTACTGTAATATATCTAATTTAACATTTCATGTCATTTTACAGTAAATTTTATACTTACATTTTTGTAAGTCAATTTTTTAGAGTCAAAAGCCATAAACTGACATTCCCAGAATTCCCTGTGTGACACTTCACATTTGATGGTTTTTAATTTTGTTAATAATTATGTTTCTTTAAGGTTTCTTTAACGATTCCAGACGAATGAATAAGGGTCTTATCAAGCAAAACAATCGCTCATTTAATAAAATAAATAACAAAGTTTTATAAGCTCAAATGGTCACCTTGCTCTGTTCTGTGACGCACGTTTGTGACTCTCCTGTTTAAGCTCGTTTATCCAAATGAACAAATCTTTTTTCGAGTCATTTGGTTCATTCAATGAACAAAATGAACGGATTGACTCTGGAAAAAAATTTCATTTTGATGAACGAGTTTGAGAGTCTTACGGGCGCGCATCACAGAACAGAGCAAGACGACCATTTGAGTTTATAAAAAATAAACGTCAGTTTTTTTTTTTTTTAAGACCCTTATTCATCGTCTGGAATAATTTAAAGCCCTGAACAATTTGCACTGAAACTGTCTTATGGACCTTGAACCGTTTGGTTCCCATTGAAGTCCATTATATGGAGAAAAATCCTGGAATGTTTTCATCAAAAACCTTAATTTCTTTGTGACTGAAGAAAGACATGGACATCTTGGATGACATGGGGGTGAGTAAATTATCAGCAATTTTTTTTAAAGTGAACTACTGCTTTATTGCAATTTACCTTTTTATAATAAAATATTGTAAAAAGTTGCTTTGTTTTATTGACTGAAAGCTCTTCTGTCCTCATGTTGAAAGTAAGTTACTTTTGGGGCAGTACTGCAATATTGTTACGCATCACTTTTAAAAGTAACCTTCCCCAACATTGTTTCAGCTTTTGCTGATTGCACAGCATTTGTAAGAATAGTAACATTAATTTTTTTAGAATAAAGCTATTGTTCCTCTGACGTCAATGTCGCTGCAGCTCCTGCAATAATGTATGAGCATTAGTGTGTATAGTCAAAACAAAGGTGGAGTGTCCACACAGAGCATGTGATTTAATGTAAAGACTCAGGTGAAGATAATCATTCAGACAATAGCAGGAAGCCGACAGCATTTCAGCATCAGTAAATAAAACCACATGAATAAATACGAACAGGCCGAATGATTGCTGTGGAAGTGTAAATACAGAGCTAACAATAAGACGTGGCAGACTGGTGTTGCTAATAATAGTTCAGCGCCTTCATTATTAATGGTGTGCTGGCAGAAATTTGATGCAATTCTTAAATGGAATATTTCTGGAGGGAATGCCAAAAGTGCGTATGTCTCGGTTGCCAGTTCTTAGAAAAAAACTCAACTGTGTGGAAAAAATACCCATATCTTTTTACTATAAAAAGTGTGATTTTGTTGGTTTTAGTCGCAAACAATTTTTTAATAGGCTTTCTCTTTTGGTCACCTGCATACATGATGAACATGAGGTCATCCAAAAAACTAAAAGTAATCTCAGTACATTATTTTAATAATATAACAATGAATCTTTGTTTCATACCTGTTGAGGGCAAATATCAAACTGTGTCTTTCACACGTCTATTTTTGGTAAGTTAATTAGGGAATTTAATTTATTCACATTAGAAATCACCTTTAAATAATAGTTAGAGGCAGATTTCAATCATGAAAGATGGATGGATGCATAAATGAGCAGCCAATGTGGGATCCTGATGTTGTGTCAATCCAAATAAGAAACGGCCCATGACATGAACTAAATGACCTAAATGGGAGTTCATAAATGGGAGTTCAACTAAATGGGAAATGACCTTTGACCCTTAATTATGTGTCTGCTCTCTTTATAAATTGGGTGTATCCCAAAATTACATACTTCCCAAAACATTGCTATCCCATGGGGTCAGAGAAGAGGATTTATAAGAAGGTCCTGAAGTGCCAACTGACGACTGGTAGATCACATGACAGTGACAACATGACGAATGCAGTTTGTCCGATATTTCATTCAACTACACTCATTCATAGAACACATTTCTAACATGTTCCATAGTTAGCTAAGAAACTTTATTTCAGCTGTTATTTATAGACTTTCAGTGGGTACAAAGGTTTACATACACCTGTCATCCATCCATCTACCTCATCATCCATCCATCTATCTCATCATCCATTCATGTATCTCATCATCACATCCATCATCCATTCATCTATCTCATCATCCATCCATGTATCTCATCATCCATTCATGTATCTCATCATCCATTCATGTATCTCATCATCCATCCATCCATCATCCATTCATCTATCTCATCATCCATCCATCTATCTCATCATCCATTCATCTATCTCATCATCCATCCATCATTCATTCATCTATCTCATCATCCATCCATCTATCTCATCATCCATCCATCTATCTCATCATCCATTCATCTATCTCATCATCCATCCATCATCCATCCATCTATCTCATCATCCATCCATCTATCTCATCATCCATTCATCTATCTCATCATCCATCCATCATCCATTCATCTATCTCATCATCCATCCATCTATCTCATCATCCATCCATCTATCTCATCATCCATCCATCTATCTCATCATCCATTCATCTATCTCATCATCCATTCATGTATCTCATCATCCATCTCATCTATCTCATCATCCATCCATCATCCATTCATCTATCTCATCATCCATCCATCTATCTCATCATCCATCCATCTATCTCATCATTCATCCATCTAACTCATCATCCATCCATCTCATCATGCATCCATCATCCATCCATCTATCTCATCATCCATCCATCTATCTCATCATCCAATTCATCATCATCATCATCATCATCCATCTATCTCATCATCCATCTCATCTAACTCATCATCCATCCATCTATCTCATCATCCATCCATCTAACTCATCATCCATCCATCTAACTCATCATCCATCCATCTAACTCATCATCCATCCATCTATCCATCATCATCATTAACTCATCATCATCCATCCATCTATCAGTAACTCATCATCCATCCATCCATCTCATCATCCATCCATCTCATCATCCATCCATCTATCATCATCATCCATCCATCTAACTCATCATCATCATCCATCTAGTAACTCATCATCCATCCATCCATCCATCTCATCCATCCATCCATCCATCCATCCATCCATCCATCCATCCAATCCATCCATATCTCATCATCCATCCATCTACAGTAACTCATCATCCATCCATCCATCCATCCATCTCAACCTACCATCCATCCATCTCATCACCCATCCATCTATCTCATTATCCATCCATCTCATCATCCATCCATCTAACTCATCATCATCCATCCATCTACAGTAACTTATCATCCATCCATCTCATCACCCATCCATCTATCTCATCATCCATCCATCTCGTCATCACCCATCCATCTATCTCATCATCCATCCATCTAACTCATCATTCATCCATCTAACTTATCATCCATCCATCCATCCATCCATCCATCTCATCATGCATTCATCCAACTCATCACCATCCATCCATCCATTCCATCCAACTCATCATCCATCCATCTAACTCATCATCCATCTATCATCCATCCATCTAACTCATCATCCATCTCATCCATCCATCATCTAACTTATCATCCATCCATTTCATTATCCATCTATCTTACTCATCATCCATTCATCCTTCTCATTATGCATCCATCCATCCTTGACTCATCTCAGGCATTCCATAAGTTGCCATACCACCTAACTCATCATCCATCCATCTCATTCATCATCATCCATCATCATCATCCATCCATCCATCCATCCATCCATCCATCCATCCATCCATCATGCATCAATCATCCATCCATCTATCTCACCATCCATCCATCTCATCATATGAGTTATATATAAGTTTTAATAAGTGATGATAATAATAAAAAGAAGATAAAGAATGATAATTTTAGAAATAGATGAATTGGACCAGAAAAACAAACATGAATAGATAATATAAATAGACAAATATCAATTGCATGCACCCATACAATTCTTTAAAAATTAAGCTTTAAATAATATAATAATAATAATAATTATAACCATGTGTTTTGAAAATGATGAACTGGACAACATTTAAAGCAGCTACAAAACAGTTTTGATTTGTGTCTATTTTTGCTTTCTTCCTTTCTTCCTTTGTGTTATTTGACAGCTTTGATGACTTCACTCTTATTCTAAAATGTGGGAAATCACAATAAATAAATTATAATGGGTAAAAAAACAAGACTGGATCTAAATGTTCTAAAGGAGACTGTTTCAACTAAATCTTCAGCCATGGATGAGAACAGATTGTCAGAATCAAAGGAAATAAATTCCTTTGCATTTGCATGTGCACTGCCAGTTTATGTCAGACTGCCCTGCCTTTCTTTATCTCTCTACATCCCTGGAGTGTCGACACTAGCCCAAATAAAAGCTGACCCTTTGTTCTTGAAAGAGTTGAGAGAGACGCTGTCATCCACACCCATGGACACCCACCATGCCATGTTCGGCTTTCCAGGGACAAGCTGAGAGGAGACACTTTGATATCCGTCTGTTCCAGATTCCATCCTGTCCTGATGAAGTCAGCTGATCTTTTATCTGTGTCCGATGCACATGCGCTATGCAGCGGCCGTCAATACGCCAGCTGTCTAGCTAGACAATACGTGAGGATATATGATTCCTCTGCCCAATCAGGAAGCAACAATGTCATCATGCATGCCTATATGCCTGAAAAAATGCCCTCGACACGCCTGGACGATGCCTATGGTCACACGTGTGTCCCGCCCAAAGTGCCCCAATTACAGGAAATCACAGGAAGTTCATTAGCGTTATCGGTAGAAGAGGGAGTCTGCAGCGGACCCCAGTGCAGTCACGTAGGCTACGACACAGGCCCTGGGGTGAATGCCCTCAGAGGAGAAGAAATACGCTTTACCGGTTTCACATCATACACTAGTCAGCACGTACATTCACATATGTTGATGGCAGTTTACGTGCAGCGAATCTGACAACTAATCACAGTACGTCACAAGCTTCATGTGAATATTCTGGAACTGAATGTGTCTGTTTACAATGAGGCCATTTCTTTCAACGTGCATTCTGGCACAAAGCAGCTCAATCTCCGGAGGTGGTGATTGAACAATATAGCAATAAGTCAAGTCAAGTCACATTTATTTATATAGCGCTTTTCACAATACAGATTGTATCAAAGCAGCTTCACAGTGATAACATGACAGTAGTACAACACAGATAAGTAATATTGTTAAATGGTAAAAAAACAGGTTTGTCAGGTTGCAATAAAATGATAACTGTGGTAAACATGGTCTTGAGTTGTCATTGCGCTGAAAAATAGCCTACTTTAATTTCACTGTTGTCCAAGAGGAACACACAACAGATTATTTTTTTTGAATACAAAATAATATATTAAAGATACAATAAGCAGGATATTTGCAAGAAAATATACAGCATATTATTTACCTTTTGAGTTTTGATAAATCATTTTCTTGCTGTTGCAGATGACTTAAAGGTGCCATCTTGCATATAAAATCTAATCATATTCCATATTCCATAACAGATGGGGGCAGTATACCTCCAGAAATTGAGTTGTGCCGCGGCCGCGCGCACTCTCACGTCTTCAAACAACACAAACGAGCGCTGTTTTGCTCTGTCTTTCTCGCACATATTATTCAAATCATTTGACACGATAGTAAAAGGTTGGAAGACCGCAGTTTCACGTGGAGCCTTTGGAGATTTTTAGAGATCAGAGACTCAATGAACATCTCAACACTAAATGATGAAGACCATCTCATAGACGCCTGTCTCAAAAACAAGCTGGTGCATTTCAACAATATGGGAAAATAAAAGCCTGGGCAATTATTTGAAGTTTATGGTAATCGTTTTGTTCATATTACACTTTTATTGTTAGTTTGAATTAATTTGACAAGACAGCATTGGCTGATGTTGATCAAGCTAGCGCCATTCAGAGCCGCCAACTCTCACGAATTCACCGTGAGACACGCAAATGACACTTAGCAAGCAGGTTAGTTAAGCTCTCAGATTCTGTCAATTTTATTACGCAATTCAAACAATAAATACCGTTTTGGCGCTTGTACATGTTACACCACAGATCCCTAGCGCACGTGAACCGATCATCTCTACTAGCTAATGGAAAAAGAACACGAACACTGTTGAAAGATACAGTATGCTACAACTTACTAAAATGTATTCCTCATGCATAATGTCGACCAATCATTTTTTTAACTCTTCCTTGAACTGAAATGTAGTAGTGGGCTGTATTTCCACACGAACTGACATCAGGACAGGTTCAAGTACACACACACACACACGACTTACTCGTGTACTGCAGTTTGGCTAGTAGTAATGTTGCGCGCCCGCATACCGCCTCCCATGGCCAAAACTGGTATTACGACACCTGACGGGCCGGGGCTAGTAATTTAGCATGCTAATTTAGGTTTATATCTCGGCAGCACTATAACTTTTCCGTTTTTTAATGACATCGTTGCACTTATTTCTTCTCATTCTTTTAATGCGTGTAGCTCATTTTTTGGATATTTATACCTCAATTATTCCATATGGCATCTTTAAGCAATATAAAATAGTTTTAGCTAAATAACAGGTCTGGATCTCCATCTTTTTACCACATTACGACAACAAAAGCACTTTATCGCAACACTCTGGTAAATACCAGTTCACAAGTGGAAAATATCCTATTTTTCACAACATGTGAACGCACCATAACTTCGACTTAGGTTAGGACTTAGGATGCTAGGTTACTTTATTAAACAGGTGAGCAAATGTTGAGCATGGTGAGCAACTAATCAATGTTATTTAGTTCAACATGATGAAAAGTTAGAATATGATCTGTATGTTATTCTCTAATGTTAATCTAGCTTAGTCTCATACAGCCAACAAACAACCTAACTAACATCATTAAACACACTCAAATGCCGTAGTGTGATTGTGAAACTGTTAGAGCAAGTGAAACAGCGCTGCGTTACCTCAAGTTTCATTTGTCTAAAGTCTAAACTGACCTGTGTGAGTATTAATTCAGCACTTGCATGTAGTTCGGTAGAACGTCCTGAATAGAGGGAATACATTCACGTGACTTTCCCGCCGGAACAACCCCCTCAGCCTGACCGAATGGCAAAAGATCTGCTCCTTTTACTGTCTATGGATCTGCTGCGTGACTGGATTTAATAGGGGAAAACGTGACTAAAACAAAGAGTGATCGACTGATCTGAACAAGCTATCGCAAACAACATTTCCTGACGTGTTTTCTTACCTTGTTTGTGGTGTGAGCGCATACACATTTGAGCCGGACACACCTCTCTGTCACCAACAACAACACTGCACGTTAAACTCTGCGTCGAAACTGATATAGCTATATTTTGAGTCTCTTAAAGCTCCAATATGTAAGGATTTTGTAATAAAATATCCAAAAATCACTTGCACAGTGTGATATATTTCCTTTATATAAATAAGAAAGCTATGTCAGCAATTGAATTATGCTTTAAAATGTTCAAGTGAAATTTAGGAAAATTATTACTCTTTTTATAGATAATAAAGTTTGTAAGTCTGTCTATTTAAGCTATGTATTATTATTTTTGATTTATTTATTTTTCAATTAATTTTATTCTGATGTCTATTTTTTTCTGTATAACTGTGATGCTTGTATGTTTGTAACTGGCATTCTAATAAAAAAAGTTGAACTGCGTCTTATAGCCTATATTTTCTTTTTTACTTAGGAAACATTTTAGTTAAGTTGCTTACTTTTATTAAATGTAATTTTCAGGCGAAAAGCTGTTGTTTTTGTTGCTTCTGCAATGTTCTAGATTAGTTTCTGTAATAAATCAGAATCCGGTTTATTTCCAGGTTTTCACATACGAGGATTTTACCTTGGTATATTGGTGCTTAACCGTACACATAAACATAAATAAAGAACTAGTAAATAGATCAAAAGTACATGTCTACAAAAAATATACTGCAGATTTGACTGATTTGACGTTTCTCTCGCAACCTCCGTGTCCTAAAATCCCACAATGCCTTGCGTTACTGGGGTCCGCTGACGTCACGTTCCCCTTCTCTGACATGCAGCCAGGAATCGTGTTGCCTGACATTTATGGTTGCCTGATTTCGACACCTGGTAAATAAAAGCAATATAGACCTAAACATATAGCAAATTTGCCTGTGAACGCTTTGTATAAATACAATATTGGTCTAAATACGGATGATCACTTATATCAGTGTTATATATAGCCTATATATCATCATATCGTCCAGCCCTAAAACTTTATAGTTTTTTTTTTTAGTCAGTGTTTATTAAAAAAACATCCAATAATGCAGAATATGGAATAATAAATATTTAATTGATGAGTTGGTAATACATATATATAACAATACAAAATATATGGGTATGGGTTTACAGTTAAATTCAGCATATTGACACAAAATGAAAACTGCAAATCCACCTTTCGCTGACTGGAGTCCACTCCAGTCAGGGCTGAACTGGGACAAAAAAGCGGCCCGGGCATTTTGGCCCAGACTGGCCCACTAGTACTACATATGAACATGAATACACCCGAAGTTTGTAAGCCCTTGAATATGTGAGATGAAATAACTAAAATACAATTCTCCAATTGCATTGGCAATACCAGTCTTTCTCACAAGATGTTTCAATAGTATCGGTGAGTGCACCTCTGTCCCTCTAGGGAGTTCGGGGCCTGCTCCCTGCAAGAAAATATTGTGCTTTTTAAATGTTAAAATCATCAATCTGGTGCACTTTGAGAGTTCAAAATTAAGAGCTCCAACTCATATTCAGTGTACAAATTGAACAAAGAAAAACTTAAAACTATTTTAGTTGTGATATAGTGTCTGTCTACATAATTAATCATAGTTATAATATTAATCACATGACAATAGCCATATATTGTAAATAAAACACATGCACTGAAAAAATAAAACCAACTTTCATAATTAGCTTAGAACTAATTTCTATACTTAAAAGAGATAAACACATAATCTTTTATTTTGATGGAAACTGCATTGAGCTTTTATTTTGGCGGAAAACATGGTTTACAAACGGTCTCATACTCTCATTACAATTCTAGTAAAATGCGTAATCGTCAAATATGCAGATGTGGAAATAAGCATAACTGGGTAATGAGTTCCTTCTCCCAGTCTGTGTTCTGAAAGTAGCCTAGTTCTGCTTACCACAGTTCTCTACACTCACTAATGTCTCTCCTGATCCTCCTCACTCCTCATCAGACACTGAAGACCCTGTTTCTTTTTTCACGCCATTTCTCTGCACATTCATTGCATTTCTTCTCTATCGCTCTGACTATTTTGAGAGATACACTGACACACTGCACGCTCGCTCAGAGCCCATGAAGGGGGAGGTGATTAAAGATATGATTGGACTTGAAATAAACCAATGGGCCACTGATCTCCGTGTTTCATGGGCCGGTGTGTGAGAAATAAAAAAAAATCACACTGACTTTTTTGTCCAATGCGTTTCAACTGGCACAAAGATACGAGTTGTATGGGCCGTAAAAAAAAGAAGAAGAAAGTATGAGATGTATCGGCCCAAAATCACGTCGGCCCACTGGGAAAATGCCCGGTATGCCAGATGGCCAGTCCAGCCCTGGAGGTTAGCGACCCCTGGTGGCGAAACAATCTTGCATATTGCACCTTTAACAGTTGATGTACCCCATTGACTTCCAAGGAAGGCAAAGAGACCTCATAAACAGAAATACATTGACAAGTCAAGAGGTTAATTGTGCGACTTTTGTTTTTATATGCATTAAACTACATATAAATTTAGATCATTGCTTTTTTTTGGAGGGGGGATGATTATATGAAGGTAGGTTATATTGAAACAGCAGGACACAAGTGATAAACACATCCTTCTCAAAGATAGCAATCATACATTAACATCATACATTTATAAAATTTTACATTTTAAGTCTTTACTGTCATTTTTGATTAATTTAATGCATCCTTGCTGAATAAAAGTATTAAAAAAGATTCTCACTGACCCTAGACTGGAGTAATGATGCTGAAAATTCAGCTTTGCATCACAGCAATAAATTACATTAAAAAAAAAGATATTAAAATAGAAAACAGTTATTTTAAATTGTAAGTTCTTTCCCCCACATTAATGTTTTGTTTTTGGCTCAAATAACTGCAGCCTTGGTGAACAGAAGAGACTTCTTTTAAACACTTTAAAATTCTTACCAATTTAAAACTTGTTAATGGTAGTGTATATACTTTTTAATTGTTAATAATTATATGAAGGTATATGGAAACATTTTTTATGCTTTGTGCAAATCCAACAGATCAAATATATGTTATATGTACACAATAGATGTTGTGATATTTCACTGTAAAAAAAAAAAAAAAAGTCCTTTTCAAAGATAAACCTTATTATTTTGCAGTTATGCATGAATGAAATGTAAATACAACTAATTACACTTGACTGTGTTGGTGCTTGCAACTTCACCCAGTGACACAAAGCAATGCAAACAGATGTCAGGATGTTGCATCCTCGCCACCGTTATGTTGTAAAAACCAACACTGGCTTGCTTAACTGGCTCAGACTTTAACATCTTATCATCTTAAGCAATCCCAACAGATCTTCAGGACACCAGAGGACGTTGCTGCAATGACTCTTTCACGCTGTCCTGCCTGATGGGAATGAAACCTTAAACTCGAATAAACAACATAGAAATCAGGTCAAGTAAACGATCACACATTGCAACTATGACTGTTTATTTTGATGTGCACTAAGATGCTATTACAAGAGATTCGCTCATTTCTCATCCCATGGGAATCTGATATTACTTCCTTTCATTTCCTCCTGAATTACAGCTGTGAATTTGGCATCAAGTTCAGGGCTGAAGTGATTCTTCCAATCTCCAGCGATACCTTTAAATAAACAGAATGGTTTCAGTCAGAAACATAAATGGGATGAACCAACCGAGCATGTGTGTTGTTTATTATTAAAACTATACATCTTTTAAATGTGCTTGTACCTTTTCTGAGGAAGTTTGACTTCTTCTTGTCCAAAACGACATCTGGCACCAGAGAGTAGTTTGACATGTTGTTTGTTTTCATATTTTTGAAAGTGCCGTTATTGACCACCCGATCCAGAGCGTCTGCGCTGAGCCCTCGACCGAGAAACTTTAAAATCCGCTCCACGACTTCACGGAGGTCCTTTAATTACAAAAACAAAGAGCTGCGAGTTACTCATTCTTTCTGATACCTGAAGGAGTAACACTTTCCCTTCATTTTACCTGAAACATTTCTTCATAGGTGATGTACAGGATTCTGTCCCCGAGCTCAGGGTTTCGCCAACTTTTCACATGGTCAGTCCACTTCCCGAAAAGAACTGGGCAAGCAATTGGAAATCAATTATTGCAATATTTATGACACACTCCATTCATTCATGCTGTCTGATGTATGATTACTGTAATTACTGGATAGACCTGCATGTAGTGTTTTTTTTAGAGTGAGATTTTATATGCTTTCATAAAATACTGAAAAATAGTCTAATGCATGGTAGATGCTAAAAAAAGTTTGAAAGCCTCTAAAAGATGTCACAAACCGCTTTCCCCAGGACAAAATTATGTCCCAAAATGCATTTTTGCACTGTAAAAATGTATATGCTTTATCTAATCAAAAAAATTGTGGCAACAGATTACAAGCAATATTAATAATTAAATTTAAGAATAGAATTAAGCAATAATTAATCAAATTAATTCCTTAAAAGTTAACCATTTAAAATGAGTAAAACTTATCAAAAAAGGTATCAGTGTTCAGTGTTTGTTTAAAATTACAGTTTTCTTTACGGTTAACATCAGATGTCTTCAGTGTTGGCAATAAAATAAAGATAATATAAAATAATTAATCTTTGACATCTGTCTGTTATTTAGATATTTTTGTTAATTTTTTTGGTGTAAACTTTACTCATTTTAAATAGTTAACTTTTAAGGAACAATTTGATTAATTATTACTCAATTCTAATTTGTTCAATTTAATTAATAATATTGCTTGTAATCTGTTGCCACAATTTTATTGATTAGACAAAGCATATTCATTTTACAGTGTGGGGTCAGGAAGATTAATTTGAAAGAATTAAATAATTTATTATTTAGCAAGGATAAATTTAATTCGATTAAAACTGATAGTAAAGACATTTATAATGTTGGAAAAGATTTCTATTCCAAATAAATGCTATTCTTTTTAACTTTGTTCATCAAATAATCCTGAATATATATATCCCCCCACAAATATTAAGCAGCACAACTGTTTTCAACATTGATATTAATAAGTAGTAGTACTTCCGTAAATCAGCATATTAAAATGATTTCTGAAGGATCACGTGACACTGAAGACTGGAGTAATGATGCTGAAAATTCAGTTTTGCATCACAGGCATAAATTACATTTTAAAATAGATTAAATAGAAATAGTATTTTTACTATAGATAATAATATTTTACAATTACTGTGTTTTTAATGAAATAAATGCATTGGTGAGAGACTTCTTTATAAGAGACTGCTTAAAAAAAAAAACTCAAAATTTTAATTGTTAGTGTATATTTGAATCCCTCACCTTTTCCCTGACAGGAATTTGTCTATGAATTCTTCAAATGTTCCAGGGTCTTCAAGGAAAGTTGCCATTTTATGAAAGTGGAAAGATGAGACTAGAACATCTTTAGGATTCCGAGCAACGTAGATCACCTGAAGAGGAAAGAAAAGATATCATGATAAATAGACAAATGCAACTGGTTGACTGGCCGAACTTGTTTCTGCATGTGAAATCACCCAAAACATACACTGTACGAAAATGCAATGATATTGCCACTGATTCCTTATGATGCCATAATGTGCTGAGAATGCAACTACAGGCAAGGTCATTTTGCGTCATAATGCACACAATTGCTCTAAACGATAAGAACATCATACTCTGTGATAATAGATTTGATAATAGGTGTTATTCATTTAAAATCACAATTATGGGGATTGTTTAGGTTCATATGCTCAGTTTAAGGTTTGATTATAATTTTTAATTTACACTAAATGTGGCAATGATATGTGATGATTTAAACACTATTGTGGTGAGCAGTGTAGTAATCATCCTTGGTGAATGCTAAATATCACATCCATGCATGCACAGATATTACCTTTATTTTAATCTCAAAATTCACATGGTCACAAAAACAAACAAAAAGACTAGTATTTTCAGAAAGCAAAATGTAAAAAAAATTATATAGTGACTTAGATGTGGCTGTCTTGCTTGAAAGGTTTTCTATACCTTGGCCTTGGAGTTGAAAAAGGAGGACGGCATCAAATGATAAGGCATGTGAGAGACAATGGCTCTCGGTGAAGGGAATTTATCGAGGACCAGTGGAGCTCGGTTTTCCTCCAGCCATGGAACCCTCTCCCAGTTGGGGATGGTTTGCACTGAGGTCAGGTCTCCTCCATTCAGGAGTGGGGAAGAATTTCCTGCATCCATGTGGTACCTGAAAATAACAGGCAGGGGTTAATGAGGATGCACTGATCGTCTTGCATTTGCTTCAGGAAACGTAGAATAATCAACATTTCATCATGCATTAACACTGAATTGCTCAATATATCTCTCCATAACATTTGTACAAGAGAATGCATTAGCCTGAGGTTCAATATTTGAATCTTAATGCTTACTTAGTGGAGTGATTTGCAGTCTGAGGAAGATCAGAATGCAGACAATGTCATCCAACGCATTTAAAGGAAACATTTTATCAGTTCACAAGGAATCGAACTCATGATCGCTCATGTGGTTTCTGCATCGTTTAACTATTGCACAATTTCAAGATGTTGATTTGTTCAGAAAACCGTGCAAGTAGATTTAAGACGTGTTGCTGAATGCATAAGAGAAATAAGTTGCACTTACCAGATTTTGGATAGGTTACAGCAAAAATATCATCATCTCTAACTTGACAATTCTGGAGGTAGTTGAGACTTTCATCTGTGTGAGCAATCGTAGGCAGCATGAGACCATGGTAAAGCCGATACAAATCGCTGTCCGCCATCCTCTGCTGACCGGACTTTGGAAAACAAGGAAGTTTTGTTCACCTTGTTCTCTGTGAATTTAAATTCACTTGAAGGGAGGAGAGAGAGTGAACGAGAGAGTGAGTGAGTGAGTGAGAGAGAGAGAGAGAGAGAGAGAGAGAGAGAGAGAGAGAGAGAGAGAGAGAGAGAGAGAGAGAGAGAGAGAGAGAGAGAGAGAGAGTTTGACGGTGAGAGCATTCATTAACTCAACAGGGAGCCGTATATTTGCTGCTGACATTCACAGGAGAGTTTGGGGGAAAGGTTACTTGGGTCCAAGTACACATACAAAGGAGGATTTTATGTGCACACAACTGAAAGGAAAAAAAGATAGCTGCAAAGTCTTGTATAAGGAAAGAAAGAACAAGCAAACAAACAAACCATGGTGCATGCAATCAAATCGTTTTATAGTTATAGATACTTTATGATTACTATGCATAGGTATTTGCCTGATAGGCTTCAGGAAAATACATAGAATTAAAAAAATATTGAGATTCTTTTTTTTAAATGAAGGAGAAAGCACAAAATGTAAGAAGTTTAAATTTTAGAAATAAAGTAGAAAAAATGAGAGTCCAAGAGTTTTAACAGAAAACAGTAGCCAATGTAACAAAACGTCGAAAGAAAAGAGTTTGAAGGACGAAAACTTTAAAAAGCCAGTTTGAAAAAAGTTAAATAAAAACATTGTTTGAAAGAAAGATCATAAGAAGCTTTGGAAGTAAGCTGAAAAACCTGCCCTGCTAGAAGAACTCATGCGACACTCGAGAGAGTTTGATTGTTTATCAGCTGTACTGAGTCTGCAGTCTGATAAAGAGTCTTTACTGTACTGGTAATGCAATACATGTGAGAGAGTGACCCGTAATCCAAGAGTCAAACTGATTCAAAATTCAGTTCTTTCCACAAATCGCGCTCAGGTGTGTTAATGGAGAATAACAACACTGCTCCTGGATTTTAAATCGACAGAACTGGTTTGTTAGTACATGATTGTTGTTGTTGCAGGTAGACTGGTTTGTTAGATAGTCGATAAGAAGGCTCCGCCCACCTGTGGGGGACAACAAGTTCAAGTTACATAAGAACCTTTCCATGAGGACAAAATGAGGAGAATGCACAGGTTTAAATCCACTACAGTGTTTTTTTAATCAATAACCAGATTGAAAAATATAAAAATCTGAAAATAGCCAAATATATTGGATATTTCACTTCATTTTTACAATAGAACTGAATGTGTAATTATGGTAAATAAGTATAGCAGATTAGTATATAAAATCCTGACTGTATCTATATTGTGTAACAACCTAAAACCAGCATGCACATGTCTAAAGTGCACTACTGGTCGAGACGACATTTCAATCTATGGCTATGAACATCATCAGTGTTTTACCTCAGAGATGCATCAAAAACTGTGTATTAAAGGAGTAGTTCACTTTTAAAAAAACCTTTGCTGATAATTTACTCACCCCATGTCATCCAAGATGTCCATGTCATTCTTTCTTCAGTTGAAAAGAAATCCAGGATTTTCTCCTGTTCGAACTCGTTCATCAAAATGAACAAATCTTTTTCCGAGTCATTTGGTTAATTCAACGAACAAAACGAATGAATTGACTCAGAAAAAGATTTGTTCTCTTTTGAATGAACGAGTTCAACAGGAAGAGTCACGAACGTGCATCACAGAACAGAACAAAGCGAGCGCTTATAAAACTTAAACTTTGTTATTTATTTATTAAATGAGTGATCGTTTAACTTGAAAAGACCCTTATTCATCATCTGGTGTCATTTAAAGCCCTTTAAACAGTTTGGACTGAAACTGTCTTTTGGACCTTGAACCGTTTGGTTCCCATTGAAGTCCATTATATGCAGAAAATCCTGGAATGTTTTCATCAAAAACCTTAATTTCTATTCGACTGAAGAAAGAATGACTTGGACATCTTGGATGACATGGGGTGAGTAAATTATCAGCAAAAGTTTTTTTTAAAGTGAACCATTCCTTTAAACCACTCCCTGTTCATTATGATTTGGATTTCTTTTCTTACGATTCATCAAAACCCATAGCTAAACCCAATGTATAACATATTTATTTATCAATGCTGGGTTTGTTATGCTCAGAGAATATTTCATACTTTCGTCATATTTTCTGATAACGAAATTCAATCATACAAAAACTGCAAAAGATTTTTGTCCCATCTGGTCTTTATTTATAAATTAGTTCATGATTAAGAAGGTAAGTTTCACCATGACAGGTTTCTTTCCCAAAATCGTCCAAGCATTCCTTCATCTTGAAAGCATAATTATGTTTATTTAGTTAATTGAGTTATGTAAAAACATGGTCACTAAAAAAATTGTACTATCACAGTCTCATTGAGGCAGATACAAAAAGTTCAATGTAGGAATGTGGAGTTGCTCTTTAAATACTTGAAATGCCCCGTGTGTAGTGGCACCGTACAGTACACCAAGCGATTAGTTGCTGTGAACGAGTGTGACGAACAGGAAGAGTGAACAGAGGGAGATGGCACCGGTGAGCAAGGCCTTCACGAGGAGAGCCGTCCAGCTGCCCAGGAGGAAGACGTGTACGAACAGCCTGGAGGAAAGACACAACAAGATTTACTAAGAACTAACAAGATTTTTTTAGACACAAGAAGTGCGTCTATGCCATTTTTAAAGTTCATCATGTTGTTATCACTTTTACTTTACTCAAAATAAACATTGAAAATCACCTATTTTCTCAGTGTCTGGAACAGTTCAATAAAGGATTCAGACTCTTTAAACCCCTCCTATAGGAGAGCCTACTCTGCTCTGATTGGTCAGTCTGTTGTGAATGGTCTAGTGTTTACAGCCCATGTTAAAAAAAATGAAACACCCATTATCTGAATTTCAGCTATGGAGTCTTCCTCAGTAATTGATACACAGTGATGCAAACAGTAACAATGGTGAAAGTTTGAGTGCATGTAAAGTGGATTTGCTTTTTTTAGCACAGAAAACGACGTCTTCTCAACATTTCGACAACATGAACCAAACTCTTCCTGTCTCAGACACAACTACAATGTTTGCAAGCAGCCAATGAAGGCCATAGGCTGGCATTTAGCAAATTTGTTACAAACCTACATAGGTTCTTACAGGAAGTGAGACTGGAATTACTGATGACGCGTTTCAGGCAATTCAGAATCACTTCTTTCTTTTGAGAGACAATAATTTTATTTATCAGGCACTTTGATCTTTGATATTTTTCAGACCTATTACATTCACAAACAGCTATACTACACACTACATGTTACATCCGAAAAATTTATTTTCCAAAAAGGTAATATCTGAAAATACCGGTACTACACTAAACTGAATCCCAAAATGCACATCACTCTACTTGACATTTTTAATGTCATAAACAAAAAAATAATTTAAATGTGAAATAACTGCATGATGCTCACATGCAAAATGAGTCATATTAATTACAATAATACAGCATACTATTGTTTTGCTCTGTTTCAGACATTATTTTTTCAAAAATAGTAGGCAGTGTACATGCCATACTGTTCAGTATTCAGTAAGTAGCAAGCTAGTAATTAATTCCAAACAGCCATAACTAAAGCAAATTAAATCAAAACTATGGCAACAGTGCCATCTGGAGGAAGAACAAACAAGTGCAGCAGTCTTAAGCAACTAATATAAATAAGCACCTTTTAAGACAAATTAACATCAAATACAAACACAAAATTAAAAACCTATTATTACATAAAATCAAATTGACTCTAATTGTAGGTTTTAAATAAGAATTTGCGAGACTAGCTGATTATTTCTTTTGGCACATTTAATGTTTTGCTCAATATTTACAAAAGCTATGTTTAAAGAGGCTACATGCGTTTTCCTAAAATTTAAACTCGCGACTGACACCATGTGGCCCAAAAACAGAACTGCTCTCCCTTTCTGCTCGCCGCGCGCACTCGTACGTGCACAGTGCACACGTCATCCGCTACATGGAGGTCAGCATTATGTTTACAGAGGTAAGAACAGTCAAATACATATATTGTTTGAGATAAGTGTTCTGCTTGCGACTCGAGTGTAGGCTACTTGCTGACTAGCGGTGTTAGCAGAGTGATCGGAAACGTATAACATGAACGCGCTTGACGTCACATCCGCAGACAACGCGAAAATTCGGACCCGAAAGAAAATATTAAAAATAGGATACAGGCGAATAGATGCACCCACTGTGCACGGACAAGGTGTCAGTATGCTCATCAGGAGATGTTTGATTCATAAATGGTAAAATAAAACGGATTTTGTTAAGTTTATTTTGGGGGAAAAGTTCCATATAGCCTCTTTAAATTACAGTCATGTTAATGTTACATTTTAAAATAAATATATTATATTGAAACGGTTATATCTGGAGCGGAAAACAAAATCATTTCATTTTACCTCAGATTTTGCACGTGTTCGTTTGCGCAAATCCCTATTTTTAAAAATAGATTGACTTAGATAGAATGATTGATATGCTGTCCAACAGTGATTATTACTGAGAATCACTTTATATGTTATGACCAAAAATGGATATTATAACTGATATTGTGAATCTGTATAGTTTGGAACTACCGTATTCATTAAGAAATTAAACATTGTAAAATTCGAATGTACAGTATGTAGAAAATCCTGCCGTGATCTGATTGGCTGATTGAGTCCTGATAAGATCACCTGTTGTCACTTACTAATCATGCTTTAGTCTCAGCTTGTTTGTATGTAAAGTTCCTTTCTTCTGGTTTGTTTAGTTTAGTTAAGGGATTGTGTTACATTATATTGATTCTAGTTATGTATATTTTCTCTTTGGTGTTATACATTTTGATTCGTTTCAAACCGATTTCAGATGTATGGTTTTGATGTGCAAATGTGTGTAATCTATTAATAGTTTCTATGTTGTTTATGGGTTTAGGGACCAACAATTACCACCTATGAAATGTTTACTCCTACATGTGAAGCACAATAAAATGGGAAAAGCAAATTGATGACTGAATGTGTTTTAATGGACCCACTGTTCCAGTAGCAACAGCTAAATCAGCCTAAAAAAACTGTTTAGCACTTTTATAATCTGCCAGAGTAAAGAAGCACACCAATTCTAATTTGGTTCAAAACTAATATTATCCACTTAAAATATTTATTTAAACCCTGTTTACTAGAAACATTAAAAATTAAGTAATACTGATGAAATGATGATTTATGACAGCTCTGTTATAATACCTCAGTTTAAAAACTGTGCCAAAAATAAATGTATGACTGTGATACTCACTCCATTAGAAATCCCTTATAAACACACAATCCCAGCAGGACGGTGACAGGGAGACGGAAGCTTTTGGGAAGGTCGTATCGAGTGAACATCCATACTACCGCCGCCATGGCAATATAATGTACCTGATGTGAATAAAACATATAAGATAAAGTAACATGAGTGAGTGGCAAGAAATTGTCCCACTGATTAAATCACATTTAATGTTACAATATTAAAAAACAATAAGGAGAAAACCTGTTCACATATCTTACCAGACTGATGTTTGAATCAAAGCTCATCTGGATGTATTTCCAGTCAAACTCTATGCCACGAGCTCCCACCCATAACGGTATACATCTGTTCAGAACAGCCAGACAAAACAGTTTTTTCCAGTATAGCTTTGGGACTACAAGCTCATGTATTAGAACTAAACAAAAATGCACAACTAAAACATATACATTCATTTCTATTGGTTTGAGCAGGTGAAAAATCAGTCAAGATCTCTGTCAGGATGATCTGAATACCTTGACATGATGAGCTCCGCTGTGGCCCAGCCCATGGCGGCCACCATGATCTTATACTCGCCCTTCCCAGCATTCTTAGACATAACCAGATGAAGACCTAGGAGATCGGCCATGTCCACTGTGGCCTTCATGAACTCCTGGGGTTAACAGGACAAAATGAATGGAGTTAAACAAGTCTGATAAACATGGATTATTTGTACTGTCAGGAGGGCTGAAACAACAACAAAACAATGCAAATTGAGGAAGAAAAGCCTTAAAGCAGAGGTCTTCAACACTGTCCTTCAAGGTTTATTTCTACCCTGCTTCAGCACACCTATATGTGATTTTCAAGCCGTCCTGAAAAGCTTGATTAAGTAGTTCAGGAGTTTTTGAGTGGGTCCCTAGGAGAAGGGCTGGAAACCTCTGGCTTACAAGGATCGTTCACCCAAAAATAAAATTGTTCTCATTTACTTAACTTCAATAGCCGTTTCCATCCAAAGTTGTGAATTTAACCTATGTGCAAAATTGGCATATTGCACAAAACATTTGCAAATAAAGCACCTTTTCCATCCAGTGAGTCGACGAACAAAATCATCACTTCTTGATTAACTGGCGATGTGTTGATGCAGTAGGAGAAGCCACTGTATATAATAATGTTTGTATATATTACTTCTCAGGGCGTGCAGATGAGGCGCAATTAACACGGTCATGTTATTCTGCTTTCTGAGGCGGATACCTGGTGTTTTGGAAGGCAGTCATGTAACACAGTTCTGTTCACAGGTCATTTCAGAATGACCAAATCAGCATTCAGATGCTGTGCAAGAGATCGGTCTGCTGGTTGGTCCAATTATACATGTCTTTCTTGATGCACGTCAAGGAATTTATTCGGTAAATGTGTTTCCATCGTAGATTATACGCATGTTTTCTTAGCGGATAAAAAATGTATCCGACTCAAATGAGCGCATAAATGTGCATTTTTAGAATTTAAGTGCATCTTGGCGTTTCCATCCTGTGTTTTTCATGCGATTTCCTCAAATGTGCATAACAATAGGTGGATGGAAACATAGCTAATGCCATTCCCGATGCATATGACTTTCTTTCTTCAGATAATCACAAACAAAAAATGTTAGGAAAATAATCAGGTAACACTTTATTTTAATGGGTCATTGTTACATATGTTACATGTATTTACTATAGTAATAACAAAAAATTATACATAATTACATGCAACTAACCCTAAACCCTAATCCTAACCCTTTAGTAAGTACATGTAGTTACTTAATATTACTCAGTACTTAAATGTACAATTACAGTGTAACAATGACACATTAAAATAAAAAAATCTCTAGATATCCATATAATGCCATTGAATGGCTGCCACTCAGATAACACTTAAAAAAAACACACACACAGCAATTGTGGCAGTAATTCATACGACCCCAGTGAATGAATCAAATGCTTGTGAAGCGAAAGAATAGGTGTGAGAAAAAAAATACTATTATTTTTTAACTAAATCATTGCTTCCGGTCTACTCGCACAAGTGTTGGTATCTTCTGTGTAACTTCTCGCTCATACTTCACATGTCACAAAATCCCTCTCATGAACACTCATATGACAGTAGACATGAAGCAATTATTTATATTTAATGTTACAAATATGAGCAATTTTCCTGCACACACCTATCGTTTCGTAACATTGATTTACCCACAAGGGTCGTATCAATTACCACCACAATTGCTTTGTGTGGTTTTTCAAGAGTCAACTAGGTGGCATCCATTCAGTTGCATTATATGAACTGACAGTGATTGATTATTTTCTTTAAAAAATCTTCTTTTGTGTTGATCTGAAGAAAGTAAGTGTTATGCATCAGGATGGCATAAAATAAATAAACACTCTTTATAATTTGGGATATTTCGAGTTCAAAGCCCTCTGTTTATATTAATAATTGTCTGTAGAAAAATTCATAAAGAAAATCTTCAAAATGAATGAAGAGTGGAAAATTCAGTTAAGAGACAGCTTACCCCAACAAAATCATACACACCCGCTCCTCCTTCCCAGGTGGGGAAAAACGTGGCAAGAAACATCATCTGAAAGCGATATCACAGATTTACAGATGACATTCTCTTTTACGAAACATCTTTGTGAGGACCAATAGACTCAATCACCTTGCAAAGCTGCACAAAGAGGTATGTAGCACCTGCTTGGACACATCTCCAAAACGCATTATACTCCGATCTGCCAAAAAATGATGATTGAACAGTAAGAAAAATTACAATGTTACATTGGAACAAGGAACTCTTATATTGAAAACATTAGTTTGGCATATGGCCTGGACATAAGCAGATTACACTGTACACTTACTTCAGCACATAAAACAAAATCACATCTTAAATAATAAATATTGTAGCACCAATATTGAGGCGATCATGTTTATACAATTCCAATTTCAATTTCAACAAATATATATTTTACTCCATATACGAAAAGAAAACCTGTCTAAATACTTACAATCCACTACATTTGTAAGTAATGAAATATGGAAAATAGGCCAAGGAAAAACAGTTTCCGAAATGAAAGAGCGTCATGGTAGAGATTGTCCTCCTCAGATGCTGTTAATATAGAAAAATCACCAGATTTATACCAAATCAGGACTAGTGCTAAATAAACATTTATGAAATGTTTTAATGAGGCGCATAGTCCTGGAATACAAGTTTATAATTGTATCTACACAAATTACAGTATGTATAAAGTTATAGATATATTACATCGATTTATATGTTGATATTAAATATAGTGAATTAAAACATCAACATGTTAAAGCTCCACATCTACTCCATCGTCGTCAGCGTGCTAATATCTTGAGAAAATACTCGATATATAATTACAGTAAAGTTTTTATAAAAAGTATTTGTTTCTAGAACCAATTTAATAATTCTGCAATTAATCAGTTAAAAGATTATTATATTTTCTTACCAACAAAATCACAATTTTAGAATGACAGGCGCAGGTCAAATAATCCCCCTGTGCATCGCTGTTAAATGTCCGAGCGGATGCGATCTCTATCTTACTGTAGTTCCATAGACTATGCAGTTCCGCGACTCAAAATAGCGAACTAGCTTGACACAGAACTATTAAAATGGCTAGGTTTCATTCAATATCCTTCTGGGACCCAGGAATAGACATTTGTCCACTGTAGTGGACATTATATTTGAGTGAATTTCTCTGACACACACACCATACATGTCACAGTTTAAAGTGGAAATCCTGTAACACTCAGGGCTTGCGAGAGAGTCCAATGTTTTTGAGGTTTCACCAAAACAAAATATTCGTAAAGCTTTTTCGAAATCACCCATCTCTACAAGAACACGAACAGCGTTCATTCAGACAGAGACATGCATTCCTATGCCCGTTCTTCAGATAATGAAACAATCTCGTTCACAGAACAGAAAAGGGACGGGATATGACGGAACACCCCAACGATTAAATAACTAAAATCAAATTTGTCTTGATTCCACAAAATCAGCTATTTTTTGTAGAGGAGTAAAAGGGAACGCGTTAGAGTCTACCTATTTAATTCTACACATATATCGGTTTTAGGCTTTATCTCAAACCCCATGTTGTTTAGTTACATAGTCTTGAGGCGTCGTGCACGCGCCCTCTGGAGGATGATTTCACAGAAAACATTATGGCGTTTTTATTTTTAAATATGCTAATATTAGTATTTTAAAACTTTGAAATAAATTGCGTAAAATAGTGTTTTATGCTTTATATAATATGTATCAGGTTTTTAAGGCTCATGATAGGCCTATAGTAATGAAAATATGGAGCTCATAATCGAGGACACCTTTTATTATTAGAACCCCAATCTGAGTACACAAATGCAATTTGCCGCAGTTGCTATGGCAAAACAATAAGAAGAAATTCAGATAGCTTGTAATGTAAATCAATGATATATAGTATTACAGACAACTTAAAATGCACTGTGTATCACTTATACAGGGCTTGACTTAGGGCTAGTGAGCAAAAAGTATTAATGTCAAGCCCTGTATACAACATATATATATATATATATATATATATATATATATATATATATATATATATATATATATATATATATATATATATATAAAATATATACACACACAGTGCATTTTAAGTAGTCTGTTACAGTATACGATCTCATTAATTTTCATTACAAATCTGCCCAATAATATTTAATTCACTTGACATTTAAATGTATGATAAAAGCTCTGTAGTTTTAATTGTGCAAGGCCAAGCATGCAATGCAATAAAATACAATGATGATTGAGAGATGAACAAATAAACGTTTATCAAAAGCATGCTGTATTATATTTGACTTGATTTTAAAATATATACACACACACACACTGCACGCATGCACGCACGCACGCACGCACGCACGCACACACACACACACACACACACACACACACACACACACACACACACACACACACACACACACACACACACACACATATATATACTGCTAATTTGCTTCAGTCCAGTAAGTGTTCTTCTTGACACATCACTAGCAATGTAAAGGTAAAAGATTTCACAGCAAAATAACACACATCACATCCTGAAAGGTGAAGTTTTTAGAATTATACAAAAAGAGACTGTTACTTACTAAAAAGTATAAACTATCAATCATTGGTAGATGATTGTGAGATTGTAATGCAAGCATTAATTATTATACAGTAAACTATTACCTTGATGGCAAATAAGTACACCTTATAAGAGACAAAATGACTGAAACACATTTGTTTTTCCAAACAGTTTAATTAGTTTCTTTTTAAACTGCATTACAGTAGCCTCATGTAACATCAGTTATTCTCTTTACACCAACACAACGTGATTACACCCAAAATGGCAACAACTACAGCAATGCCTGTGGAGCGACACTGATACAAATACTGTCAAAAGAAACTAACACGCACACACAGACGTCTACAGAGACGAACGCGTCTCGTAGGTGGGAACAGGAATGCTTAGGCGTGTCAACTATGGCTTCAGCTATGAATCGAGTGTGTTGAAAAGAAGGAATGATAGGGGCCTTTCTGCTGTCGCAAAACTTGGGAGTTACTCTTTGGAGTGCATGTACACTAACAGGTCAGCAACACGGTGGCTGTAGCCATATTCATTGTCATACCTGTGAGAAAGAAAGACAAAACATGACATTGACAAAACATCAAGAGTTCTGATGACTGGAATATAACATAGCTACACCCAAGTTATAACTTCATAGAAATAGCTTTGAATAGCAATTTTAAAGGAGTAGTTCACTTAAAAACAACTTTTGCTGATAATTTACTCACCCCATGTCATCCAAGATCCATGTCTTTCTTGCCTCAGTCGAAAAGAAATTAAGGTTTTTGATTAAAACATTCCAGGATTTTTCTCCATCAAAATGAACAAATCTTTTTCGAGTCCTTTGGTTCATTCAACAAACGAAATAAACGAATTGACTTCGAAAAGATTTGTTCATTTTGATAAACGAGTTTGAACAGGAGAGTCACGAACGTGCATCACAGAACAGACAGGGCGAGCGTTTGAGCTTATAAAACCTACGCTTTTTTTTTTTAATGAGCCATCGTTTCGCTTAATAAGACCCTTATTCATCGTCTGAAATCGTTTAAAGCCCTTTGAATTTAACAGTATGCACAGAAACTGTATTTTGGACCTTGAACCGTTTGATTCCCATTAAAGCACATTATATGGAGAAAAATCCAGGAATGTTTTCTTTAAAAATTTTAATTTCTTTTCGACTGAAGAAAGAAAGACATGGACATCTTGGATGATATGGGGGTGAGTAAATTATCAGCAAAAGTTTTTTTAAAAAGTGAACTACTGCTTTAAAAAATCTCATTATGTTTCTGCAATTTGACAATGAATTTACCTCACTATATTTTAATATATATTTAATTTAATATATATTTATATATATATATATATATATATATATATATATATATATATATATATATATATATATATATATATATATTATACATATACTGTATTTTCTCTGAAACAACTTAAAATAATGATAATAATAACAATAATAATGATAATTTAGACCTAGCAGACATTGTGGAAAAACACAATCAAAATGGTTTATGCAAAAAAATTAAATATAGTAAAATAGTCAAGGCCTGTTTTTCACAGAATTAATAAAATGAATGAATAATTCTAATTATTTTTACTTTAACGTATCTATAAAAAAACACATATATACATATACATACGTTACTTTAACATATCTATGAAAAAATCACTGAAAAGTATTATTCAATATATAGCTTATGCCTAACCCTCCCTACCGATATTTTAAGCTATATTGTTTTTGAGCTTACCAGGAGATAAGTTTGACAAAGTTGTCATTGAGGGAGATGCCAGCACCAGCATCAAAGATTGAAGAGTGAGTGTCACCAATGAAGTCAGCAGAAACAACCTAAAAGAAAACAAAAATGAATGAATTCTGTCCATTATATGTGAAAATATGCATGTGAGTTGTGGTATTCTAAACAACACTTACTGAATCCTCTGTGTATCCCAGAATTCCCTTCATTGGTCCATGAGCGGCCTTCTTGACAGACTCCTTGATCGCAGCATAGCTGGCGGGCCTTGTGAGGCGGCAGGTGAGGTCAACAACGGACACATCGGCGACTGGCACACGGAACGCCATACCGGTCAGCTTGCTACAAAATAAAGAGAGACGGTAAACTTCTCCAATCAATATCAAACTCAATCAGTTGATCTTTCTTGTACTACTGACCCGTTAAGCTCAGGAATGACTTTGCCCACAGCCTTGGCAGCGCCAGTAGAAGCAGGGATGATGTTCTGGTGGGCACCACGTCCATCGCGCCAGGCCTTGGCGGAGGGTCCATCCACAGTCTTCTGTGTGGCGGTGTAGGCATGGACTGTGGTCTGTGAAGGGGTAAAGAAAAGAAACAGTGAGAAGGACGCATACACTACTGTTCAAAGGTTTGGGGTCAGTAAGATTTTTTTTTTTTTTTTTTAAAGAAGTCTCTTTTGCTGCATTTATTTGATCAAAAACACAGTAAAACAGTAATATTGGAAAATATTATTATAATTTGAAATAAATGTTTTCTATTCTAATATATTTTGAAATGACAAAGCTGAATTTTCAGCATCAGTCTTTAGTGTCCTTCAGAAATCATTCTAATATGCTGATTTATCGCTCAAGAAACATTTTCTATTATTATCAATGTTGAAAATCGAAATCTTTTGTAACATTATAAGTGTCTTTACTGACACTTTTGATAAATTTAATGCAAAAAAATAAATTCTTCTGAATGGTAGTAATGAGTATAAATACACCAACGCTAAACAATTAAGCAAAATAACATCCTGATATGTCCTAGTGCGATTAATAAACCACAAACGGCTATGTTTTATTTGCATTTAAAGTGATTAAGCAGAATAGGTGGATAGTTTTAAGTCAAAATGTAAATTTTACACATTATTAACCTTGCTTTTTAGCCTTTATTTCTAAGCAGCAGCAATGTCATAATAGATGCAAAATGAATTTGACATTTAACATATTTTTATATATATATTAGGGCTTTCAAACGATTAATCGTTAATTGCATCCAAAATAAAAGTTTGTATTTACAATATATGTTTGGGTTTACTGTGTATAATTGATTATATATATATATATATATATATATATATATATATATATATATATATATATAAATGCACACACATGCATGTATATTTAAAAAAATATATATTATTTATATATAAAACATTTATATATGATATAAATTATATATAAATCTATATACATGAAAATATTTCTTAAATATATACATGCAAGTGTGTGTATATATATAAACAAAAAATAATTATATACAGTGCACCCACATATATTATGTAAACAAAAACTTTTATTTTGGATGTGATTAATCACGATTAATCGTTTGACAGCCCTAATATATATATTTTAAAATCACCATGAACTCAAAAGGGACATTCTTGTTTTTTATGGAATATTGCAGTATTTATTATAAATGTTTTGTCCATGCACATTTTTATTTTATTTTATTAATATCCCCTCATAATCTTTACTCAGAATAGATTTCCCTCCCTCTTGCAGCGACATCTCTTCTCTCTATGTTTACTGGCGTGAGAGCGGGACAACCTGTCACTCACATGAGATCAACCAATAGCAAACCACAACCATCCAACGATCAAAGTCAAATTCAATTCAATTATAGAAGTCACAAAAGGGAAGGAAAGACTATCACATCATCAGTTTCATATCAACTCAAAGAAGGACTCACGTCACGCCAGGCATCAACTTACCATGAGGGCTTCCTCAATACCAAAGTTGTCATTAATAACTTTAGCCAGGGGAGCCAAGCAGTTAGTGGTGCAGGATGCATTGCTGTGATGTTTTCAACAAGAAAAACACACTTGTTACTTTTGTTATTGCTAATGTTGCACCAAAACAGAAATGAGGTCATTACCTTAAACATGCATGCATTAAATAACTCATTTACATGCATGGTACTTGGTTTGCTCACCTGACAATGGTCATACTGGAGGGGTCATACTTGTCTTGGTCGAGCTCCCATCACAAACATGGGAGCATCAGGTGATGGGGCGGACACAACCACGCGTTGGCGCCGCCCTGGATGTGAAGCTATGGGGAACGAGTTTCGGAAAATATCAGTATTATTAAAAAATGTAATGCTAAATATTATCATTCCAGATCTTGCAGAAAGGCAGACTTACTGAGGCCTTCTCAATGCTGAGGAAGACTCCGGTAGACTCGAACTACATACAGGGCACCAGCATCACCCCATGGGATCTCAGCAGGCTTCATGCTAAGTGCAAATAAGACAGAGAATTAGCACAACACTGCAGGATTTGCTTGAAATTGCATATTATCATGCTCCTTTTATTATTTCTTCATTATGGATTAAAAAAAAAATAGTGCATGCATAAAATAAGCACGAGTTACAGCAGTATGTCCCAAAATTTCCAGTGTGATGAATACTATATCAAATGCAAATTTGGTTTAAAATTGAATTAAAAATGCAAAATAACCATGAGATTATATCTAAAGACTATACAATGAATTAAACATGCAATGTTTAAAACTTTTATTGGTGCATAACTCTATACTGTTAATGCTATTTTTGCTATTTGTATACAGTATGCAGTATGATATACATTGCCTAAGTTTCCTAATATGACAGTATTTACTCTGAACTACAACATAATTGCTGTCTATGTGTCAATGTTGTAGTTATATCCCTACATTCCTGAAGGGCAACTATGATATATAAGACTAATACAACTTACCACTGGAACACAGAGATGGCCTGACCATCAACGATCAGTTTTCCATCCTCATGGTGCACTTCTCCCTTGTAACGGCCGTGAGTGGAGTCATACTTGAACATGTAGACCTGTAGGGCAAAATGTATTAATTTTCTTGACTTTTGAAGTCGTTGAAGATTACTGGATTATGATTCATTTTAGAGTAAGGACTCACAAAGATCAATTTATTTTTGAGTTAAGCTTTACCTAAAATGTATATTCACTTAAGAAAATTAGTAATATTTACATATTTTTGCTAATACACTGTATTTTCAGCATCATTACTCCAGTCTTCAGTGTCACATGATCCTTCAGAAATCATTCTTATGTGATGATTTGCTGCTTAAGAAACATTTCTTATTAATATTTTCAATGTTGAAAACAGTTGCTGCTTAATATTTATGGAAACCATTTTTTTTCAGGATGCTTTGATGAACAGAAAGTTGAAAATAACAAAATTTATGAATTGAAATTCAATTTTTTATTTTAAATAGAAATCTTTTGCAACATTATAAATGTCTCTACTTTTGATCAATTTAATGCATCCTTGATGAATAAAAGTAATAAATTCTTTAGTTTAAAGATAACCCAGTAAGATTAGTGAACATTTTAACGGTGTACATTGTAATATGAAGTATTTCCAAGTTTAACTGGGAAAATGCATTTTGGGGAATTAATTGGGTCTACTGGGGATTGACTGGATCATGAAAATGGGTAGAAAAATAGGGTTTGTGACATCTAGGTAGAAATTATTTGATCAATATATTAGAATTTTTATATATTTATGATATTTTTATACATTTCATATTGTTTCTTTGAAATAATGTTGTGCACCAACAAAATGTGCACAATAGGACCAGGTATATATTTTTTAAATTGAAATAAGTCCAATTTTATGGTAGCTTTAAGACTAGATGCTGAAAAATCCCATTAAATTCACAGCAAATTAAAAGCTGCATGTTAGAAAGCATCTAAAATCTCACTCTAAAAAACACTGCAGGTCTATATGTTAGTTTAACTTGGCTGATGCTTTACACAATGCAGATCATTTGTGCTTAAACGAATCTCACCATGTACTGCAGGTCAATGAAGGGGTCGTTGATGGCGGTGACCTTAATTCCCTTCTGCAGGCAGGCCCTGAGGACCAGGCGGCCAATGCGGCCAAATCTACACAAACAGAGAGCAGAGTTATTCAAGATGTTTCATAATCACACAATCTGTCCTGTATCTGATATTTCACAGATTCTTCTGTCTGTCCGCAGGAAATATGATGGAACATTTCACTGAATAACTGTGCAATTCATTATATTGGGATATCTACATGGCTTTATTTAAATAGGAAATGTAAGAGAAATAATTCATGTTTGTCAGTTGAAATCTGACTGGGAAGACACATTGCCTGCATGACTATACATGACAATACGTGTGTGTGTGTGCTTCAGTGGATAGAGACTTTAAGCTCATCCTGGGTAATCCTGTCCTTGTAATCATTCTGAATCTGGCCATTTGTCTCTCTCTCTCTCTCTCTCTCTCTCTCTCTCTCTCCCTCTCTCTATCTGCATTTTTACAACCTCTATTTATGGAATTATTAGCTCCGTTCCAAAACCTAGTGAGCTTCCTTGCTGTCTCTGGCCTTAAAACAGTGTCACAAGTGCCAATGAGGTTCGTAAAAGTAGGTTTTTCATATTGAATAATTACCAATAGTATGACTTTTATGAATAATTTATTGTATTAAGAAAATTCCAAGTATATTTATTATAATGCAATCAAAATTTTGCATTTAGAGCTTAATATTTTGTCATGTTGAATGTCATACGTTAAAGCCTTCAAATGTCATGACAGATCAGATCAGTGAACTTACCCATTGATTCCAACGCAAAGCTCAGACATTATTGCAAAAGTGTGGATTGTGGTCTTGAACCTGAAATAAGAGAAGACAAAAACAAAGGAGGCTTTTAGAACAACAGAATCAACTTTGCACTTATCTGTCAGGCTGTTTTGGTACTGAGTTGTCATTCGTTTTGAATAGTCTCATCTTGTGATTTGTGTCCATCCACAGATAAAGAGAAAATGAAGAGTTCAGATGCAAAAGCCTCTAAATGCCATTTGAAATTTTCTTCTAAAATGACAATTTTTTATCAAGCTTGTATATTAAAGCTCAGTAATTTCACTTAAATGGCAATGAAGATTACCTATTAATTGTCATTCAAGTGAAATTACTGAACTTAAATATACAAGCTTGATAAAAATGGTCATTTTAGAAGAAAATTTCAAATGGCATTTAGAGGCTAACTCTTCAAATAATCATGATTTAACTATTTCATGATTTATAGCACTACTCTGATATTGATTTACTTGGATTTTTTTATTTTAATATAATATTTAAGATCCGTAATACAAGATTTGAATCATGTATTGTAAAACTTTTTACCTTATTTATGACTAAATTAGGGATGCACGATATATCGGCCACATTATCGGTATCTGGCCAATAAATGATCATTTTTAATGTTATCGTTATCGGCCCAACAAGAACATTTAGCCGATATCTAAAAGCCGATAAATAATGTATTATTTCCTTCAGCTGAGGCACTTTAGATGTGCACTGTTCAACATGATGCTTTTAAATTGCTTGAAATAAAATTGAAATCACTTTAAAAAAGGAAAATCCAGTTAAAGTGCAAAATATCGGCTACACAACATTAAAATAAGAACATCATAAGTGTGTTTGTATTTGTTTGACTTTTAATGAGGAGACATTTTTATAATCAGGCTCTCAAAAAATGTCTAAAAATTTGGATTTAGATTTATCGGCCAATATATCGGTTATCGGCTTTCAAATATAAAAAATTATCGGTTATCGGTATTGGCTAAAATTGTCATATCGGTGCATCCCTAGACTAAATTAGTGCCTTAAAAGCAGTAGGGGTAGAAAAGGTACAAATATGTCCTTTTTAGGGTACTGTCCCATTGACAAACTGTTTGCTGTTTGCGTACTGTTTGCATATTGTATCTTCATTTTAGTAGTGTACCACCCACCCTTACTCGCAGCTTAGTGGTCTGTCTAAACACGCTTGTGGGATTCGTGAACTTTCTCTGAGCCAGTGTGGTGTTCTGGGTGGGTGGAGGCTTGAACTGTTCTCTAGTTTGTATTGTTTTCGTGTCTATTAGCATTCTGTCTGGGAAATTTCCAAACCTCGCGCTCACTGGACCTGCATACTTTATTAGCCTGCTGGAGCAGAAGGTCCATTGTGTTTTGACACGTCTTTTATTCTCCCGTTTCCATGCAGACCAAGGGGTGGCAAGTCATGCACTCTACAATTTGACCTTAAACTTCCTCATATGCACACAGGAAGTTCAGAAATCTGCTGAAATATTTGCAGTGCGGTGGAAGGGGGAATGTACATGCATTGCCAAACAATCTTTACTGTGGGTTTCAAAATGCAGCAAGTTGTCACATGCCTGACATCCTTTGCAGTTTTCTCTTTTAAGAGTGAAAGCACGGCACGATGTGTGTGGGCGGGTCTTATGTAATCAGACTGACAATTGGACCAGAACCAAATATTTTTACATCATGCCATATATGGATAATGCCTGTTAAGCAAAAGGGGATAAGGAGGAGTTAAATGCAACAGGGAATGGATATATTTACATATGATGGGACTCGTTTAAAATACAATCAAAAAGAAAAAGTTAACTAATTTAAATGCAGATAAAAATATAAGTGACTTTCAGTTGATTTAGTTTAGACAAACTGGAAATCTGTAACGTCTTTACTTTAAAAATGTTTCGAATAAGTTGATTTCTGCGGTCACTGTTTTTACAGCTAGACGTAAAGTAACATCCTAATGACTTACTTTATTCCTATATTTTAAACACGATATGCCTGTTTACAAAATAACTCCAGTTGGCATTACACTTTGTTTGACATTTTAAGATTTATGTCTCTATGTGAGTACTCACAACAAAATATAGCTCTCTAAAAGCCCATAGAAGTGGATATAGTTGATGTAAAATGTCTGATCTGTTGGGTTTTAGTGAGCTATGGTTTGTTTTGAGTCCACATGTTTATACTTTAATCAAGACAAGTGGTGCACAACCATGCACACTGTCATCAATGAGTCAAATGAACAGGTTTTCCATAGACACTATTGATTTGACCTCATCTAATCCTGATTTTTGTCTCTGTGCACCATTGAAATGGCCACAAATGACCCTCACGGTCTGCTTGACAAGACAGTCTGGGATCACATGAACTCTGTTATGGTTTTCAATGGATATAAAATCAATCCACCCTAAAATGGATGAAAAAAAGTTAGTGTGCAATATGCATAGTATGAATAATACAAAAGCAGTTTCGTGCATGTAAAGTTTCATTGCTAAATCCAAAGGGACAAATGTCCATGAGATTAAGAGCTTGAGATGGACACTACAGCAGCTTTTGTAGAGGAGAACTGCATGGGAAAGTCATTCACTAGCGAGCACGGAGCAATTCATTTCCCAACGGCAATGGCATTTTCCATTAAAACTGAAAAAAATCCCCCTCAGGCTCAGAATACAGCAACCAATCAAAGCGACACCTTGACCGATCAACCTAAAGTGAACATCTGGCCAAGTGCCAGACACCATCTCACTCAGATGGATCATTGAATTAGAAATCAGTTGATTTTTGATGTTTCCTTGTTTGTGTAACGCTGGCTGTACAAGATGAGCACTGACCCTAAACTCAAATGTGAGTAAATGCACCACAACCAATGCCCCACATCGCCAGACTGGATGGAAATCAGGTCATTTGTCTCAAACAACTCAAGGGCACTGAAATGAGACAAGGGCTGATGTCTATCTAGAAATAGGGTGACTTATTCTGATGCCATTGTCCTTGTAAATGTCATTATTCAAATTATTACATTTTTCAGTGTATTATAGTCACATCTAGATTAGGTCTCTTCTCATCTACAGCAATACAAATAGAAAAAGTACTAGCTACAATATAATGGCAATGTTACATATTCAGGAAATGAGCTGATGTTAGTGATGATGAAAGAAGGAAGCTCAGTCAGTCTATCATAGCATGCACGAAGACAAAGCGTCCTTGCATCTGGCTGTGTGAAACTGAAGACATCCCTGTAATCTCCTAATCTGCCCATGTGTGTGAACCATGTACTGAACCTGACCGTGTTGAGTAATCCTAATCCAAGTCCCCTATTCAATGCGGTTAAGGACTCCCAGGATGCACTGCACTAAAAACGACAGGCCACTAGCAGATTCAGCTTCAAGTTAAAATGGTGCATTTAGTATGCAAGTGCTGCTGGTGTAGAAATTATTTATTTTTTTAGCAAATACTATTTGACAGAGTGCCCCCATCCATAGAGGTCAAGCTCAGAAATCATCAAAGTCAAATGATCTGATGAATTTCCAGAGACTGATCACATGACATTGACAGGGTCTTTCAGTGCAGGAAAACATGTCCATGTCGGCATCTTTGGTTTCCCTTCCTCCTCTCTGACTTCTTTTCTTTGGATTTTTTTTTTTTAGTGATGGATTTTGGTGATTGGTTGTGTGATTCACAGCAAATTGTGTCACTATGCATTTTTGTCAATAGATGAGTATAACCCTCTTTTGTCTTTTTAAATGACAAAAAGAACAGTGGAACAGAGTCAATGAGAACTGGTTTCCTGCCAAAAGCCTGCGCTCTCCAATTAGACCTGGATCAAATGACACACACACCTCTGAACTGACCCTAAACTCAATTCCCCACTGTTCTGTTCAGAGTCTCTCAGTCTTACCAACGCTGTCACGTGCATATCATGTGTAACATGATGCTAAACATTAAATCCGAATTTTCTAATTATTATTAGGTCTGGCTCCATAATATGATGGGATGCACCATAATATGATGGGATTCAACATTTATAAATCAATTAGACAGACCTTCTATAAGCTTGAGATTTAAGTTGTCATCTCTTTATCTATTTTATAAATGGATGTTATTGATCTAATGTGTCGGCGTTAATTTTTAAGTTTTTTAAATTTATTTATTTATTTTTTAAATTTAAAGTTAATTTTGAAGTTAAGTTTTTAATTTACTTTGAATGGGTGATGACTGGCTTTGCTTGTGGCAGAATCGCCAACGCAGGCGTCAGCCAATTAGAACGCCTATGCAAATGCCTTAGTGCAGACGCTAGCCAATTGCGTTCATGCGACACAGGTAAAGTTATGTGATTAGCTGTTGTCACCATGAGTTACGTCAACACCAGACACGCCCTCCGTCAAGCATCGACGCCCCGTGGGAATGCACCATTATTGGGAATGATTTATCATGTTTACATTTTTTTTTTTTATTTATCTTGTAATTTTTAATCAGAATGTCACAACTGTGAAACAAACTCTGGTAATGTATGTGGGACTTTAAACTCACATCATTTAGTCCGTTTAAACCCCACCTTTTTTTTGCAATCGACTGCACTTTTTCCTCTTTTCGTTAATTTTTCCACAGTCACAATATGGAGGAAAAGATCTGTCCATACTCCTGTAACATTACGACTTTAAGCAACGGCGTTCGCTTTTGTAGAAGCCGTAAATCAGTAACAACTTTTTTGTTTAAAAAATGTTTTTAATTGCTTACTTCATGGTGTAGAACTAAAGTCTTACCTAGTACTACCATAAAAGGCCTACAATAAACTACGTTATTTGACTGAATAATTATTTATAGTCATTACTGTGATTATATTACAGTATTAAATGTATCGTTATAGTAAGTGTCTTTATTATGTTGTATTAGTCTCTCTCTGTATTCATTTAGCTCTATTTGACAGGATTGCTCAATCTCCGAATGCAGGAAGCACGTCTTGACTAACCCACACTTTCTCTCTTAGAAACGAGAGGACAGCATTTACTCAGACCCAGCATGTGGGCATTACCTCTGACACTGACCAAAAACACCCCGAGTGACAGAACAAGGACACGGAGACGAGTGTCCTGGGACACACATACTGTCATTTAAGTGGAAAACTTATAATGTCGTCTGGCACATAACGAAACAGGAACTTTGAAATGTCACTTCAGAAATAATAGCAAGCAACTAATGACAAAAAAGGGGCTTTGGACCCTCATTTTTATTATTAAAATGGCCAATATTAAGATATTGAGTAGAGCAGTATTGTATTCCTGGTGGTGTGTCTATAAGGCATCCTGAGGAAGTGCTGTGTCATTCCAGTCAGACAGTAGCAGCAGAGGAAAACATGTTTTCAGAGAACGGATAAGTACTTTAACTTATCTAATACATAAATGTCTTACATTGTGTGCTAATAGTCACATTTGGCTTCAGTAGCAATTGGTATGATGTAAGAAAATTAAATTACCCAACACTGCAACCTACTGTTACCCTTCTTTTCTGTTTTTAGGACATGTTTGAGAAGGGAATGGTATTTATACTGTAAACTCCAAGGGTGTTAATTATAGCCTGTAAAACCCTAGAGGAAAAAACAACTAGTGCACAGTCTGCATGACTGTACTGTGGCGCATTCCTATAATATTAAACATAATTCTAAAACTATTTAAAATATCGTGTGTAGACATTGTATGACAATGCACAAATTCAGATTTTATAGTTAAGTCATTGCTCATTGTACATTAGTCTGAGCTGTGTGACATCTGGACAGTTTTGATGAGGCAGACACAAGTGTCAAACCAGGGAACATCAATGTCACTTCTGATGTCATGATGAGTAAATCAGCGCAATGGGCCTTCAAATGCCCAATAAAATGTCTATAGGTCTTTTTTCACATTATATTATGAACACCCAAATGTGCCTGGTATAAGGTAACATCTAAGTGACACTTGCTTAAGACCCTTCTTGTTGCCAATGGCAACTGCAGAGTCAGACTGCAGAAGGTCAATAAGGATGGATAGAGACTCCGCCTGCATGTCACTTCCTCGCATACACACAATATATTTCATAGTCTTCAAATTGCACGAGGATTATGAGTAACATAAATTATGATAAATTATCACAGCATAATAGTGAATAAAATGCATAACTTGAAACGCATCTTAAACCAGTCTAAACATAGTCAGATGGGTCTATTAGTTGGTACAGCTTGGAAATCGTCTTAAACCAGCTAACTAGCAAACCACCATAGGCTGGTTCAATGTGTTTTATTAATAAGAGTATGTGCATGAAATGACTATAAAAGCCAAGTGAAGTTCAGTATTTGCTCATGATAGGTTTTCAGATCTGAGTCATGGTCTCCACTGCAGCATCGAAACACGACTCCAGTCACGTACATGAGGGAACAAATCTGCCATGATTCTCACCGTGTCAACTGTGTCCTGTCCAAATTTACATTAAAATACAGGTAGAAGCCCTGTCATATCTATATTCTCGTATAATGCATTCACAACGCCACTATTATTCAACGACATGTTGATTAATAGCAAGGCGTTATATCATATTTGACCTTGACGGCTCATGTAACCTTCATGATGCGAGTGGGTCGTTTGGGTCGGACATCATTTCTGTTTATCTGCTTTTAAATGCATTAGAGCGCAAACAATAATGTTTAAAAAGGGGGAGTGCGTTTATATCTTCATTAACGTCACTTGTTTTTCAATATCAGTGTGTTGAATAAATCTAACTAACTCACGACTCAAATAAGATCTACAAAAAAATGCGCTCGCACGACACACTCGCGTTTCGAGAAGAAAAAACACATCAAAATGTTCTTCCTCCCCCTATTTCGCAGCATCTTTGGCAGATGGTACATTCTGGAACGATATGACGCAATGAGACCATCGCGAGCGCAGGGCACCGACGCTGCTTCATTCTTCAACATTTATTTGCTACAGAAGATCCTGAAATTTCATTTGAATTACATTTATTTTTTATATTTTGTAATAAAACTCTGGAATATGTGTATAATGTCGGATAAACTGGATGAATGAACCACGCCTCCGGCCTCCCTATATTAGTGCATCACGCAGAAACTGAAACGATTATATAACCGCTTTCGCACAAGCCCAAACGCAGTTAACAACATCCTGAAAAGCTAAACGTCATCTTGAAAAGGTTTTACAAGTGTAATACATTTCACAACTAAATAATTCGACCCAATAATGATGTAGACCAATGAGGAAGAACTCACCTCCTTTAGTGATGCTGCTGCGGCTTCTGCTCAGTTTCCGCGTAATGCCGCACCATTTTATACCAGACACGTGCCACCGGGGCTGGTCGCTATGGCAACCTGACGTCATGTCGTGTTCGTATAATCATTTTAAAGAAGCGTATACGAGCTATCTATCACGAATGCTAAGGAAATGCTCATGGAAGACTGGGTAAGACGATACTATACAAGGACATAGAGCGGATCCTTATAGAAACATGCGCAATTCGGAGATATAGATTTGATAGGCTTCCAAATGCAAAATAAAACGGAAAAAATGCCTGCTCCATGCAGAATTGTATTGACAATTACACTATTTAACTGACGTTTCCCTGAAAAAGCTGAATTCTGAAAGCTCAATAAAAGGAAAGGCAACGCGTCATTATAAAGAGGCTGTTTTAAAAGGACATTATGCTCAATAATAATAACAACTTGTTGATTCATGCTTTCAAAGAATTGCTAAATGAAATGTACGTTCATGTTTGGTTACATCATTTTCATATATTAGAGAGAGAGAGAGAGAGAGAGAGAGGGAGAGGGAGAGAGAGAGAGAGAGAGGAGAGAGAGAGGGAGAGAGAGAGAGAGATAGATAGATAGATAGATAGATAGATAGATAGATAGATAGATAGATAGATAGATAGATAGATAGATAGATAGATAGATAGATAGATAGATAGATAGATAGATAGATAGATAGATAGATCATAGATATCCTAGATACTGTAGATAGATTTAACTATCCAAAAATTGAAAGAAAAAAGACTTGCTCAAATGGCATGGATTTGGGATTAATTTGTTATGGTGAACGTCCTAGTCTCGATGAAAAGTCAGAAATGAGCTTGCATGAATGTAACATCAGGATGAGGAAAGTGTGGAATTCCTCACGCACGCCACGCAGCAGCACGTGACCTTGACAGTGAGGCGGAGGCTCTGGGCGGATGCAGATACGTGAGAGTCGGCGCGTGGGTGCTGCAGACAGAGGTACGGTGGGCGGGGTCTCCATAAAACTGAAAAATATCAAATTAAGCATTCAAACGTAACAAAAATTGGTGACCCATATTTGCATATTTACGCGTTTGGTCTTTTTATGGTTGAAAGAGAACACAATTTGCTTTATTTTTCAAATTAGAACGAATGTCACGGCGACCTCGTGTGGTGAACATGTGAACTTGTTACAAAAGACTGTAACAGACTCCAAAAAACATTGGGACAGAGTCAAGTTTACCACTGATACATACATTTTTGGAGAATTGAGGATACTAATTGTTGCAATAAAGACATCTGCTCAATGGTCCCTGATCGTTGTTGTCTGATTCTCCTTTTCATGATGGGCCATACATTTTTAATAAGAGATAGATCTGGACTGCAGGCAAGCAGCACATCCACTGTACAGTGTAGAAACCATTGTTTTACCATGGTACCAGACCTGGCATTGGCTTGCTTCTAATAAAAAATATCATGTCTGGCAGTCTGTACAATCCCAATATATGCCTCTACATCAATGGTACCTTCATGGTACCTTCATGCAAGTCATCCATGCTGTTTAGACTGATGCACCCCATGACAGATGTTTGATTTGTACTGTTGCTGATGAAAATCTGGATAGTCTCTTTCGTCTTTGGGACTGAGAACTCAATGTCCATTTTTCTTTTCAAAAACATGCTTAAATGTGGACTCATCTAACCATAGCTGTCCGTTTAGACCATCTGAGATGAGCTCAGGCGGCATCACTGCATTAAACGGATGTATAGCATTCTCCTTGCGTATCAGAGATTCAACTTGCATTTGTTGATGCATTGTCAGACTGTGTTAAGTGAAAATGGTTTTCCAAAGTTCTCCTGGGGGTCCATGTAGTTGACAGTTTCTCAAGCATTGCCATCTGTGGGTTCAAAGATCATGCAACCTTGCCCTACAGGACATGTACATGTACTGAGATTTCTCTGTATTCCCTAATTCTTTTGACAACATTATGTATGGCAGATGGTGCAAGACCTAAATACTTTGCGATGTTGCATTGCAATATCAGATTTGAATGACAATTCTCTGATGTAATTTGACACAAAGTGGTGAGCCATGACCAGTTTTTGCTTGTGAAGACTGAGGAGCTCCTCAATCACGACACCTTCCCCTAATAACCAATTCACCTGCTGACTGATTCAAAACACTTTAACTTGGATATTCTTTTCTATCTTTTCACTTTCATGTACAACAGATGGATCCTTCTCTGCGGCCTTGCCCAGTGCGCAGTATTGGGTACTAAAATATCTAATGTCTAATATAACAGTCTGACCTTCGAAGGATGCAGCCTTTGAATTAGGACACAGTGTGTGAGCCATTCATTCACTGGGTATTTCGGCCACCTGTGCAACCACCACCAATCGACTCCTAAGGTGGGAGTCGAAAAATCGGAGATCACTCTGTTGGCCCAACTATTGTTGGACATTTTTGGTACCTTAACTTGTACATTCTGCTTTTTGTGGACAAATATTTGGTAAATATTATAGTATTTAATATTTAACATTCAGACAGACGGATGCACTTTAACCCTTGGATTAAAAAAGTTTCACAAAATAATTGTGATTATAACAACAAATGGAAGAAAAATGTAAAACTGAACTAAAGACAGTAGAAATACTGATTATCCTTGTACTTTCAGATACTTTTTAAATTTTGATAAAATCTGACATCAGACTCACAATACAGTTATTATTGATTACCAAAGCTTTATGATATAACAAAGAAAAGAAGAAATACAAATGTTTTAATTGATGATACATTTTCAGTCAAAGCTTTCATTGTTTTTAAAAATAATAATATGGCAGATAAGTTGCATGAAATATACAAATCATTCCTCACTGGCCCTGTAGTTTAAGCTCCTTATGGATTTGGAGTCTTACAGCTCTCATATCAATAACTTGCAACACTAACATTTAAAATCAGACCACCAAATTGTGTATTCAATTGTGTATCCGTATGTGTAATCAAAACATGTCTTCATGTTTGTATAACTTTCTTTCATTCTACCGTAATTTTTCTTACAATTTTTGTCTACTTATGGTATTTTGAAATTGTGACGGCAGCAAGAATGATATAGATGATAAAGCTTAACCAGAAGAGGAGGCCAACTCCCAGTTAGTTGATTTGTATCATTTGCAGCTCAAAATTGTGTAAATCCATAAGTATTTAAGGTGTTTTTGTATTTATATTAACCTAATTATTCAACTAATTAAATAAAACTATGTTGTATGCACTTCAAATGACCTGGATCTATGCCTTAATTCTCTAGCAAAAGGTCGATTACAAGAGGTAAAAACAATATAATTACTGTTCGTTTTCTCACACAAACCGCTCGTTTCTGTGTCTTAGGCCATCAATGTGTACTTACATTTACGAGTCATTAAATCATGTTTAATTTGGACTTCTCTGTGCATGCTCTTTGAGGTGGTGACCATAAACCTCCATTATATGACTGACAGACAAGAACGGTTTGACCTAAAAATATCAAAATTGAAAATTCTGCGGAAAACAAAGACACCTACATCTTAGATGCCCTTGAGGTAAGCTAAAACATATCAAAAATTAGTTTCAAAGTGAACTATCCATTTAACTTACATTAATTATAAAAAAAGTTATATTAAATGCATTTTTTAAAAACTTTTTTTATAGGAATAAATGCTATATAATTTATTATTTAGAAGATATAAGAAACTTCCAGTTTCCCTTTTTGAAATTCTTTTAATCCCTTAATGGCAACACCGTTTAAGATATCCAATAACCATATTGCTAGGGATATATCAGTGTCACTGGATATTAGTATAGGGACACGTTCATAGCATCCCTAAATTTTACGCCCCTCTATTTTATTTTAAGTATTTATTTATTTTGAAGAGTAGGCCTATTATTTGTAAATGTATAAGCAAGTTGAGACAGATGTATGAACCAGTACTTACAGTGATGGGAAATATCCCGTCATATTTATTATATATCCCGTCATGTTATACACATGACGTCAGGTAACGTGTAACAAAACTATTGGATGTTTTTAAGACTTCGGGGGTGAGAAAAAAGCCAAAGAAAATACACAAATAAAACCTCTAACAAGGGACCCAATCTACACTAACCATAATGAAAGAAAAGAAACTACAGAATAGTTCCCTGACTCCCTCTCTACCTTAAAAAAGGCACCCACTGCCTAGACTTACAAGATAAACAATATAACTTATAAATTATAAATATAGGCTATACTTTGGTAAGTTTTGAAATTGGCCACAACCAATCAGTAGCAGCAATGTACAGACACAACAAACAGGTCGAGTCCAACCAGCAAGAAAACAAGCTTCCCTTCAGTGGAGATCAGTCAGACTTTATGCTCTTCTTTTCCTTTGAAGGCAAATCCCAACGAGCAGCCATCAGCAGATCACCCTCACCTGGCTTTACCTGCACAGACGACAGAGAAACAACCACTGCTGCCACCTAGTGGCCTGACACATAGTATACAAAGAAACACATGAACACAAAACTATAGGACGTAACACTGTGACATTAACAATGTAAATTGATTGCACAGAAATGTTTTCCCATCCTCACTGACCTTGCCTTAAAGGCGTCATGAACTGGCTTTTTGAATTTTATTATATTGTTGTCTGAGGTCAACTTGCTTGGTCTTTGCATTCAAAAACATCTAAATGAATTATAGGCTATTTTGTACCCTAGTTTTTTGCCTATAGCTGAAAAATGCTTGGCGCACTGAAGACTTCGAAGTAAACACCCACTGCTGTGAGTGGATAACAGTTTTGCATAATTGAGTTTCAAGTCAAATGTTGTCAAATGGCAACCAGAATGATTTGACCCAGAGTGGAACGTCATTAAAAATAAAGTTTATCTATGCAGTCCTATTGGAATCCAGAGGAATGCAGCGACTGTCTTCCACAACCAGGCACTGCACAATACTTTGTATTGCTCGGTAGCTCGGTTTGGGGTTGGCGTCTATGTTATTTAGCAATGCGTGTAATGCGCGAATCGGTGGGCGGGGCTAAACTGGCCGAAGTAGGCATTGATCTTCTTCTGCGGGGTGGTGTTTTATCCTCTTTGTCGTCATAGTTCCCCACTTTGAAAAAAGAGTCATTTGCTGAGGCTGGTGTCAATAAAAGATTTTATTGGACTAACAACAACGTTTTCAGTTCTGAAACTTACAGTATATTCTTATAATATGATGACTCCTTAGATGTCAAAAGCTCAAGGAAATTTTGATTTCTCAGTTCATCACCCCACAACGCCTCCTCACTGCTTGTCGACTACATGCTGCTTCTTGTCTTGATGACGCATGCGGCGGCAGTGGTGCGACACATGGGTGTTTTTTCCTCTTCATATTAAGGCCTGTTTATGTGTTTTAGTCGGGTTTTCGCCTGCAAAGCTCTATAGAAATCTGGCAACCTATTGAACAAAGTTAAACAAGTAGTTCACTTTAAAAAAAAAACTTTCGCTGATAATTTACTCATCCCCATGTCATCCAAGATGTCCATGTCTTTATTTCTTCAGTCAAAAAGAAATGAAGGTTTTTGATGAAAACATTCCAGGGTTTTTCTTCATTTTCAGCACGTGTTGTTTTTTTAACAATTTTTTTACACATTTTTTTTTTAGCCTTTGTTTTTCATGTCGCATTTTTATTCATCTTGAAAACTTGCGCTTTTTCTGGGTGATTTAGAGTGAACTGTGCGAGTCACATCAACGTGCACGTCATGCAGCTGTGGATTTTCTTTAAATAATAATACATTACATTTTTTTTAACCAAACCCTGTTCTATAGGCTTACCCTCAGAACATGTCAACATGTCAGATGGGACGGCTTCAACACACGGAATGGCAAGTGTAAGTATAGGCTACAAATGTGTAACAGAACATTGGTGACAACACATATAGTTACCATGTAAATTCACAGGGATTATGGCCACTTCATATAAAGTAGGACCCATTTCTCATTGATTACCAATGTTTTATGAAATAACATAGAGATAAGAAGAAAATAAATGTTTTAATTGATGATACATGTACAGTCAAAGCTTTCATTGTTTTAAAATACAATCATGAAGTTTAAAAAAGCATGTGTTTTAATTATGTAAATAATAAAAAGGCAAATCATTCCTCACTGGCCCTGTAGTTTAAGCTCCTTATGCATTTGGAGTCTTACAGCTCTCATATCAATAACTTGAGAAACACTAACATTTAAAGCAGACCACCCAATGCCTGTGTATTCAAAACAAGTGTTCATGTCCCCTCATCATCTATAGGTTCCTCGTGTCCTACTATGATATTTCTTACACTTATGGACTATGGTCTATATCTAATGTTTGAAATTGTGATGACAGCCAGAATGATATAGATGACAATGATCAACCAGAAGAGGAGGCCAATAGCAACATTGACATGGTTAAGGATGCGAGCCATTCTGGAGTTTCTGCTTGCTATTGGTTGGTGTCCAAACATGTTAGCATCCCAAGTCTGTGAAAGTAAAATACAATAATAAAGGTATAAAACCTTTCTTAAATGAAATGCAAAGGTCTTCACATGTCAAAATATATAAGAAAACACAAAATGCAACTCTAAACTAAGAATAAATGAGAAATAACATATATTGTTTAATAGTTGATCTATAGTAGCTGTAAAAAAGGAAAAAAAAAAACGATCACATAGTTTTTAAACATCAGTGATTGGTGTGCATTATTTGCAGTTTTGCACTAGCTTTTGAAAGTTAGGCTATAGATTAACTGGTTTGGCATTTTCTATTTTTTGCATGATGACGATGATAATTTTTGTTATGTTTTTTTTTGTGTTTTTTTTTACTTTATAGAGATGTTTTCTGAACCATGCACATCCATGGAATATTTCCATTGCACTAAAGGTTCATTATAGTGAAAACGTTTCTTTACATTTTTAAATGTTCTTCAAATGTAGAAAAAGGAGGTTATTTTGAGAACTTTTCACTAAAAGGTTCTTTGTTCTTCTATGGCATCACTGCGAAAACTCTTTTGTAATTTATTTTTTTTTGCGGCCGAGCCACACCCTTCTCTTTAAAAACGAAAGTTACTAGAAGCGCAAAACAGCATTAATGACCTAGAACTAGATACAAAAAGGCTAACAACATGCTAAAGATACATGCTGAAATTTTAAAGAGGTTCAAATAATGTCTCAAAATAATGTTGATTCGAATAGTAGGCTAAACTCTTTTTGATTTAAATTCAACCGTTCAATCGGCCTAATCATTTAAAATGCAGGCTGTAAACAATAAAGAATTTCTGAAGATTTAAGTAAGCCTAAGTTTTTGCATATTTAAACTATAAAATATGAAACTTGGTTAATATTCTGAGTACAACTAGACCTCATTATTTTGACTGGCTTGATTGTCTTGCAGTTTCACGTTGATTCCTTTATATACTGACACGAACCAACCATGTGAAGTCTTGTTTAGCTCTTAAATTTAAAGTGACTTAAAACAATATTTATGCCCTATATTATTTTGAAAATAATGGTTAAATTATTTATTTATTTATTTTGAAGAGTTGGCATATCATTTGTAAATGTATAAGCAAGTTGAGACAGATGAATGAACCAGTACTTACAGTGATGGAGTAAACCAGAGCAGCGGATCCCAGAGGCATGCAGCAGCACAGCAGGGTAAAGATGGAGTAGCACAGGTAATCTGACTCTGGATTGGTCAGTGGAGTGAAGGGCGCATTAACTGGAGGCTGCACAGTGACCACAGTCTGCGCCGGATTTGGCCCTTGTACGTACTGGACAGATGCTGCCGGAGCTCCATAATGCTGCACAGGTTGACCTGAAGCGCTGGGATAAGAGGGAGGGAATCCAGTAGAGTATTCTGGAGGGTCCTCCTGAAGTGGAAGAAAAGGCTGCCCTACTTCCATTCGAAACTTTTTGGGATCCATGTTTGTCTGGGAATGTGTGTTTCACCTGCAATCAGAAAGATCTGTACGTCTGTCTCTGGTGTAGTCAAGTGAAGATTGATCTGCATGTGTGTCAAGTCACTCTTCTGGTTACTGGTAGCTGGGTTGTGTTGTACAGTAAGGGGAGGAGTAACACGATTGTTGGCACAGATTCACTGTTGACCAACTTTTCCAGTTTGACTGCAGACGTCACCTGGTGGAATCAACATTGCTTCATGAGTTCAGGAAAACTAAGAACCAGGTGACATATGGAGATGATTTAATGATTCTTGAGCCAAAACTTATTTTTTTTTCTTCCTTTTTTAAAATTAGAGCCAGCTGTTCAAAATATAAACTGATCGGATTTTGGTTATCGGATTGGATCAAATCTTGTAAATTGGTTGTTCAAGGGAGAAAGAAGGAATCTGAAATCAGATTAGATCACGGGAACCTTCAGTTTGATATGGTCACACATGACCAGCGTCGGCCAATAGAAAGCCTACGTGTGACGTAGAAGAAGCTTTGCGCACTTACGCTACATAAAACCTAATTTTTTTTGATGCATTTTCATTGATTTATTCAAAGACATGACTTGACCTTATTATCATGCTTTTCTTTCTTTCTTTTTATGTATCACATGATTTGATGTATGCAAACCTGGATGTTTATTTTCTGTTAAGTACATTTGTTTGTTTGTACACCTTGCTTAATTTCCCTGAGTTGGTAGTTATGTATACGTTTTACAATAAATAAATAAAATAAAATAAAACACTACATGAAATCTCAAGGCCCACAGAGAAGGAAATGAAAAGTTGAATCAAGTCATTATTTGTCGTTTTGTGCACAAAAGTATTCTCGATGCTTGATCAACTTAAAAGAGCCACGTAGCCATTCGGACGAACGATTTAACGATGTCTTTAACTTTAGCTGGTCTTTAACCAGCTCTCAGATTTAATTGAAAATATCTTAATTTTTGTTCTGAAGATGAACGAAAGTCTTACAGGGTTGGAACAACATTTACATGAGGGTAAGTAATTACTGACAGAATATTCCTTTTGGGGTAAACTAACTCTTTAAATGTTTTCAACAAATGGCCCCAGGTTCCTGTTCATCAATCCTTATTTGGTTATTTGACAAACACTTTAACCTGTTGATGTTGTTTGATGGGAACTAAGAGTCTTTGTGTTTTTTTTTTTTTTTTTTTGGTTAAACTGTCAGACGCATCACTTTCTGCACAGTTGTGGTTGAAACTTGTGTTGCAACTCTTGGTTTATAGAGTATACAAACTCTTCTACTAAAATGTAACAACTTAACAAAAATCCTCACATTGTTAAATTCAGTAGGGGTTCCTTCCAGAGGGGTTTCTTCCATCTTAGACTCATTAAACACACGCAATGTAGCCTATGTGGGTAGTACCTGATGAACAGCGTCCTCTCCTGCGACTTTACCCATTCATTCTCATTTACCCCTCAGACCTCAAACTCAATGGGCTCAGGGAGGCAAGAGAGAATGCAACAACCTGTAACGTTAACCACAAGTGTCGCTGTCAAACAGTACACATTTTTTAATGGCATGTTTTTTTCCATTGGTTTATTTTTGTATAAGCTGCTGCAGTCGGTGAAGTAACGATTGAGTTTTCCCGGCAGAACTTGTGCTAAAGCTTTCATAGTTTTTGCAGTCTTACTACAGATACTCACAAACACTTGCAAATACTCACAATGCACATACAATCTCCAACACCACTGATAAGTAGAGAACAAAAAGCATATTTCAGCCAGGTTCGTCACTTATTGGGTCCAATTGAAACATTTCAGTTATGGGTGTGCTATTTGCTGCGCGTTTCTGTATTTGGTTGTGTTTTGAGGTATATATGTGTTGTCAAACTGATGATGTTTTCTTAATTTTCTGGTGTTTTTTCTAATTGCATGTTTTTCTTCAATTGCTGTGCATTGTGCTTTCTCGACCACAGTATAAAGAGAGACAGAAAATGCATTGCCAATGGGTTCGTTTTACAGTTCCCTATAAAATAAGACAGCAGTCTCATATAGCTACACTTAGGCCTACAGTATGTTATTAATTACTGCAAATGTAATTCAAGACTTACTGAAAAGAAAAAGTACCGTTTTTCAAAAGAAAATTTAATTAGCTCAAAGCTTTCATTGTTTTTAAACATACCATAATCTTTGTATGTTTTAAGTACATTGAGCAAATAACAAATGCAGAGAGACCAAATCTGCTTGGTTCCAATCTCTTATAGCTGTTATTGATTCTTAATAACAATAACCTCCAAGACAATCACCAATACAGTGACAACAAGACCAATAGCAAGGGCGACATGATTCAGGATGCGTGCCGTTTGGAGCTCTTCTCTGCTAATGTCTTGCTGTCCCGAGTAGTTGGCATTTCGAGTCTGGTGAAAACAATAGTAAAACATCATGTTAACTCACTTCTGCTCTCATTCTGAATTTCTATGAGCCACAGGGGAGAGGACTTCTCAAATGAGGGAGCAAACTCCACTTGGGTTTTCCATTCAACATAGAAGGTTCAACCATGTATGACATGCCAATTAGTATTTCCATTTTTGGCAGTGCTATAGACACGCATAATCGTTTTCGTGTTTATGAACGCCGTTGACTTAACGTTACACTACAGCTCAGCCCTAAACCTACCCGTCACTGGGGTTAATACGATTTATGAATCTTCCCCTACCATCCTAGGGAAAAAAATAGCACTCCCTAGATGTAGATCTACATTTTGCTTCATTTCGCTTCGGACATTTAACCCTCTGGGGTTCTTCGTTTAACAGTCACACTTCGGGACCTTCCAACCCGATCTCACAGGGAATTCGTACGAATTTTATGAGGTGGCTAATCGTAACAATTCATACGATTTTGCTAAATCGTACATAATTTACGAATTGGCCAATTCGTATGAATTTAACGTACGAATGACCTACCCCTAACCCCGCCCCTAAACTTAACCGTCACGTGGGTTTAGACAAATATATATGAATTTGTACGAGTGAGGTGCATACGAAATTAGTACGAATTAGCCACTTTTTAATCACTCGTACAGAATTTCGTACGAATTGGTCGATGAGATAGGGTAGGACCTTCGAGTTAAAATTGACCCAAAGGGCGGGATTCATATTTAAAAAGAAAATCATAATTTTTTTTAGTTGTTTTTTATAATATTTTTTCTTTTCTTTTTTGGTGTTTTGAGAAAAAAATAATAATAATTATAATTAGTATTAATGCAATAATTATGACCAAATTTCCCCCCATTGAATATAATAGAAAAAATATTTATATATATATATATATATATATATATATATATATATATATATATTTTTTTTTTTTTAAAGCTGCATTTCATTTTGGAGTCAAGCCTAGGCCTCATAAAAGCAATTTTTGAAATTAGATGGATGCCATCTCATGGACAAACTGAGCTTTTTAAAAATACAAAACACATGTATAATCTGAATTTTTTGGTGTGTTTGTGTATAAAGGTGTGTGTAGTGTGTGTGGGTGTCTGTTTTGCACTCTTGATGTTTTATAGATTCACCCCTTCACTGTTGTGTGCTTTTTTTCAAGATCGTTGCTGATTTGTAGATTGTACGCACAAAAAAACTCAGTATTTTCACATTTTTGCCAATTTCCCATGTCATTTTTGACCCGAAGGTCCTGCGTGTGACTATTTTTTTTACGACCACTTAGACTTTTCAAATCCTGCCCCCAATTTTTTTGGGTGTTCATATACCAAGTACCATTAAAGTCACCAAGTTTTCGGACCATTCCGATGAAGCTACGATTTTAATTTTTTTTTAAAGGCTTCAGGTCATTATTGACCCGAAGAACCCCAGAGGGGTACATACACGCGGAATCACGCGGACATTTAACGGCATAGACATAAACGCATCAGACGGATAGCTCAAAATGTGTATAGATAACACGCCACTTGACTTGAAAGTGGCGTGTGTGTTTACACAAAAGTCATGATGCCATGTTGCAATGTTTCAGGTCAAAGGTGTTTGAAACATTTTTTACTTTAACAAGCAATCAGAATCGCATATTTTTATGTTTATTTATTAAAACCAAGTCACAACTGTGTATGTTTTAAACATTTAATTACTTTTTATTGGTAATAATCCCAATTATTATGTTGCAGGAAATTTTTCATTGAACTGAGTGCTCAAAAATATTGGTTTGCTCATGGATCTTCATTCCAGAGTTGTTTACTTTGTAATTAGTCATTTCTATGAGTTTGACTTGTTCGGGCTGCTTTGCCAAGCGTTGACAGATGGAGTGTCAAGTGACATTAAACATCTGCTATTTACATTAGCTTTCACCAAACACACCTGAACCAACTAATCAGATAAATTTTAAAATTCAACACATTTTAGATTACCAGCCGTTCCCTAGCTGTACTGTGTCTATTAAGTAAAATTTGCAGCCATAAGGGTATAGAATTATTTGGTGTTTCACTTTAAGTCATCGGTATTCGGTGTGATGCAATAAAGCAGAGTAGTACAGGTAGAGAATAAATAATTCAGTGGATCAAGAATGGATTTATGTGTTTCTGTCCTTCAGAAATGTACAAATGGTGACCTCATAAAGTCATTTAACAAGTTTCCACTTGTTTCTTATTATAGTTCTCCAGAATGCAATCAGGTTTTTGGATAAAGTAAATTAATTTAACTTTCCAGCATTATAGCCTCTATGAGTGATTGCAAGCTTATCTAACCTTCGTTCTATTGTTTTTGTAGTTAAAGAGAATTGTGGACAGAACATTATTTATTTTTATTTTTACCTTTTTGTTTTATCTTTTAATAACTTGTTAACAAATGTATAATTCAAAATAAAAAAAATTAAATATTCATGAAAAAAAAGAGAGATAAATAAAATAAAAACATAACCTAAAATAAAATAAAAAAATATTTATATACACATAACCTAAGAAAATGTGATAAATGGTGAGTAAAATTTACTTAGACAAAGTGTAAACCTTACTTTTCTAATAATTTGTGTATGGCTGTTACTTGAAAACATGCTGTTACATACTTTCAATTTCTGATTGAACACTGATTATATGTTTTCAGCCAGCCTATACTGGATTAAACTAAACTGTAATAATAGTTTTCTTTAAAAAAAGCATTGCTGTTGGAGGTCTTCAGTGACGCACCTCTTTCGCAAGAACTGAAAGTAATTTATGAGACAAAAAAAGCTGGACCAATGCCCATCTGTGTATTTATCAGTGCAGTTATCTACAGGAAAGAAGGACCTTTATAATACTTACAGTACATATCCCACAAGTCTCAACATGTAAAGAGCCTTAACTTGTTTAGTTGTCAGATACATATCTATTTTAGTTATGAAAGTATTTAAGCACTGAATGTCAAGATCAAAACATTTATTACTTATCTCTGCAGTATAAAAAAAATTAAAACATTTTTTTTTTACTAGAATCCCTTGAGTAGTGAATCACCCATATTGTGTGGGATCAAAGTGTAGGATCTTTTTTGCTTAAGCTTTAAGCAAATATTAAAACGAGTCATTTTTTTAAACTTCCTGAGATAGTTCTGCATATCAATTTCCACAGAAATATTATTTAAACATTATTTATACATACATATATACATTATACATACGCTTTATGCCAAATATGTATTTATAATTATATATATATATATATATATATATATATATATATATATATATATATATATATATATATATATATATATCGATTTTTTTGTTTAAAAATTGATTTTGTTTCCATCTATAAACTGATGTAAGAGCAGAATATCCATCATACTCCAAAACACAAAATTATTACTTTTTTCCATTTATGAACATAACCATTGATAAGAGGCTCATAATGATAATCAACAGAAAAACATTTTTTTCCCCAAAGAACCAAAAATTAGAACAGAAATAATTTTTCATACAGTATAAATAATTCATTTTCTATATTTTTTTCTTTGCGTTTCTTAAAGGGTAATGATAGATAAACAATGAATCCCTATAATGAACTTTATGTTAGTAAAGAACCTTGCTCTTTATATTTTGGATATTTTACATTACCTAACACTAAAATGTAAACCATGGTAAATACATGCCTAAATATTTTGACTTCTCTATCAAATAAAATGTTTTTTTTTTATTTGATTTAGATGTTATGTTTAATTATGCTTATAAAGACTAAGTAAATTAATTAAATTGTTCATAAATAAAAGGTAAGTATACTTACGGAGCAGGAGAAAACCAGTGCAGCGATGCCCAGAGGAAAGCAGCAGCACAGCATGGTAAAGATGGAATAGCACAGGTAATCTGGCACGGGATTGGCCAGTGGAGCGGCGGTCACAAAAACTGTAGGCTGAACGGCGACCACGGATTGCCCTGGATATGGCCCTTGGGCATAGGAGCTCTGGGGCACTGGCTGGCTTGGAATGGATTGAGGGTATCCAGCAGGAATGTCCTGGTATCCTGGTGGTGGTGGTGTAGGCTGCAGCATTCCTGATTTCTCAGATGTATTCCAGGCACCATAGGGCTGATTGCTGGGATTCATTTTTCTAATTATTTAGTTTTGAATTTGATTGCAATATCCTTTCGTTGTCCTCTCCAGGTACGTATGTATTGCTGTACTCCGGTTCATGCTCTCATATATAGGCAGGAGCAAATGGGAGGCGAGTTGTAGTTGTAGGGGTGTGACAAGATATTTTTGGCACTGTTTCCATCACACTGTGTCCAAGGATAACTGAGGAAGAATCTATGTGAAATAGCTTTGTCCAACCAACTCAATGCAATCTTCACTCTAACTTGAGGAACTTTATTACCTTTTGATTTACTTCTTTGAGAATGAGACATTTGTACCAGTCACCCTGAGACCTTTAAAATGATACTAAACAATCCTTAATAATTCACATTAAAACCGTACAAATTCTTGTGTGAGTTTTAAGTGTTACTGACTGAGGCCCCGTCCACACTACTGCGTTTCGTTTAAAACGGAGAATTAAAACGAATACGGTCTTTATCCACACCAGCGTTTTATCTGTGTATTAATCTCCGTCCACGTCAAATTGACTGAAAACGCGGATCACGTGACCATTCACCAACACTGGGCATGCGTGTGCCGGTGTAAACAGTGGCTGACGAATCAGGAAGGATACGTCATGACTGATCATCATAGAACCTAATCATTACATCGTTTCTAAACTCCTCCGTTTCGTTCCGTCTTCACTAAAACGCCTCTCGGAGATTTCAAAACGCAAAACGGAGCTGGAGCGTTTCTACACTCTAAAAAATGCTGGGTTGTTTTAACCCAACTTTAGGTCAAATAGGGACAAACCCAGCCATTGGGTTAATTTTTTACTTAAATTTTTAACCCAACGTTTGGGTTTGTCCATATTTGACCCAAAGTTGTGTTAAAACAACCCAGCATTTTCAGAGTGTACATTGACTACAACATAACATTTCATTGGTTCTCTATTGTTTTTGCATGTGCTCATACATTTACAGCCATGTTGCATACACTCTAAAAAATGCTGGGTTGTTTCAACCCAAATTTGAGTCAAATATGGACAAACCCAAATGTTGGGTTAAAAATGTGATTAAAAAATGTACAGTTGAAGTGAAAGTTGAAGTTGGGTTAAAATATTAAATTACATTTTTAAGCTAACATTTGGGTTTGTCCATATTTGACCCAAATTTGGGTTAAAACAACCCAGCCTTGTTTATAGTGATAGCATACACTATGATAATTCAAACTGCTTTTCACAGAAAGGAATTGAAATAAAAAGTGAATCGCCAAATAGGGAGAACATACACTCTAAACAATGCTGAGTTGTTCAAACCCAAATTTGGGTAATATATGACAAATTCAAATGTTTGAGTTAAAAATGTCATTTCAAATATTAACTCAACTTCAACTTTTACTTTCAACTGTAATTTTTGTTTAACTGCATTTTTAACCAACATTTGGGTTTGTCCAAATTTGACCCAAATTTGGGTTGAAACAACCCAGCATTTTTTAGAGTGTAAACTTCTCAGTTTTAGGTCTTCGTTTCTTCCGTTTTAGTCTGGACGGGAGGTGCAAACGTAGCAAAAGGTCTCCGTTTTTAAACGAAACGCAGTAGTGTGGACGGGCCCTGAGAGAGAATGTAGATAAGGTGCTCAAAAGAAGGGGGGTGCACGTGGCTCAATTTTCAATGATGGACGTGTAAACCCTCCAGTTCTACTCGTCCCTCTGTGTTGGGCACGCTGAACAACTGCATCCTCTAGTATCAGTCGCCGCATTGCACCTCCGGTGGCCAGGAGGATGAGGTTTACTCACACAGCTTTAACTAGCTGGCCTCTGTTACACTTACCCTAAACCTCACTTCCGGGTCACGGCACCAAATGTAACTCCTCCAATTCTGCTCACCCCGCTCTGGGTGGGACTTGAACCAGTGTTTCCAGCATGGGAGGCCAAACATTAGAAAATGTATGTATGGAAAACAGACAATTGTCTTCGCGCTTTCAGATACTTTTTTAAAGTTTGATCAAATAAATCTTCAGACTCATAATGTTAAATACATTCCTTGGTCCCACTTCATATTAAGTGGCCTAATACCTGTAAAATTACATGATAACAACATGTGTACATAGTATTTAACAACAGTGTAAGTAAACATTGGTACATAGTATCTACAGCTTTGATATTTGTCTAACTACACATATGTAACAACCTGCGGAATGGCAAGTGTAAGTACGACTACAAATGTGTAACAGGACATTGGTGACAACACATATTTACCATGTAAGTTCACAGGGATTATGGCCACTTAATATAAAGTGGGACACATTTCTTATTGATAACCAAAGTTTCATGAAATAACAAAGAGAAAAGAAGAAAATAAATGTTTTAATTGATGATACATGTACAGTCAAAGCTTTCATTGTTTTAAAAATACAATAATGAACTTTAAAAAAAGTGTTTTAATTATGTAAATAATAATAATGCAGGTGAGTTCCATGAAATATACAAATCATTCCTCACTGGCCCTGTAGTTTAAGCTCCTTATGCATTTGGAGTCTTACAGCTCTCATATCAATAACTTGAGAAACACTAACATTAAAAAGCAGACCACCCAATGCCTGTGTATTCAAAACTTGTGTTTATGGCCCCTCATCATCTATAGCTTTCTGGTGTCCTACTATGATATTTCTTACACTTACGGTCTGTATGGTCTATAGTTACTGTTATATCAAATGTTTTTAATTGCAATGAGAACAAGAATGATATAGATGATAAAGCTTAACCAGAGGATGATGCCAATAGCAACACTGACATGGTTAAGGATGCGAGCCATTCTGGAGTTTCTGCTTGCTATTGGTTGGTGTCCAAACATGTTAGCATCCCGAGTCTGTGAAAGTACAAATATTACAAATATTGGTATAAAACCTTTCTTAAATGACATGCATAAAATCAAATCAAAGGTCTTCACACACAAAATGCCACTCTAAACTAAGAAGAAAATTGAGAAATAACATATATTGTTATATATTTGATTTATAGTAGCGGTAAAAACTAAATCACAAAACATGACAGAGTTTTTAAACATCAGTGATTGTTGTGCATTATTCTCAGTTTCTGCACTGAGTTTTCGCTATCTTTAAATCTGTTTTAAAAGTTAGGCTACAAGATTAACTGGTTTGACATTTTCTGTTCTTGCATGATGACAACATATTCATGACGAAACAGTGGTTTCACAATTGGCTAAATTCACCGCACATGCGATCGCTGAACACCTTCCACTATGCTCACAAATCAACTTTTATAACAATAAAATGTGTGATATTTTGTGGCCCCCTATTTGGCATTAAAGTATAGTCGCTGTCAGTCTGTTGGTTTTTAAAATGAACAAATCTTTTCCTGAGTCAATTCTTTCATTTCGTTCGTTGAATGAACCAAATGACACGAAAAAAGATTCAACAGGTATTCTCTCCACTTCGGCAACAGCAGTATAACTGTGAGGCTCTGAAGAAAAAGCGTCAATGCAATGCTTACTACCGCTTTTTATATCCGCGCTAGTAGGCGGCTCGTGGAATGCGAAGATTGCATGCCAATTTTTATTGGCTTGTTTTTAATTCTCTCCAAGGCAATTAGGCTCCCTAACGTTATCCCAATTTGTCAGGGAACTCCCCGACGACACGTTGGAGTTCCAAGGACAAAAGGAAACACATGTTTATTGGATTCGAGCAGCTCTTAAAGTGACAGCAGCCAAATATTCCTGCCGCCGTCACTATAATAATGTTAATCAAATAACAAAAGACATTGAGAAAATGTACTCGATGTTCTTGACTGAATACTTATTACATATTTGTAATGTATACCTTATTTATAAAGTGCAGTGTTATTTCATCAAAATCGATAAGTAGCATCTGAATCGGAATCGCATCTCTATTTAGTGTGACTGTCTGACATTTTCACTTTACACTTCAACCACTGATTTATTTGTCTCCCACAATATGCAATGGCATTACACAATTCACTCCAGTCTTACAGAAACATATAGAAAAATCCAGGTAAGACGAGTAGTCTTGTATCTGTATGAATTTCTGAGCAAGTTTCAAGTTCAAGAGCTGGAAATGGAGCAAGTGTGAGCGAGAAAGAGGGCAGTCAGGAGAGACAAATCCTTTTTGAGAGAGCTCTATAAAGAGGAACAGCTGCACTGTGGGTACACAGCCAGGTCAGGTTTCTGATGGTTCCAGGATTGCTCAGGATCTCAGCCTTGACTTGATTCCATCCCCGCACGCATGTAGTCCCGCACGGATGTACGCAGACCAACCCGATCTCACGGGAATTCGTACGAATTTTACGAGGTGGCTAATTCGTAACAATTCATACGACCTCACTCGTACAAATTAGTACGATTTTGCTAAATCGTACATATTTTACGAATTGGCCAATTCGTATGAATTCGTACGAATGACCTACCCTAACCCCGCCCCTAAACTTAACCGTCACGTGGGTTTAGACAAATCGTACAAATTTGTACGAGTGAGGTTGTACGAATTAGTACGAATTAGCCACTTTTTAATCACTCGTACGAATTGGTCGTGAGATAGGGTAGACGCAGACATTGCTCTTTTCTGAATATCTTCACATATTATTTTAATGCTTGCACTTTAATGTTTTTGTATTGCATTTATTCATTTAGCAATGTTCTTAGTTTACCCAATAAATAAGAAATCAGAAAATTATGCTAAATATAAGCATTTTCAGTTGTGGACTTTTGAACCCCAGTGCACAACCGAAAATTTGATAAAACACAAAATAACGGCAGTAAACTGTAGGCTGTAAAATATTTGCTGGTATTTTTTTTACTTGCATCATGTGTATTCTTCATTTGCAGTGCGTTGTGCTTTCTCGGCCACAGTATATATATGAGAACAGAAAATGCATTGCCAATGGGTTAGTTTTACAGTTTTCAAATAAGACGGCAGTCTCATATACACTTAGAATATGTTCATGTTATCAATTACTAAAAATTTATTTTCAATAATTAAGAAAACAATAAGGAAAAAGTACTGTTTTTCAAAATAAAAGTTTTGGAGTTCTTCTCTGCTAATGCTTGCTGTCCGAGTAGTTGGCATTTCGAGTCTGTGAAAACAATATTGATTCTGAATTTCTATGAGCCAATGGCACAGGGGGAATTCTCAAATTTATTAAAACCAAGTCACAACTACAGTATATGTCTTCAACTGTACGTTTTAAAGATTTAATTGACTTTTTATTGGTAATATATATGGTAATATGGTAATATATTATATATTTATAATGAGATGTTATGTTTAATTATGCTTACAAAGGCTAAGTAAATTAAACAAATATTTCATAAATAAAAGGAAAGTACTAAAACTTACGCAGCAGGAGTAAACCAGTGCAGCGATGCCCAGAGGAAAGCAGCAAAACAGCATGGTAAAGATGGAATAACACAGGTAATCTGGCACTGGGATTGGCCAGTGGGGCGCTGGTCACAAACACTGTAGGCTGCATGGCGACCACAGAGACCACGGATTGCCCTGGATATGGCCCTTGGGCATAGGGGCCCTGGGGCACTGGCTGGCTTGGAAAGGATTGAGGGTATCCAGCAGGAATGTCCTGGTATGCTGGTGGTGGTGGTGTAGGCTGCAGCATTCCTGATTTCTCCGATGAATTCCAGGCGCCGTGGGGCTGATTTTTTGCCTCTGTTTCCATCATGTGACTACTGAGGATAACGGATTGAAAAATTGAGCCCACTAAAAGGTTTTAAAGCACTGTTTGCAGGGTAAGACAATGCCTTAAAGCCATCCAACGTTTGATCTCCTCAAAACAGTTGTAGAGCATGTAGACAATCTGGAGTTTCAATCTCACACGCACATGCACACACACAAGCAACCCCCATACACAACAAGCGCGGTGTCCAGTTACAAGCAAACTGGGATGACGCAAGTGGAATGTGATCCTCCCTGTAGGAGAAATGAATCCTGTTTTCATGTCATGTAACGTAACTGGGATTTCCCTCGGGAAATCTTTTCTGTTCTTTTGTTTTGTTTAAAAGTTTTTCTTTTTCTTAAGTATTCTACCAAGTTCATCTCACATATAAGTAAGTGAACTTAGCTGAACTATCTAGTAATTTTACCTCAAACACATGGGCGTCAGTTTGGTTTGAAATGTGCTGGGGACAGAGACGTATTCGGAAGGGCATTTTCAAAAGTGCTGGGTACAATGACGCATTCATTATTTTTTTTTCACTTTCGAGTAGGCTAGTTCATGTTTTGAAAGACGATGTTCTGCTGTAGCTTACTGATGTACATAAATAAAAATGAGCACAAAGATGTGATGTCCCACCAAAAATGTATTGGTACTTTGGGTGTAATTGGTCAGACAATGAGATATAATATCTTGTTAGTATAGTGAGTATATACGCCATTTATAGCATATGTACAGTGATGGTCCAGAGGTTGAATTTTTGCCTAGCGTGTCGGGACTCGTGCAGGTTCTGTTCTAATCCGCACTATAGTCGTATTTTTTCCCTCATCAAAACCAATAATGTTTATAAGTGGCAGAATTTATATAATGTTTATCGGTGGTTGTATATGTTTTGATGAGGAAAAAACGAGAGCGGATTAGAACCCAAACAGGGACACGTTTGTGCGCATTTTGATATGTGATTTCACCGGAACGAATCTCCGCAATGGATTGAAGCGCGTTTCCAAGAGAAGACTAGCCTAGAAATCTAGACGCACCCTAGCGGCAGCAAAAATTATTTTGCCGCAAAGTGTGGTCTAGCAACTCTCCATAGAGCTGGTAAGTCCCGCCCCTTCAGCTAACCCCGCTGGACCTCTGAGGTTGAAAAGCCGTCAGTGCAAGTGAATGAGAGAAAATAATTATTTTCTAATCCCGTTTGAATTTTGCAATGAAATGTAACATATGTTATCTGTGAATTTTTTATATAATGTTTCGTGTAAAGAATGCTACAATTTAGCTTGTAGAATTTTCATACGGTTAGACTTTGTGTGAGAGCACTTTGTGGACTACAACTCTCGACGTGTTCGCATATACATTATCTCACTGAACACACGGATCCGCTCAAACATGCCTGTGACTTTGGTGCACTTCACCGCCTTCTTTCAGGGAGAGGACTAACTAGTTGAGCGTGGTGAAAACCGTGATTTGTGGAGGGAAAATGTGTTAAGCGGCGACGTCACATATGGGACGTGTAGTCTTTCTCGTTATGTCTATTCCACAACTGCTAGCCAAAGAATCATACAATAAACTGTTCAAACTTGTTACATGAGAAATTATATAAAAAATTCACAGACAACATATGTTACATTCATGGCACAATTCAAACGGGATCAGAAAATAGAATTATTTTCTTCTCATTCACTTGCATTGACGCTTTTTCAACCTAGAGGTCCACTTGGAGTTTTACGGATGGGCGGGACTTACCAGCTCTATAGACGGTTTAGCTGGAAAGGCCCAACTCTGGCCGGGCCAATCACATCGTGTATAGAGTTGGCGGGCGGGCTTAACATAATGACGACAGAGTTGCGACGGTCAGAGCCAGCTCGGACATATTCGGTTTTAAGTCGTTCATCCTCGGATGCGGCCGGCGCCGCGAGCGCTGTTACAAAAAAGCTGTGGCGAAACTATCAACTTGTCATTTTGTCGTCGAGGATAAAGGTTTTACTCCATGTCAGCGCGCTTTGGTCGGTAAGGTGCACGGACCTCTCCCGAATTATCTCCAGCAAGCACCACTACTCCGCCTCCGTTTCCCTCGTAAGTTATATTAGTATTTAAACATTCTCTATGATATTATTTTTTTAACGACACACTGTCTATTTCTCTCCCAAACACACACATACTGTCTCTTTCTCTCTCACACATGTAGGCTAGTTATACACTTTAGGCTTAGTGTTTTATTTTTAAAGTTTGTGGGTCGTGTAAAACAAAAACAAAAATCTCTTAGGTTGGGGATGGATTCTGGAAATCTCCCTTATTTTCAATATACAGTGTTGACAGCTGGACTGGATGCGGTAAAAGTTTAATATATCAATTTGCTCCGCTGAGTACGTCACCTTCTTCATTGCTCTGATTGGCTTTAGCGCTATCCAATTGCGTGCAGAGAGAATTTGAAAGACAACCATTTATCCCACCCTTCGGATTGAGCCCTGTCAATGAAGAGTTTCCAGACCTAACATCTAGATGGAGAGAGGGCTAGCGCAAAATGCGGCATCGGCATCTCGAAGCGGCACTTCCGGCGGCATCTCCAGCGGTCACGAGTGCAGCGGCATCTCTAGCGGCCACCCGTGAATCGGCATCTCCAGCGGCCATCCACGAGCGGCATCTCCAGCGGCCATCCGTGAGCGGACCTATATTTTAATTGAATAGTCTATTTATATTTACTAGCCTACATTATTAAATGATTATCAAGTGATATGCTAGCATTTGTATGATTGTTTTGTGAAATCCGTTACAAGTAATTTACAAACGATTGGTAATTGATTATTTAATGATTTGGTTATGAAACATGACTATAAACAACAAGATATAGGCCTAAACAAAAGCACAAAGGTGAGACCGATAATAAAACACACGATATAACAGTATAAGTAAATTTGACTAGTAAATGATATAATAGCCTATTTCTTTTTTACAATCCATTCTTATGTGATTATCAAGTGATATGCAAATATTTTTATTTTGTGAATTTGGTTATTTGTTAATAAATAAACATATGTACACAAAGGTAAGAGAGAGAATAAAACACAAGGACAAACAGTAGATAAGTAAATGTAACATTTTAATGAACAATTACAATATGGGACCTTTGGGAACAGAACAATGAACAGGGCGCCATATGGTTAACGTTACATAGGCTATACAAAATATATAACCTTAATTTACTCTGGACAGCTGCACTCCAGGACTCACTGCTCCTCAAAGCTTGCAAAGACTCGGAATTTTCTTATGTCAACAAGTTCAGTCATGAACTTTTCAAAGTCCTGTCTTTTTTTGAAGGCAAACGTAAAAGGTTCGGCAGGAGAATTTTCATTGTATACACCTTTGAAATCCCGCAGATTCTGAAGGCTTTTGGTTTGCATTTGTTCTGGCATGTTAAGGACACTGGGAACATTAACCGAATCTTCAAATTCTGTATTGCGGCACCAATCAGCTGCAGCCACGAGGTCTCTCCAAAAAATGCTGTCCTGCAGTAAAAGATCAAACAAAGTATTTAGTGAATTAAAAACTAATGCTTCAAAGTTGTATAGCATTTACATTACATCATTAATAAATGCTCTTTGCAACAAAGAACAAAGTCTATAACCCTCTGTCACTTGCGTTCACGCTCCCCTCAACCCGATCTCACTAAATGCGTCTTTATAGCACGCATGTGTATTGTCGTGTAATATATACGCTAAATTGAGTTTTTACGTGCATATGATACGCATTGGTTGGTTAGGTTAGGTTTAGGTGTGGGGTTGGGTGCGTGTGTATTATACGGGTTAGGTTTAGGTGTGGGGTTGGGTGCGTGTGTATTATACGGGTTAGGTTTAGGTGTGGGGTTGGGTGCGTGTGTATTATACGGGTTAGGTTTAGGTGTGGGGTTGGGTGCGTGTGTATTATACGCGTATCAATTGCACGCGAAAAACTGCGTTTCATATGCACTTAAAAACTCAATTTAGCGTATATATTACACGACAATACACATGCGTGTTATAGAGACGCATTTAGGTGAGAACAGGCTGCTCCCCTACTGATTATCATCACCTGTTTTCAGTCTGCACCTAATCTTCAGTATTACTTAACACAACCCTCTCTTCATTGCCCGGTCTACTTCAACCCACACGGCTCCAAACACTACTCACCAGCGTTGTCACCTTTCCCCGGATTCGGTCTCCGGTCTCCGGTCTGTTCCGTCTCCGGTCCGGTCTCCGGTCTGGTCTACGGTCCGGTCTCCGTCTCGTCTGCCTGGTTCCTCGTCCCGTCTCCCTGTTCCCAGTCTCTCTCGTTCGTCGTCATCTTCATTCAGATAAGACATTCAGTCAGAGATGTATAAAGTACTAGAAACCCGGACTTGAGTAAAAGTACAAGTGCTCTATCAAAAAAGTGACTTGAGTAGAAGTTGAAGTGCTCTTTAAGAACCACACTTAAGTAGAAGTACTAAAGTATTCAAACATTTTTGTACTTAAGTATTGCAAGTAGTTTATTTTAAAATTCACTACTTAAGTACTAAAAGTAAAAGTACAAGTATTGTGTCATGTAATTATTAAAGTAAGCAGTCAAAAGTTTGAACTAGCAATCAAATAAGGCGCTTTGGCGGGATACAAATTTGCTTTGGTGGCCGCCAAACCCCTGCATTAGTTGTCAATGTGTGTGTCAATCAATACCATTACCCTATAAAACTGGTGTGATTTAGGCAGCATGAAAGCTAACTTGCAACGAATGATTCGTAAAATTTTTATAATTGTAACGAGTAACTAGATAAATTAAGTTACACAATCTAGTTCGAACTTCGCAGTTTGTGTTGAAGGACGTACGACCCTTATCAGGCCGTTAAAAATGGCTGCTTGACAATAAGCCAATCAGGAGCTAATATGCTAAATTTCGATGCGCGAAAGGAGATCAGTCTCAGTTTCAGAGAAAGTTTGGAAGAGCGCTGCCGTTGAAAGAATATATCTATAACTTTATTTATGTACATTGTAGCCTACTGATTCACAAGTTCCCAGAATTATGTGCGTGCAGCTATACCAACACCTGCACACAAACACACACACACACACACACACACACACACACACACACACACACACACACACACACACACACACACACACACACACACACACACACACACACACACACACACACACACACACACACACACACACACACACACACACACACACCTCAACCTACCCAACACACACACACCTAAACCTGACCCAACAATAGAGCACATTCGCATAAATTCGCTGCTCAATCGCAAAATCTGCCAATAAAAGTGGATCCGCTTATCTTTTCTGACAAACCGATCTAATGACGTACAATTTTCAACAACCAGTGTTGATATTTAAGAGAACGGGGAATAAACAATCACGTTATTATTTTAACATCATAAAACAAATCAGAGATTGCAAGGATTCTGATTATTTATAATAGGCCAACATAATTATTAAATATCAGATTCCTTATTATTTGTAATAAGACATAAGCCTATAGGCCCTGTGTAATTTAATTTAATTAATTAAAAGAAATACGTTGTTAAGTTGAAGGCTACAGTAGGCTTATGTGTGTTTTTAATAAACGTGTAATAGCACTAATAGCCTATTGTAATATTTATAATATTAATAATAATAATAGGCCTAATAATAATAGCCTGTAGCCTATAGATTAGTTGAATCTAGCTCATATGTTTGTAAAGACGATTTAATTGGAAGAATAACAAATGTTAAATAAAATTATGCCTACAGTTAGGCTATATATTTTGGTGTGTTTCTAATTCATTGGTTACAGTTCTCTATGTAAAAAAATAAATAAATAAATAAATAAAAAAAAATTCCACATATTCATGTGGAAATTTTTTTATTTTATTTATTTATTTTTAGCCTATGATGTTTTTTCTCTATGTAAAAAATAAACTTACAATTTTCCACATGAATAGCCTAGGATGTTCAGTTAGCCTTCAGTTTTATGGATTTAATAATTTCCTCTGCGCAGAAATATAACTAACTAATTAATCAGAAAGTGGTATCATATATCACACTTACTTTGGCGGCAGCAGCCACAGCTGGACAAAACCGCCACGAGAGATGCCGCTACGAGGCACTGGCTGCTGGAGGTGCCGCTATGGCACTGGCTGCTGAGATGCCGCTCCGAGGCACTGGCTGCTTGAGATGCCGCTACGAGGCACTGGCTGCTGGAGGTGCCGCTATGGCACTGGCTGCTTGAGATGCCGCTACGAGGGCACTGGCTGCTGGAGGTGCCGCTATGGCACTGGCTGCTTGAGATGCCGCTACGAGGCACTGGCTGCTGGAGGTGCCGCTATGGCACTGGCTGCTTGAGATGCCGCTACGAGGCACTGGCTGCTGGAGGTGCCGCTATGGCACTGGCTGCTTGAGATGCCGCTACGAGGCACTGGCTGCTGGAGGTGCCGCTATGGCACTGGCTGCTTGAGATGCCGCTACGAGGCACTGGCTGCTTGAGGTGCCGCTACGAGGCACTGGCTGCTGGAGGTGCCGCTATGGCACTGGCTGCTTGAGATGCCGCTACGAGGCACTGGCTGCTGGAGGTGCCGCTATGGCACTGGCTGCTGTGAGGTGCCGCTACGAGGCACTGGCTGCTGGAGGTGCCGCTATGGCACTGGCTGCTGGAGGTGCCGCTACGAGGCACTGGCTGCTGGAGGTGCCGCTCGATGGCACTGGCTGCTGGAGATGCCGTACGTACGAGGCACTGGCTGCTGGAGATGCCGCCGCAATTTCTGCTTCTGTATTAACAGTATAACCGTTTATATTTAATAACATATCAAATTAATATTTAATAAACAGCATTTTCTGATACATTAAAGTGATAATGAGTCATGTCACTTTCTGGAATTCCTTAACTCTATCATAGGCTCAGAACAATTGCAGTTTTCTCTGATGTAGTAATGGAGATAAAGAAACTCAAAACTTTATTTACAAAGTAGGCTATATGCTTACACACGATATGCAACTTTGTGGTATAGCTACATAATGTTATTTAGTTCAAATACAGTTAATAAAATATTGATTGCTGCAGCGAAAAGTCCTGGCCGCTGGAGATAATAATAATAATAAACTTTATTTTATATAGCGCCTTTAAAAAGTATCTCAAAGCGCTTCACAAATATAGAAACATAATAGGCTAAAACATACAATTAAACAAACAATGCAATAAAATACAAAATAAAAACATTATGAAATATAGGATTAATAATAATAATAATAAACACTATCAACACTATCAACTCAATAATAAACAATTATCAACAATTAAGTAAAAGCTACCCTAAACAAATAAGTTTTAAGTGATGATTTAAAAACACTAAGAGATTCTGCTTGCCTAATCTTAATAGGCAGGGAATTCCAGAGTTGATCCCACACAACTGATGGCTGCAGGAGATTTTTTATTTAGCCTAGGCTATTTTTTTTTCTTTTTTTTCTTTGCAAAATCATAGTTTGATATCAAGTTCTTGACATTTCTTTTACACATTTTCTGATAAGTATAACATCCGATTAGTAGCCTAGCCTAAAACATGAGACAACAATAATTTGGAAAAAAAGAACACCAAACGAAAAAAAAATAAAAAAAAAGGTCATCCACAGAGATACAGATCTTTGGGCTTTTCGATTTTTAAAAAAACTTTACAGACTCAAAATACATTTTAAAGGCTGCTTTGAAATATTTTTCTTGATGGCCGCTGTCAAAATACATTTTAAAGGCTGCTTTGAAATATTTTTCTTGATGGCCGCTGGAGATGCCGCTCACGGATGGCCGCTGGAGATGCCGATGCACGGATGGCCGCTAGAGATGCCGCTGCACTCGTGACCGCTGGAGATGCCGCCGGAAGTGCCGCTTCGAGATGCCGATGCCGCATTTTGCGCTAGCCCTTACTGTCTAGATGTAGGTCTGGCATGCCAGGCTAAGAGAAGACAACACATTTCAGTGCTATATCGCCTGTTATTTAACAAACAAAAGAAACGAATGCTGTTAACTGGAGATGTTTTATTTGTATTGGTAGGCTACATCTGTGCCGCGAGATGTTTCAGAGGTGGTTGGGACAAAATCGACCCAGGCAAAAAGTGGTGGGGACATGTCCCACCCGTCCATTGCATTGATATAAACAAGGCTTGATCAACACGCGTGCACCGAACCACGTGACGCGCCCACGGAACACAAAGAACAACCGCTCACACGCGGGCGGTGTGGTGAAGAGATGAGTCCCGCGGAAGAGATCCGGATGAGACTGTGTTATTCTGTGTCGCGTCTCACCGCTCACGTCCTGCTGTGTAGACAAGGTGGCATTCTTATCAATTTTACTCAAAATAAACTGACACCAGAGACCTCTTAGACAAATGTATCATGTGCTGAGAACGCTACCTAACATAAACACAAAATCATCCATGTTTAATCCCTTCTGGGCGATTCATGATCAGAGTCAGAGAGTGGCTGCCTCTTGAACCACCACCACGTTCAGCTGGAAAACTTCTGCAATCCCTAATTGGCCAAAATGCTCTGTTCGACTCTTCTGAGATCATCTCTTGGATGCCATTGTGACCTACTTTCTGTAAGACCTGAATTTTTGACATTGAATTTTTAACATTGAATTTTAGAAAACTGAATTTGAAGTTCTGAATTTCTTCATCTTGAAAACTTGAATCTGTATTTTTTTTAAACTAAGTATTTGCAGTATGCTATTTGAATTCAGAACACAAAAACTAGCTGTTTGAAAATACATGTCTATAAAATTCAGCCATAAAATCCTTTCAGTTTGATACATTTCAAATGTTCAATATTCATTACAAAAAAAATCAAATTCAGAACTATTTAAACAATTAAAAAAATTACAATGCACACAATAGGCTAATGCACACTGGTTGACTGTCACTCGCATGAACAAGCACCGATTTGCCTCCGATTTTGGGCATTTGTCAAGGATTTTGCGAAATCAGTCAGCAAGTGAAAATCAGGGCTAAAATCGTGCAGTCTACTCCATTCAGACTATTGCTTTGCCCACATATTGAGGGAATTTGAGCTTTTTGTCAACCTGAAGTCACTCATATGGTCAGTTGCATTCGTGAGTTCATCTCTCATTTCGATTCAGTCATGACGAATGTGATAACTTTTGGTTCAATAAGTTAGTCAGATTAATTCAGTAACCACTTTTTAATTAAAGAACTGGCACAAATAAGAGTCATTCATTCGGTAATCGGACTGGTCGTACTGTATGTTTTTGATTCACTCATTCTCAAAAAAGTCCAAGTCACTCCTTCTGGAATCTGAATGGAGTGGGCATTTTATTGCAAAGAAATTGACCTAAAAAAGATAATTTAAAAAGCTCAGTTTGGACATGTCTGCTTATTGTAACTTTAGAAATCTATAGTCTTGGGTTGCATCTTTTTAGGTCTCCAAATAGCCAAATAGTCATCAGTTCATTTCAAATAGCACATAACTAAAGTATTGTTGTTAAGTTAGATTAATTTAGTATTTGTTTTTGATTTACTAATAAGCACCAGCTTAAGAGTGATTAGAGAGTATTGGGTGACAACATCAATGGTTATAAGAAAAGAAGGAAAAGAGCACTGTTTTTTGGTCATTGAATTTTTTTTATTAAATATAATCAAAAGACAGGAATATGTATATTTTGACAGTGAGAGTTTGCATTGTTATGAAACAAAAGATAATCAACTTTAAAGCTAGTTACATTAATAATTTTACATTAGAGATGAGCCAAGCATAGTCAGTCATACAAAACTGCACATTAGTTTGTAGTCTAAAAAAACATCACAATGTGATTATAAAATGATACTTGTGGCATTATATGATGTTATTTTTGGAAAGCCCTCATTTCTGGTGTCCAGATGATATGTCTGACAGTTAAGGAGGTGTTGAGTGATGTTTTCTGGGAACAACCACAAAAATGATGTAGATAATGTACGACACTAAAATGGCAAGTCCAATACCAAGAGCAATATGGTTAAAAGTACGTGCCATTTTGGAGTTTCTCTCTGCTATTTGTTGTTGTCCGGATATGTTGGCATTCCGAGTCTGTGAAAATAAAATTGAAACATAATGTCACTTGTGTTTTCCAGAACTATCTGAGTTTTCTCTGAACAAGTGTGATTAAACGGTTTATATCATAGTAAAGCAATGATAATACTAACAGTTTCACATGGTTGTGCTCATGACTAAAATGTGGAACAATGATGCACCAGCTGTAATCTGCATTATCTAATCAATGTGACTTTTTGGGCAATATGGAAACCCAGAGCAAGTTTCATATACACTTTAGGGTCCTGTAATGATTTCATTTCCTTTATCTAAAGCATAATCTATTGCATTTACTTTTTATAAACCATCAAACTCATTTAGTATCTTTAATTCATTTTTAACAATCAACTATTACAGGACAACAAAAGTGTAGCTGCTTTAGTAGCTTTACATTGTCAATTTATAAAGAGAAATTTCCCAGATGTGCACACAGCAATTGTGAAATTGGGAATTTGTGTAGTACCACACCTCTTTCTCAGTACCAAAATGTCACATCATTTATGGGAACAATATATGTTTGTGTAAATGGAGACAAAGATCTGCTCAGTAATGTTAGGTATGGTGAAGCTATATTAACTATTTTGGTTTGAATGCCAGTCATGAGTAATCACAATTCTTTGAATGATAAAGATTTCTGAACACTAAAAAACACTTGTTATTTAGACTGTGATCTCTCTTGTTTTATTTAACAAAGTATTGTCATCCATTTATTTCAACAAAGTCTTGTAGACCATAGCCAAGGGGTAGTTCACCAGATAATGTGACCAGTTTACTCATTCACTGAGGAAATAAACACAATATACAAAGTTTCAGACATCATTCAGAATAAGTACAGGAAGTAAGAACAGGATTAAGAAAAAAATGAGAGCAGGATAACTTTTTTAAGTTTATGCTCTCAGAAGAGATCAATTTTCAGCTGTTTCTTGTATATCGTAAGAGATTTAATACCATTTAAAAAACAAAAACAATTAAGATTTAATAGAAAAAAAGGTTAAATTAGTGAAAAATCACATTTTATGATCAGCCAGCGTTAGTGCATCAGTTCAAAAAGGGTTCAGAAAGGTATGTGAACTAATACTTACATTGATAGAGTAAATTAGAGCAGCGATGCCCAGAGGAAAGCAGCAGCACAGCAGGGTAAAGATGGAATAGCCCAGGTAATCTGGCTGCGGATAGGCCAGTGGGGTGTTGGTCAAATAAACCGCCGGCTGCACGGTGACAGCAGGATGACCTGGATACGGTCCTTGGCCGTATGGTCCTGGAGCGCCGTACGGCTGGCTTTGATACCCAGAGGTGCTCTGAAAGTTTCCTGGAGGAGGGTTCCCATAATGGTTCTGGTAAGGTGGTGGCCCAGGCTGCAACAACTTGGATTTCTCAGATGTATTCCAGTTTTCCTGGGGCTCCATTTTTCTGTCTAGTAAACTCGCACTGTCTTATTTTCTTTACTCTACAGAGAGGAGACACACCTTTGAAGACTCTGGCTTGGCCACGGACTTTGGCTCAGTATGGTCACATGATGATTTACAGCAATATATACAGTAGGTGGATTGTAGGAGGAGTAATAAGGCGTGACAGATTCAGTTCCCTCAGCACACTGAAACAGAGTTTTCACATAGTAGGTACCTGTACTTGACTGTAGGTGCCGTCACCATTCTACAGAATTGGTGTAAGCTGCTGTCCGACAATCCAAAAAACATTTAAAAAGCAAAGGCTATTATTCATTCATATATTACATTATTCCGCAACATTTTGCAGTTGTAATTAAATTATTGTTTATTAAACTGTTGTAGTAACTTAATATCACATTTTAATCATGCTGATTTTTGGAGGATAAAAACTGAAATGGCACTCTTCGTGTGATATTGATTAATTAAATTTCTTAACCCCCATATCTTGAATTTTGTGATCATTCACAATCATTGCATTTTAGGGGTTCCAAATACGTACAGAGCCCGTCTACGAAGAGCCTTGGCAGTTCCTATTAGCCCCATTGTGTATCAGCTTGGTTGCAGTTCCAGTAGAATTCCACTAGAGGTGATCACGGGCGAGAGCAGAATGAATGGGAGTCTATGGGGCTAAACGGCTAAATGTGTCTCTTTCACCTGCTTGTCGTTAAATTAACATAGATTTTATTGTTGATTCCGCAAGTTTAACACAGTCTCATCCCAATTCGTCATATAACCTGACGTTTTGGGACGTCTTTTGACCATTCGTCAATATACGACTTTTTAGGGCCCCCTTAAACATCGGTAGATGACGATCCCGGCTCGTCAAACAACTGACGCTGTACCTTTAACGTCAGTTAGGTGACGGGTTGGGTTTAGGGTTAGGTTTAGGTCTGGGGTAGAGTTAGGATCCCATAACGTCATCTACCGACGTTTAAGGGGGCCCTAAAAAGTCGTATATTGACGAATGGTCAAAAGACGTCCCAAAACATCAGTTATATGACGAATTGGGATGAGACTGCACTGGCAAGTTCAATATAGATTATAGGCCAAAAGTCGAATGAACGAGTACTTATGTCCTTTTGATTTCTTACAGGTTAGGCCGTTGTTGGCCGCAACACGCTAGCATTCTGCTACTGTGTGACGTCATCACATTTTTGAATGGATTTTTAGAATAGATAAATGAACTTAAAAATGTAATTTTCAGCTGAGTGTATTATCTTAGCTCTCCCTTTTAAATGCAACTTTCAAATTACTTGAGAAAAAAATTACATCCTGAGAAAAGTGGATTTCTGGGGGTGAAACCCCATTGACTCCCATTCATTCTGCACTCGACCGCGAGCGCCCCGCATGGACAGAGACGTGTTACTGCAGCCAGTCCAGAACCCGGAAGTAACCAGCCAGTGCCAATTCTCTTCAATTAGACATTCTCTGATACGTAGCGCTTTAGAACCTTTTAATACGGTGGCCGAGAGCTCACCCGCAGCAACCTGATGAAGACGCATGCAAATACAAAAAACCGCGTGCAAATACAAAAACCATCCGCAAATTAAGAAAAACATCTTCATCAGTTCCACAACGCACCTGTGCTCTAAGTACTCACAACACCACAAAATACAGAAACGCACTGCAAACGTTCACAACACCACCAATACAGAAATGCGCTGCAAGGGTCCACAAGCGGAAATGTTTCTGTGGAACCAAATAAGTGACGGGCCCAACTGGGACTTGCTTATTGCTCGTGAGCTTCCCTATGCCCTACTCCCTTTAAAGGGCAGACGGCAAAGCTCTTCAAGTGGGAATTTGGCGTGAGCATGGCACTGTGTGTCATTTATGTAGCCGTTTGGAACTTGATGAAGGGAGCAACAATAGACAACGTAATGTAATTATTTTTACCTAGGATGTTCCTATGACAACGCAGCACTTTGTCCATCAGCTGTATAGCTGTTCTGACGACAGAAATATAATGATTTACATAACGGTTGCAAATAAATTATTTATTTTTTATTTTTACTTTATAAAAATCTGTTAAAATATCCCGTTTTATATATCTGTATGTCAGTGCCATACATTACCTAGCAGCTAACATTTTTTAGGAAACTTTTCTTAAGAAAATTTACGGTGTGAACGTACGGTTAGGCTCTCGGAACCGTTTTGGGTGCCTCCAGGAACCAATTTGTATTTATTTATTATTATTTCATGTTGTTACTATGGTTACCATTAACTTATTTTATAATAAACAAACTGAACCAAATACATTTTTTAGATCCATTTTAATACTATCCCTCTGTGTTGGGCACACTAACAAGGACTCTAAAGATTGTATTAGTCGCTGCAGTGCACCTCTGGTGGCCAGGAGGATGAAGTTTACTTGCACAGCTCTAACTAGCTGGCCTCCGTTACACTTACCCTAAACCTCACTTCCGGGTCACCGCACCAAATGTAACTCCTCCAATTCTGCTCACCCCGCTCTGGGTGGGACTTGAACCAGTGTTTCCAGCATGGGAGGCCAAACATTAGAAGTATGGAAAACAGACAATTGTCTTCGCACTTTCAGATACTTTTTAAAAGTTTGATCAAATAAATCTTCAGACTCATAATGTTAAATACATTTCTTGGTCCCACTTTATATTAAGTGGCCTATACCTGTGAACTTATGGTAAATATATATGTGTTCATAATATTTAACTGCAGTAAGTACACATTGGTATATAGTAGTATCTACAGCTTTAATATTTGTCATATGTAACAACCCACGGAATGGCATGTGTAAGTACAAATCTGTAACAGCACATTAACAACACGTAGTTACCATGTAAGTTCACAGGTATTAGGAGTCAACACACATGAACAGATAATCCAATTGCCAGTATAGTAATTTATTAGGGTCAGCCAGGCAGGGGTCAATAATCAAAGCAATCCAAAAACAAGAAACAAAACATAAAGTGCAATGACATCTAACAACTGACTCCGTACACATACTGACACAGACAGGGAATGTATACACAGATCTAACAAGACTAACAATGAACAGCTGGGAACAATAATTACGGGGAACAGCTGAGTGCAATGAACTGATGAGTGACAGTGATAGACAGAATGCTGAAATGAAGTCAAATGTGAAGGACACCGCGATAACGAGGACCTCTATTGACAAACAAGAGAAACACAACCAGACACTGTGACATTAGGGCCACATTATAAAGTGGGACCCATTTGTTGTTGATTACCAGTTTTATGAAATAACAAAGAGATAAGAAGAAAATAATTGTTTTAATTGATGATACATGTACAGTCAAAGCTTTCATTGTTTTAAAAATAATAATAATGAAGTTTAAAAAAGCATGTGTTTTAATTATGTAAATAATAATAAGGCAGGTGAGTTCCATGAAATATACAAATACCCTCACTGGCCCTGTAGTTTAAGCTCCTTATGCATTTGGAGTCTTACAGCTCTCATATCAATAACTTGAGAAACTCTTAACATTTAAAGCAGACCACCCAATGCCTGTGTATTCAAAACATTTGAATTTAATTTTAACATTTGAACCTTTATGTCCCATCTCCATCTATAGCTTTCTGGTGTCCTACTATGATATTTCTTAAACTTATGGTCTATGGGCTATAGTCACTGTTATATCTGTCTGAAATTGCATTGACAGTAAGAATGAATCTGGTTACTATGAATAACCAGAAGAGGAGGCCAACAGCAACGCTGACATGGTTAAGGATGCGAGCCATTCTGGAGTTTCTGCTTGCTATTGGTTGGTGTCCAAACATGTTAGCATCCCAAGTCTGTGAAAGTAAATTACAATAGCTAATATTACAAATATTGGTATAAAATCTTTCTTAAATGACATGCATAAAATCAAATCAAAGGTCTCTGCACATTGAGAAAACACAAAATGACACTCTAAACTAAGAAGAAAATGAGAAAATATATTGTTATAAATTTGGTTTATAGTAGCTGTAAAAACAAAATCCCAAAGCATTTCACAGAGTTTTTAAACATCAGTGATTGTTGTGCATTATTTGCAGTTTTGCACTAGTTTTTGCTATCTTTAAATCTGTTTTTGAAAAGGCTACAAGATTAACTTGGCATTTTCTGTTCTTGCATGATGACGATGTTCATGACGAAACAGGTGGTTTTCGCGATTGGCTGAATTCACCGTGCGATCTTCTGAACACCTATGCTCACAAATCAACTTTTATAACATTAAAATCTCTTTTCATGTAGTCGCGATATTGTGTAATTTTAATCAAAATAAAACTGATAAAAAATAGATCCCACTAGATTGGTATTTACATTATATACTTATATCGAACTTATTCTAGCAATCAGACGCTGTTAGCAGGAGTAAGCAGGCTAATTGTGGAAACGAATCTGAAACGTCTGTGTATTTAACAAATATTGCATTTATTTCACTTCAACTGTGGTTAAGAATGCAAACATTCATTCCTTCAAACAAAGGCTTCCTTTTCATAGGATTAGGGACTACTGTAAATTGACACAGAGTTGTGTTTAAATGCACTCCTAAACATAATGGTTCTTTATCGACACTACTTCCATGAAGAACCTTTAACATCCATGCATTTCCATTGCACTAAAGGTTCTATATAGTGAAAACTTTTATTTACATTTTTCAAATGTTCTTCAAACTTAGAAAAAAATTGTTATTTAAGAACTTTTCCCTTCCTTTTTTTAGCGAGCCACACCCTTTAAAAACGAAAGTTAATGGAAGCGCAAAACAGCATTTAATGGTATAAAGTCAGACCTATATTTTAAAAGGTTAACAACATGCTAAAGATACAATGCTGAAATTTTAACAACATCCAAACAACGACTCAATATAATGTTGATTCGAATAGAATAGCCTAGTAAACTCTTTTTGATTTAAATTCAACCGATCCATTACGTTCAATGGGCCTAATCATTAAAAAATCATTAAAAAAATTATTATTTTACATATTTAAACTATAAAATATGAATGAACCTTGGTTAATATTCTAGTACAATTAGACCTCATTATTTTGACTGGCTTCGATTGTCTGCAGTTTCACGTTGATTCCTTTATACTGACACAAACCAAACATGTGAAGTCTTGTTAGCTCTTAAAGGTGCTATCAGCGATGTCAGGCCAAAACAAAAATGATCACATTCATCTAATCTTTCCTAACAATCCGCTAGCTGCCCGCCCCATAAGCAGGCTGTCAAAAAAAACGCGCCTCTGTAGGCAGCCTAGGCTCTGAGATCTGCACACAAAATACAAACGGGTAGAACCACCACTCATAATCAAAATAAACAGAGTTCAACCAATCACCGACAGGGACGAGTGTTGTTTGTTTTTGCGCTCGTGCACGGCGCCTGCACGCGAAGTCTGAGCTGAAGAATAAGCCAGCGCGTCTATCAACGGACCAGAAACAGCTGAATATGGAAGATGCAAACACAAACAGAAGTCACATCAACCACAATCGCTGATAGCACCTTTAATATAAAGCGATTTTAACAGAGCTCTGTAAACAAATTTAAAACAATATTTATGCCCTGATATTATTTTGAAAATAATGGTTAAATTATTTATTTATTTATTTTGAAGAGTAGGCCTATCATTTGTAAATGTATCAGCAAGTTGAGACAGATGTATGAACCAGTACTTACAGTGATGGAGTAAACCAGAGCAGCGGATCCCAGAGGCATGCAGCAGCACAGCAGGGTAAAGATGGAGTAGCACAGGTAATCTGACTCTGGATTGGTCAGTGGAGTGAAGGACACATTAACTGGAGGCTGCACAGTGACCACAGTCTTGCGCCGGATTTCCATAATGCTGCACAGGTTGACCTGAAGCGCTGGGATAAGAGGGAAGGAATCCAGTAGAGTATTCTGGAGGGTCCTTCTGAAGTGGAAGTAAAGGCTTCCCTACTTCCATTTGAGACTTTTTGGGATCCATGTTTGTCTTGGAATGTGTGTTTCACCTGCAATAAGAAAGATCTGTACGTCTGTCTCCTGTGGTGTCAAGTGAAGATTGATCTGCATGTGTGTCAAGTTACTCTTCTGGTTACTGGTAGCTGGGTTGTGTTGTACAGTAAGGGGAGGAGTAACACTGATTGTTGGCACAGATTCACTGTTGACCAACTTTTCCAATTTGACTGCAGACGTCACCTGGTGGAATCAACATTGCTTCATGGGTTCAGGAAAATTAAGTACCAGGTGATGATTATTTAATGATTCCTGAGCAAAAATTTATTTTTTCTTCTTCCTTTTTCAAAATCAGGAGCCAGCTGTTCAAAGATAAACCGATCTGATTGGATCAAATCTTGTAAATGGGTTGTTCAAAGGGGAAAGAAGGAATCTGAAATCAGATTAGCTTCACGGAATCCAGTCCTTTAATCAAATTTGGATCAAACCTTCATGTTTGATAAAAAAACAAAACAAGATTATCCTGATCCCAATCGGGGTAAGATTTCAAGGTATTCAGGAAGAAAATGTAGTAAAATTGTACACTTTCGAGATTTCACGTGGTGGAACTGCGCAACGCTAGGTTGCATGTCACACGCATCACACACATGACACTCATCGGCCAATAGTGAGTCTACATGTGACATACAACATAGAAGCTTTGCGCTGCGCACAAAAAGTATTCTTGTCGCTTGATAAACTTAAAAGAAAGAGCCACTGTAGCCACTTGGACTATTTTAAAGAGCAACATGTAGGTTGAATTTATTTCTGAATTAATACTTTAAATTGTCTGCAGAGGTCTTTTAAAAACACACATGCAGAAATTACTAATGAAACTAATGGTATCACTAACTGCATTTGAAAAGCGATATTTATTTGTTGTTATATTAACCCTACCCCTAACCCATACCTAAACTTAACCGTCTCATTTGGCGCTAAAGGGTGCCATGTGCGTTGGATATTTACGCTTTTGCAAAAGTGTCAAAATATGGCGCCTTGGGATGAGAATGCGTTGCGTATTCATCAACATCCCAGAATGCGGTTTCGTCATTCGCATCCATTGTAACCTGAGCCTGAACTTGAACAGACTCCCTCGGCGATCGTCACTTCCGGTTAGTGCTTCGTAGATGCGGAGTTATTTTATCACAATTTTTCTCAAAATATCGTTAATGGCTAAATATGTATTACTCCAGTTCAGAAAATCTAGTTGTTTTATCGTCAACATACACTATGCTATAGGGGTGTCCAACCTGCATGTTGCTCTTTAAATGTTTTGAACAACTGGCCTCAGGTTCCCGTTCATCAATCCTTATTTGGGTATTTGACAAACACTTTTACCTGTTGATGTTGTTTGATGGGAACTAAGAGTCTTTGTGGTATTTTTGGTTGTTTGCTCTCAGTTGTGGGTGTTAAACTGCCAGACGAATCACTTCCTGCACAGTTGTGGTTGAAACTTGTGTTGCACATCTTGGTTTATAGAGTATACAAACTCTTCTGCTAAAATGTAACTTAAGTGACTTAAAAAATGTATCCTCACATTGTTAAATTCAGGGGTTTCTTAAAAGATCTTCCATCTTGTAGACTAAACAAACGCAGTGTATGTGGGTAGTACAATCTGATGAACAGTGTCCTCTCCTGCAACTTTACCCATTCATTCTCATTTACCCCTCAGACTTCAAACTCAATGGGCTCAGGGAGGCAAGAGAGACGCAACAACCCGCTGTAACTTTAACCAAGTGTCGCTGTCAAACAGTTCACATTTTTAATGCCATATTTTTATTCCATTGGTTAATTTTTGTAACGTTGATTCATTTCTCATTCCATTTTTTAGGAAGCACTTCCTACCTTGCCTCCTCAAATGAAAGGCGGAGGGTGGAGCATGTGTACAGCTGAAAGCTTTAGACACAAACCTGAGACTAGCAATATACAATTCGCTGTGGAATTTTCTTACTTTGTTTTCATACAGGGCCACTGGCATCTTTTGCTTTCTTTCATGCAGGGTAACGAACCATATTTTGGTTTCTTTCATACTTATTCAAACTGATTTGAAATGTTTTTCTACTTGCATATGTTTTCTTCATTTGCAGTGCGTTGAGCTTTCTCGGCCACAGTATATAAAAGAGAACAGAAAATGCATTGCCAATGGGTTAGTTTGCTATAAAATAAGACGGCAGTCTCATACACTTAGAATATATTTATGTTATTAATTACTGAAAATGTACTTCAATAATTAAGAAAAAAAGAGAAAAAGTACAGTTGTTTAAAATAAATTTTAATTAGCTACTCAAAGATTTCATTGTTTTTAAACATACCATAATCATTGTATGTTTTACATTAAGCAAATAATATTTCAAATGCAGAGAACCAAATCTGTTTCTAATCTGGATCCAAACATGACATCTCTAGTAGCTGTTATCTATTCATATTAACCATAACTTGGCCGACAATCAGCAACACAATGAAAACAAGACCAATAGCAAGGGCGACATGATTCAGGGTGCGTGCCGTTTTGGAGTTCTTCACTGCTAATGCATGCTGTCCCGAGGAGTTGGCATTTATAGTCTGTGAAAACAATAGTAAAACATAATGTTAACCACTTCTGCTCTCATTCTGAATTTCTACGAGGCAATGGCATAGAGAGGAATTCTCTAATGAGTTTGAGAGCGGCGCCCCTGAAAAATCTCGCGAGAATCACGACATACTTTACGGCAACGATGTCACACACATCAACAACAACATATGAAGCCACTTGCGCACATCCAAGAAAACTCGGTCTGAAATGTAAAGAAAAGTAAAAGAGAATCGGACCGTGCTAGAAACCCGGACACGCGTCCCACTCGGTCGGGATTTCACTCGTTGGCGCGAGCTTAAAAGCAGCACTGGATGCAATGCTGATCTGGCGATCTTGTTGATGGACTTGTAAGTAAATCTCTTATAAACTTGTTTGCATTCTATGTTGTATGTTGTTGCGCTGGCTTGTAGTATGTCATTTTTTACGATGCTGTTCATTCATCCATTGTTGATAATTAGACCAGTTCAATAATTCTCACATAGGCTATGTCTAGCTTTCGATACCAGTCCAGAGCTGTGGAGACTTCGTAACAAACAGTCGTTTCTCTTAGTTTTTTTTTTTTTTTTTCGTTATGTTTTATTGCCGAGTTTGCCACAAGAGCTAGTTTGCCAGCTGAACTCAGGTGTTGTGATGTGTATTTATCACGTAACGTTAGTCCTGTGTCTGGTTCGGATTTCTTATAGCGTGTTGTGCTTATACAAACTTTAGCTGACTAATAGTGCACTTCCTGACTGTAATTTATCTTCAGATTGTGTTGATTATGAATCAATTAAATCTTGATTTTGTTGATGTTGATTCCTGCGATTATCATGAGGACATAGTCAATGTCTCACATATTTATTAGGACATATATAAGCCTGGAGGTTGTAATTGAACACAATTTGCTAACTAATATGATAAATTGCAATGTCTAATGAACTCATAACGGCCGGTTTTATGACATAATGCAACGTAAATGTAACTTTAGTGATGTCATCTGACATTTTGTAATGTTTACAGTTTGTAATGTACACCACAGCGACTCTAGGGGTCACTGTTTTATGGAAGCTAAATGTGTAAGTGTAGCAATACTCAATTTGAAATGTAAAATGCAAAATGACAATGCAATATGTCACTTTGTGGCATTGCATTTTGTATTTAAATTTACATTTTACATTACCATTCTTGCAACATTCGGTTGGAAATTACATACCGGTAATTTATATTTGCCATTTCATACGTATACAGTTTTAATATGCATAATTGAAATGCTTTATAAGTAGCAAAAAATGCATTACAGAAATGATTAGATATGTGTAACATCTTCAAGCAAAAACTGGCAAAACAGTTCAGAATCACTTGAGTAGTGAATCACCCATGCGTGTGGATCAAAAGTGGGGGATTTTTTTTAACCACATATTAAAATGAGTGGGTAATTTTTGAAAAAACTTCCTGAGAGAGTTCTGCATAGGATTTCGACAGAAATATTATTGAAACATTATTTATATTTATTTATATTATTTATATTATTATTATTATTACATGTACATTTTATGCTAAACATGTATTTATAATTTTATATACTATATATATATTAGTGGTGCAACGTATTATCATTGATCCGTGATTCGTTCGGATCAATGTCTTCGGTTCGGCACACACGTGATCCGCGGATTGATTATGAAAAAAAAAAATAGGCTAATGTGCGCATGTTCAGTCAACACAAAGCTTCGTCATGGCGAGCGGAGGAACGGAGAAGCTTGAACGCCCTGCGTCATTTAAATCACCTAAATGGGACCATTTTGGGTTTCCCATCAAATATAACATGAAGGAAAGAGGTTAGTAGATAAAACCGAGTGTGTACGGCACTGTGGCACAAGAAAGCCAGTGGAAACACGTTAAGCATGGCCACGCATTTGAAGCGACATCACCCCGGTGTTTCACTGACAGGAGTGAAAACGGAGGCTGCTCAACAACCGCTTATCACCGCGGCATTTAAGCAGCCCTAGTTGCACAGCCATGAGACATGATGCCATAGTCGGTTGTGCAAAACGAGGGCTTTAAACACATGCTGAAAGTGCTTGAGCCACGTTACGACATGAACTGTTGTGGATGAACTATCCCGAGCATTCTCTCCTCTGTTGCGCTCACGACAGACGGGTGGACTTCTAGGGTAACGGAAAGCTATGTGACGATAACCGCTCACAATTTAAAAGTGTTAATAAAAAAAGACAAAACTTATGTTTATTTGTCTTCTCTTTTTTTTTTTTTTTTATACTAAAAATTATCCGATCCGTGACTCCTATCCGAGAAACGATCCTATTCGACCCCTGACATATATATATATATATATATATATACTATATATATATATATATATATATATATATATATATATATATATATATATATATATATATATATATATATTTTTTTTTTTTAAATCGATTTTGTTTCCATTTATAAACTGATGTAAGAGCAGAATAATCCATCCATACAAACCTCAAAATTATTACTTTTTTTCCATTTATGAACATGACCATTGATAGAGGCTCATAATGATAAATCAACTGAAAAAACATTTTTGCCCCAAAGAATCACAAATTAGAATAGAAATAATTTTCATACAGTATACATAATTAATAGTTATTTTTCTATAGTTTTTTCTTTGTGTGCCTTAAAGGGTAATGATAAATAAATATTGAATCCCTGTAATTATGAACTTGATGATTCTCAAGCTCTTTTATATTTTGGACATTTTACATATACCATGGTAAATACATGACTTCTCTATCGCATAAAATGCTTTTTTGATTTAATTTATATTGAGATGTTTAATTATGCTTATAAAAAACTAAATAAATTAAATATATAGTTCATAAATAAAAGGAAAGTACTAAAACTTACAGAGCAGGAGAAAACCAGTGCAGCGATGCCCAGAGGTAAGCAGCAGCACAGCATGGTAAAGATGGAATAACACAGGTAATCTGGCACGGGATTGGCCAGTGGAGCGGCGGTCACAAAAACTGTAGGCTGAACGGCGACCACGGATTGCCCTGGATATGGCCCTTGGGCATAGGAGCCCTGGGGCACTGGCTGGCTTGGAATGGATTGAGGGTATCCAGCAGGAATGTCCTGGTATCCTGGTGGTGGTGGTGTAGGCTGCAGCATTCCTGATTTCTCAGATGAACTCCAGGCACCGTGGGGCTGATTGCTGGGATTCATTTTTCTAATTATTTAGTTTTGTACTCTCCAGGTACGTATGTATTGCTGTACTCTGGTTCATGCTCTCATATACAGGCAGCAGCAAATGGGAGGCGAGTTGTAGTTGTAGGGGTGTGACAAGATTTGTTGCCTCTGTTTCAATCATGTGACTACTGAGGATAACTGACTGAGGAAGAATCTATGTACAATTGTCTCAACCAACTCAATTCAATCTTCACTGAATGTGTTTTGGTCTAATAAAAACTCCAAATATTTTTCACTCAATCAACTTATTGTTTAGTCCTGATTTACATAACAACAAACTAAATATGACTTTTCTTTACACATGATGTTCAGTGTTGGCAGTCTAAAAGTGACACTGGGTTCATCCTGATGTGATTCTTAACTACCATAGTGATTTCTTTATTATTAAAGCGGGGTTGAATGTTTTCACTTTTTTCATTTTAAATAGTGTGTAATGTTGCTGTTGGTGCATGAACAGTATCTGCAAAGTTGCAGCGCTGAAAGTTCAATGTAAGCAGAGATATCGTCTTTTAAAAATCAGGAAGTATAATTGCCTACAAAAACGACTCAATTGGGACTACAGCTGGGTTATGGTACGTCACTAACCCATATATTTGCATCAACCCCTCCCTCCGGAAAATGCAAAAAAGTACATGCACATTTTTCAGCAGCTCCAGCTCGTCGAGTGTGTTGTTCACCCAGCTGTCAGGTCTTCTGTGCTTGGACTTCCCACGGACGCTGTACTTCGTCAACAATGGATACAATTTTTGTTTGATTATGTTCCCGAAAGTGACGATCGTAATTTAGCTCTCTGTGCTGCGCATTTTACAGAAGACAGCTTCTAGAATCTCCACGAGTTCAACATCGGATTCAACAAGAAACTGTTACTAAAACATGAAGCAGATCCAACTTTAAAACCAGAGGCAGCCGTTGTTGGGCCACAATCTGTAAGTAGGCCAAGACTTCATCATTTTAAATGTATTTGCATGTATAATTCCAGACGAAGCCTTGTGTTTTATTTTTTTTCAAATGCCAGCGCTGGCTTTATTGCCACTATAGGCTAGTAGTTATGCTATTTTGTGTCTACGAACGCGTACAAACATGAATTTTCTATAAGTACTAATGTTTTAAACGTATTTTTCATGTATGTTTGTTTTATGAGGTTATTTTTGATTTTGATCAAGATATTTTCGTAAACTTGCCAATGCTGTTTGTGTATTAGTAGCCAGTCAGTAGAATTCACTCCTTCTGGAATCTGAATGGATTGGAGTGGGCATATTATTGCAAAGAAATTGATAATAAAGGCTCAGTTTGAACATGTCTGCTTATTGTAACTTTAGAACTCTGTAGTCTTGGGTTGCATCTTTTTAGGTTTCAAAATAGCCAAATTATAGTCCTCAGTTCATTTCAAATAAGACATAACCAATATTGTGGTTAAGTAAATTAAAATTCAGTATCTGTTTTTGATTCACTAATAAGAACCGGCTCATAAGAGGGATTCTTTCGGGTATCTGAATAGAGAGTATTTGGGTGACAACATCAATGGTTATAAAAAAAGAAGAAAGAAAGCACAGTTTTTTGGTCATTTAAATTTATTATTAAATATAATCAAAAGACATCAATATGCCTGTATATTTTGACAGTGACTGTTTGCATTGTTTAACATAAGATAATCAACTTTTTAAGCATGTTTTACTTTAATATACATTAATAATTTTACATTAAGAGATGAGCCAAACATAGTCAGTCATACGAAAACTGCACATTAGTTTGTAGTCTAGATTATAAAATGATACTTGTGGCATTGTATGATGTTATTTATGGAAAGCCCTCATTCCTGGTGTTCCAGATGATATGTCTGACAGTTAAGGAGGTGGTGTTTGTTGTTCCACCACAATGATGCAGACAATGTACAACACTAAGAGGGCAAGTCCAATACCAAGAGCAATATGGTTAAAAGTACGTGCCATTTTGGAGTTTCTCTCTGCTATTTGTTGTTGTCCGGACATGTTGGCATTCCTAGTCTGTGAAAATAAAATGTAAACATTATGTCACTTGTGTTTTCCAGAACTACCCATTCTGTGTTTTCTCTGAACAAGGGTGATTAAACTGTTTATATCGTAGTAAAGCAATGATGGGGTCCATAATACTCAGAAGAGATTAATTTTCAGATGTTTCTTGTATATCATAAGAGATTTAATACCATAAAAAAACAGTTAAGATTTAATAAAAAAAGGTTAAATTAGTGAAAAATCGATCGCATTTTATGATCAGCCAGGGTTAGTGCATCAGTTCTAAAAGGGTTCAGAAAGGTATGTGAACTAATACTTACATTGATAGAGTAAATTAGAGCAACTATGCCCAGAGGAAAGCAGCAGCACAGCAGGGTAAAGATGGAATAGCCCAGGTAATCTGGCTGCGGATAGGCCAGTGGGGTGTTGGTCAAATAAACCGCCGGCTGCACGGTGACAGCAGGATGACCTGGATACGGTCCTTGGCCGTATGGTCCTGGAGCGCCGTACGGCTGGCTTCTGATACCCAGAGGTGCTCTGAAAGTTTCCTGGAGGAGGGTTCCCATAATGGTTCTCGTAAGGTGGTGGCCCAGGCTGCAACAACTTGGATTTCTCAGATGTATTCCAGTTTTCCTGGGGCTCCATTGTTCTGTCAAGTAAACTCGCACTGTTTTATTTTCTTTGTACTCTACAGAGAGGAGACACAACTTTGTGGACTCTGGCTTGGCCACGGACTTTGGCTCAGTATGGTCACATGATGATTACAGCAATTATATAAAGTAGGTGGATTGTAGGAGGAGTAATAAGGCGTAACGGATTCAGTTCCCTCATCACACAGAAACATAGTTTTCACAAAGTATTGACTGTAGGTGCCTGCTTGATAGGTCAGGTTAGTTGTGGATTAATGGGTTTTTGGAATCTATTCAGAATTGGTGCAAGCTGCTGTCCGACAACCCAAAAAAAACATTTAAAAAGCATTTAAGTATTCAAATTTTAGATATTCACTAACTCCCTTCTATTTCATTATAGATAGGTACCATTATTTTGAGGGAAATATGTTCAAAAGTCTGAAAATCTGTGTGTAACTTTAAGGGACGCAACTACCAAACACATTTTTTCCTGCAGTTAAGCTACATTTATTGGGTGTATTCCATAAAATTGTGTTATTATATACGCCAGCAGCCATAACACCCTGCAGCCCAAGTCTGGTTGCCCACTGAAGCTAAACAGTGCTGATGGTTAGTACCTGGATGGGAGACCTCCTGAGAAAACCAGGTTGCTGCAGGAAGAGGTGTTAGTGAGGCCAGCAGGGGGCGCTCACCCTGGTCTGTGTGGGTCCTAACGCCCCAGTGTAGTGATGGGGACACTATACTGTCAAAGACTCTCTGAAAAAGACCTTAGCGGTGTAAGCCCGGTGTGGTGACGAGATGGGTCCGCCCGAAGAAATGAGTCCCCCTTAGGACCCAAGTGATCCAATTGGTTCAAAGCTAGTTTTATGGGTAATCGCTTTAGTGCCTGGTTACAAATCACTTTATTATAATAGACGTTTTAAGTACGTTATAACGAGTCATTAATTTATTCTAACTTATATGTTTCATATACTAGTATATAACCGAAGCTGTAGATTGTAAATTTAAACATTTCTCGTTCTTAATGCTTTTTAGTTAGCTTAGCATAGCATTCATCCGATGATTCGTGCTAGCTGAGGTTTACCGCAGCTTATACTTGCCTTACCGTATTCGAAATGCAATTATAATTGTTTGTCACTGTTTTTGTCTTAATAATCAGCGCGATATGTTGATAATATGAATTGTTTGTAGCCTTGATTACAAGTTATCACGAGAACATATTTAGGCATACTACTGGCATACTATGGGGTCCTAAGGGGGACTCATCTGTCACCACACCGGCATCCCGGCCAAATTTGGCCCTTGGCCTCTGTCCATCATGGCCTCCTAATCATCCCTATATGGGTGATTCTTCAACTATGGTACTCTTTGAGCTATACAGTTTCAGAAAATAAAAACATTTCTACAAACAGTTTTTTAGTATCAGTTGGTTTCTCAATTTGTCTAGAAACCTTCACTTAGTTGGGTGCGATGATTTGTATTGAATAATAAATATATATTTTGGCATTTTTATCTGACAGCCCAAGAAAACGCCCAAGTTCTCTTATTTACCAACAATATTTCTTACTAACTTAACTTAATTGTATGTTTTTTTTGTTTTTACATTAACGTTTTAGTATTATAGCCCAAAATAATTTGTTGCTGTTTAGCACGAGCAATGTCATTTCCACCACAACCTGTTTGTACCACCACAATGAACACTGGGGTGGAAATGACTGTGGCGGAAATGACATTTCCCCCATTTCCTTTAAAATATCATGCTATGTTAGCCTGTTAATATTAGTTTTACAGTTAGCATTTAAAATACACAAATTACACATTATTAAATTAATTTTATCCAGTTATTTCCACGTCCATGTGAAATATGAGCCGTTAGGAAATGATGGCCAATAAACATTCTCAGTTTTAGTCATATGTACCTTGATTTTTCTTCTTTACATTACCTCTAAAGAGGTCACCCTTTCACCCAGCCATGTGTTCACTGTGGAGTTCTTATTGCTATGGTTACTAAGTATTCAAACCTAAAACAATGTTCTCAGGATTCTATTTTGTACAGTGTGGCGGAAATGACAGTGAACCCAAGGGACAAGGGTTCTACTTATGAAAAATATTTAAAAATGTGAATAAATATTGCAATATATAATATTTATAATTGAAATAGACATTATTTTATAATTTGTCCTTGAAATCTACATTATTTACATATTTAATTTAGAATTAAGCGAGGTTGAAGGCATAAAAGGCCTCATATTATATAATAAAAAGAAGGATTGAACCATGATACATTTTTTATAAATTCCCCATTAGGGTGAAGTAAGTCTGACAAAAACAAAAAAGAAAAAATGTTTTTTAGGTTTTATTATTTCATCCAGGGACAAGAAAAGTACCATAGTTAAAGAATCACCCATATACTAATTGGCTTCATCACTCCTCTCCGCAGTAAGCTGGTGTGTGATGAGGGTTCTGTTGCAATATGGCTGCCGTCACATCATCCAGGTGGACATTGGTGGTGGTTAAGGAGATTCCCCTTCACTCTCAGAAAAAAGGTACAAAAGCTGTCACAGGGGCTGTACCTTTTCAAAATGTACACTTTTGTACCCAAAGGCTGCATATTGGTACCTTAGTGGTACATATAATCACCTAAAATGTACACATTAGCACCTAAACTATACATATCAACACCTAAAACGTACATAATAGTACCTAAAATCTACATCTTAGGACCTAAAATTGACATATTAGCTCCTGAAATGTGCATATTAACACTTAAAATGTACATATTAACACCTAAAATGTACTTATTAGCACCTAAAATGTACATATTAACACTTAAATTGCACATATTAGCACCTAAAATGTACATATTAACACTTAAAATGCACATATTAGCACCTAAAATGTACATATTAGCACCTGAAATTAATATATTAGCACCTAAAATGTACATATTAGCACCTAAAATGTACACAATTTTACCTTTTGAAAAGGTACAGCCCCAGTGATGGCTTTTATACCTTTTTTTCTGAGAGTGTTCCATAAGTGAAGCACTTTGAGGTTCTCAAAAAAGCGCTATATAATTGTAACAAATTATAATATTATTATTATATGTGTACAACTTACCATATAGGACTGTGAGCTTTGGAAATAGGCACATGTGACACAATTTCTATTGAAGCCCCGTATTGGGGTGTGTATTGGCTTTTTCCAGAGTCACGTGATCGAATGACAAATGAAGCCTGACTTTCTCTCTCAACCACGTGTGCATTCCGCTTTGGGTGTCAAAAGGCTCAAACCTGAGATCTTACTTAACATGTCTTTGTTGGCTCAGTCTGGTTGATGGGTTTGTGAGGAGAGTGCTCTACTTTGAAAGTTAATCAATACGTTACATTTAAATAACCAAAACTACTTATTCGTTTGTTGTTTTGTATCTTTTTGTTTTTGTAAAATCATTGCACTTTTCGTGTTTTTTTAAACATTATTATTCCTATTTGGGGTTTGGGTGGGCTTACAGGTATCAGGTATTGGTGCGAAGGTTTTGTTTGGCAACAGGCAAAAAAGAAAGAAGACTTCTGGGAATATTCTGAGCTTATGGCTTCCAATGTATGCATTTCTAAAAAAGACATTTTTATTTATTTATTTATATTATTTAAGATTGCTCTTATTTTATAGTTGTTGTTTTTTTAATTGTTGACTGTTGGCGTGTCTTCAGTCAATGTACATGTACAGTCACTCCTAATCATTTTTTTCTCCTCATACTTCTGCGGTGGAAATCTTTGGCTTAGATCTGTAGACCAGCACAAACAAAGCTCAAATGCCAATTCTGATGTGATCGTGAGAAGTGGATAAATACCTTACAGAGACAAACATACAAAGAGCTGAAGATTCACTTGAATATACTGTTGCAGACTGATCTCATGAAGTAGGGTGTGTATGACATGCTAATTCGTGTTTTTATTTTTAGCATGCAATCAACATGCATAATCGCTTTTCAGTGTGTTTATAAACACCGTTGACTTAAAGTTATTCCTGTATATATAAATATATGACCTACACTCAGAAAAAAAGGTACAAAAGGCTGTACCTTTTCAAAAGGTCCACTTCTGTACCAAGAGGCTGCATTTTGATACCTTAGTGGTACATATCACCTAAAATGTACATATTAGCTCATGAAATGGACATATTAGGCCCTAAAATGTACATATTAGCACCTGAAATGTACGTATTAACACTTAAAATGTACATATTACCACCTAAAATGTACGTAATAGGACCTAAAATTTTCATATTACCACCTAAAATGTACATATTACCACCTAAAATGTAGGTAATAGGACCTAAGAATGTTCATATTACCCCTAAAATGGACACATTACCACCTACAATGCACATATTACCACCTAAAATGGACATATTACCACCTAAAATGGACATATTACCACCTAAAATGGACATATTAGGACCTAAAATGTACATATTAGCTCCTGAAATTGATATATTAGCACCTAAAATGTACATATCAGTACCTAAAATGTACATATTAACACTTAAAATGTACATTATAGAATCTAAATGTTAATTTTACCACCTAAAATGTTCATATTACCACCTAAAATGTGCATATTAGGACCTAAAATGGACATATTAGCTCCTGAAATGGACATATTAGCACCTAAAATGTACATATTAACACCTAAAATGTACATACCAGCACCTATAATGTACATATTAACACTTATAATGTACATATTAACACCTAAAATGTACATATTAGCTCATGAAATGGACAAAAGTTTACACTTTAAAAAGGTACAGCCCCAGTGACAGCTTTTGTACCTTTTTTCTGAGAGTGTACCTCAACCCCGTCCCTAAACCTACCCGTCACTGGGGTTAATGGCATTTATGACTGTTTCCTTACCATCCTAGGAAAGAAAAAGATAGCTCCCAAGATGTAGATGTACATTTTGCTTCGTTTCGCTCGGACATTTGACGGCGTGTACAGACACGTGGCGTAGACATACACGCATAGGGCTAAAAATGCTGTAGAGATAACACGCCACTTGACTCGAAAGTGGCCTGTATGTTACGCAAAAGTCATGATGTCATGTTGACTGGAGAATGCAGAAACATGTCTACCCCATCTATATACATTGGCATTACAGTCTCTTTAAACCCTGGCCTCCTACCATGTGAAAGAGTGTTCTCTAAGGATGGGGAAGTACAAGAGGTGATATGACGATCTTGGTTTGTTTCCCGTTATGCCAAAACCACACCTATGAATAATGAAGCTGCTTCAGACCAAGCCCTTTTGGGCAGTGGCTACCTCCATTCCCCACTCCCCACCTGTTGCAAGTTTTGTTCATGTTGTTGAATGCACTGATTGTACTAATGTTGCTGAGGTGTTTTCCCATATACTGCACTCCCACACGCATGTGTATTGTCGTGTAATATATACGTGAAAATGAGTTTTTACGTGCATATGAGACGCAGTTTTTGTCGTGCAATTGATACGCAGTTCATTTGCGTATAATACACACGCACCCACACCACTAATTCTAGCAAGCATCTAATACACACGCACCCCACCCCACACCTAAACTTAACCTAACCAACCAATGCGTATCATATGCACGTAAAAACTCACTTTAGCGTATATATTACACGACAATACACATGCGTGCTATAAAGACGCATTTGGTGTGATCGGGTTGCACAGTCTGTTGCTTTTTTCTCCTCACCTCTCTCCTCATGTCATGCTGCATTTTCCTCAATCCCGTCTTCCTGTTTTGTCTACCCCCTTGTTATATCGTAGGGTTGTATGGACAGGTTGATGGTCAATATCACTTGTGACTATGTGACAATAAAGGGTTATTACTATTACTACTACTACTTTTAGATTTGTGTGGAGCGCAAGAGTAATTTATCCCACCGGTTCAATTAGCAACAGCGATATTTTTGATCCCCACAAAGTTAGCATTTCAGATCATTAAAATATGGCCATTATTGTATAAAAAAAATGTTTGTTAAATTATTTTTCACAAGGGTGTTCATGGAATTTTTATTATTCACAAAATCTCTTGTCAGACAGATTTTAAAAACTGATTTGAGATCGATTTTAATGAACTATCAAACAGAAACTTCTGATGCATTTATTTCAACAATTAAAAAAATGAAACGACATTTTATTTTCAAACATTTTGTCTAAGTATCATCTCGTACAATGCTTTATCCAACATTATGAAAACATTGCATGGGGTAAATTTAGAAAGGTAAAAGATTTCCTTCAAAGTAATAGGTGTCGAAGGAGATATAGTGTAATGCAGATTAAGCCGACGACAACATCGAGATGGTTCAGGACGAGTGCAGTTGTAGAGTTGCTCGCTGCTTTAGCTCTCTGTCCAGCAATGTTTGCTTTTCGAGTCTGTGAAAGTAAAGGTGAAATCGCAAATGTGTCAACAGGCTGAAAAACAGGTGTCTGGAAAATCAAACCTGTAACCACAAACCACAATATGCTTCAGAGGAAATGTGAATAATGGCGATTAGAAAGAGTTGTGCATATGCAAATGCTGATTTGAGCTCAGCATTATAAAGCCCCCTCAGCATTGTGGCTTTCGATGATGCAGTAGAGGACTTTCCAAAAGCATTCTGTGCTGATGCACTTACAAGAAACATGAAAAACCACAATGAGTTGAGGGTAAAGATGAAGAGCTGCTCTCTTGTATTTGACCTACAAAGCAAATAACTCTCTTGGGATCTTCACTGTGTAATGATCAATTTTAAAGATAATGCACAGCATTATTAATCTTTATACACTCGTTTAGGGTGTACACTCTACTTAGGAACTGCCGGTCAGTCCCCACCACTCAGAACACCACCGCCACATCATTTATCATCATTGTGCAAAACTCAGCACAAGCTGGAGCCAGGTTATGTTACAATGCAATATATGAAGCATTACACACACACACGCACACATACATATATAGAGAATGGAATATATATATATATATATATATATATATATATATATATATATATATATATATATATATATATATATATTTTGTATTTTTATAGTTAAATTATTCTTAATTATCCTATTTTATTTCATTGTGATAAATACGTTAGGTCAAAAATAATGCTATATAATAATATATATATATATATATATATATATATATATATATATATATATATATATATATATATATATATATATATGTTTTTTTTACTTTTTGATTATATTTAGATTATTTTGACCTAACTTATTTATCACAATGAAATAAATAGGATAATTAGGATAATTTAACTATAAAAATACAGAAACAAATATTCCATTCTTTATCAACAACATGAGAAAATCTGCAATGAAAATCTCATCTTCAATGCTCTAACTGAGGGAAGGCGGTTGTTCCCCAAAATCTCGCAATACATGGCCCCGGTCATCCTCTCCTCAATACAGTGCAGTCGCCTTGTCCCATGTGCAGAAAAAAAAAACAACCCGATCTCACGGGAATTCGTACGAATTTTACGAGGTGGCTAATTCGTAAACAATTCATACGACCTCACTCGTACAAAATAGTACGGTTTTGCTAAATCGAATTTTTGCTATTTTACGAATTGGCCAATTCGTATGAATTCGTGACGAATGACCTACCCCTAACCCCGCCTAAACTTAACCGTCACGTGGGTTTAGACAAATTGTACGAATTTGTACGAAGTGAGGTCATACGAATTAGTACGAATTAGCCACTTTTTAATCACTCGTATGAATTGGTCGTAAGATAGGGTAAACACTCCCAAAGCATGATGCTACCACCCATGCTTCAATGTAGGGATGTTGTTCTTGGGATGGTACTCATCATTCTTCCTCCAAACATGATTAGTGGAATTATGACCAAAAAGTTATATTTTGGTTCTTGTCTGACCACATTACTTTCTCCCATGACTCCTCTGGATCATCCAAATGGTCATAGGCAAACTTAAGACAGGCCTTGACATGTGCTGGTTTAAGCAGGGGACCCTTCCGTGCCATGCATGATTTCAAACCATGACCTTTTAGTGTATTAAGTGTAGTTCTGGGTTGATTTTTCACAGGATCATTGAGATCCCACGAGGTGAGATCTTGCATGAGAGCCCAGTCCGAGGGAGATTGACAGTCATGTTAAGCTTCTTCCATTTTCTAATGATTGCTCCAACAGTGGACCTTTTTTCCACCAAGCTGCTTGGCATTTTCCCCGTAGCCCTTTCCAGCCTTGTGGAAGTGTACAATTTTGTCTCTACACTCTTAGAAGAAAAGGTTCTATATAGAACTTTAAAAGGTTCTAAAGCGCTACGTATTTGGAACCCCTAAAATGCAATGCATGAATGATCACAAAATTCAAGATATGGGGGTTTAAAAATGTAATTAATCAATATCACACGAAGAGTGCCATTTCAGTTTTTATCCTTCAAAAATCAGCATGATTAAAATGGGATATTAAGTTACTACAACAGTTTAATAAACAATAATTTAATTACAACTGCAAAATGTTGTAGAATAATGTAATATATGAATGAATAATAGCCTATAAAGAACCTTTGTGCCAAAAGGGTTCTTTCTTGTCATTATCATCATTTTTTTGCATAAAAGGTCCTTTGCAGTTGAGTAAAGAACCCTTGATAGTGTCTGGGCAGCTCTTTGGTCTTGGCCATGTTAGTAGTTGGATTCACACTGATTGTATGGGGTGGACAGGTGTCTTTATGCAGCTAACGACCTCAAACAGGTGCATCTACTAATAACAGGTCTTTCAGGGTCAGAATTCTAGCTGATAGTCAGTTGTTCAAATACTTATTTGCAGCTGTATGATACAAATAAATACAGAAATTATGACTTCTAAATTTTTTTTAGATTATGTCTTTCACAGTGAGCATGCACCGATGACAATTTCAGACCCCTCCATGATTTCTAAGTGGGAGAACTGGCTAAATAGCAGGTAGTTCAAATACTCATTTTCCTCACTGTATGTGTCTGTATGTGTACTGCATTAGATTGAACTGGGATGGGTCATAGCACTGCATTTGTCCTACTGTTAGTTTAATGCTTCTATTGTACTCATTTGTAAGTTGCTTTGGATAGAATCGTCTACTAAATGAATAAATGAAAATGTAATATAATGAAACTAATGTCAGATAGAATGTAAATGTAATATAATGAAACAAATGGAAATGGTATCTGTTACGTTGTTATGTCAGTGGCATTGACTATTGTATCATTATATCATAAATTCAAGAGATTTCTTCAAAAAATCAAAATTGAAGATGTGGCCTAATTATATTGTATACACAAAACATCCAAATAAGTTGATTTTGAGGTTGAGTGCATAAAGAAAGCTTAAAGGGATACTCCACTTTTTTGGAAATAGGCTCATTTTACAACTCCCTCAGAGTTAGTTAAGTGTTAACGTTTTTGAATCAATTCAGCTGATTTTCCTATATTTAGAAGATTATCAGTAACCAGACTGTTTCTGGTCTCATTGACTTCCATAGTAGGAAAAAAATATATACTATGGTAGTCAATGAGACCAGAAACTGTCTGGTTACTGATATTCTTTTAAATATCAGAAAATTCGGCTGAATGGATTTGAAAACGGTAAAACTCAGGAGGGAGTTGTAAAATGAGCCTATTTCCAAAAAAGTGGAGTATCCCTTTAAACTCTAAAAATTTTTTGGACAGTGGAAGAGAAAAGTTAACAAGTGGGAAAAACAAATGCTCTATCAAACTACGTTTATAACAGCATGTCTACTGTAAATATTCTAACGCAGTGATCACAGTCTTCAACACATTATGTTACAGTAAACATAGCATATTCATAATTCAAAAAACACATGGCATGACCGATCACATCAATTCACAAACATATTTATATTGAATGGTATTATGTATGTCTTATTTAAAATTCGAACGTCGCTTATGTAATGCCCTAAATAAATACATGGTTAACTAACTGTATTTTTTCATGTACATTTCTGAAATGCACTTGTATAGAAACAATATGTATTCTGAAAAGTGCATAAATTTGAATTAAATTGAACTTTGCATAATATGAAATATCTTCTTTAAAAAAAAAGCATTCAATGATAAAAAAATGAATACTTACAGCTTTAGAGTAAGCAAGTGCACAAGCTCCCAGACAGATGCAGCAGCACAGCATGGTAAACCGCGAGTAACACATGTAATCAGGCTCAGGGTCAGCCAGTGGAGCGCGAGCTGGGTACACAGGAGGTTGAACGACAACCACTGGCTCGTTGTGGTGATTCAGGAACTGGGATGGAGCTGGATCTGGACGCTGTCAGGATTGACTGCACGATGATTTCCAGGATTGTTTCCCTGATGATATAGTGGAGATGAAGCCTGGGCCATGCCTGGTTGCTTTCACGCTTCTTCTTTAGAAAGTGTTTTTCAATTGAATATTGTGAGCCTCTTCTTATTACCGTGGCCTCTTATGGTGAACAGTGTGAACTGAAAGGGCCTAGTTTACCAGTAACCACATTAAGTAAAGAGGCAACACTGTGGCTCAGTCTTCTGAGAAAGCTGTTTACACGACCCCGTTTCCAACTAAATGCAATTTGCCCGTCTATTTGCACAACAAAGCTGTTTTAGGCCTCCAAATGCAAACTTTCGAAAATGGGTTTTAAACAGCAAGTTTTTGAAAACTATATCAAATAATATACAAAAACTTGAATTTGTGAAAACATTGACACTATGAGCATGCATAGGCTATTACATGTAAAATGTTCTTTTTTTGCAGTCTATGGTTCATACATGCGTGCAGTAGAGCACTGCACGGGCCTCAAATCTAGGCCCTAGCCCGGCCCATGTCCGACAGCTCATCAGAATAATCAGCCCAAGTCTGACCCTCAGCACGTTTATAAAAAAAAATAAAAAATTACACAGCCTGCCCAGTCACACTCTCAGAAAAAAAGGTACAAAAGCTGTCACTGGGGCTGTACCTTTACCAAAGGTACACTTTTGTACCCAAAGGCTGCATATTGGTACCTTAGTGGTACATATTAATACCTAAAATGTACATATTAGGACCTAAAATGGACATATTAGCTCCTAAAATGTACTTATTAGCACATAAAATGTACATAATAACACCTAAAATGTACTTATTAGCACTTAAAATGTATATATTAACACCTAAAATGTACTTATTAGAACCTAAAATGTCCTTATTAACACGTAATATGTACTTATTAGCACCTAAAATGTACATATTAACACCTAAAATGCACATATTAGCACCTAAAATGTACATATTAGCACCTAAAATGCACATATTAGCACCTAAAATGTACATATTAACACCTAAAATGTACTTATTAGAACTTAAAATGTACATATTAGCACCTAAAATGCATATATTAGCACCTAAAATGTACATATTAACACCTAAAATGTACTTATTAGCACCTAAAATGGACAAAAGTTTACCTTTTGAAAAGGTACAGCCGTTTACATAGTTCGTCAGGATCAAGCAGGTTGTCTTACCGCTTTTTTCTTAGCGGAAGAAGGTCTTCCGCGAATTGCGGAAAGTTTTGATTATATTTCGTGAAGATACTGGACAGAGAGTGTTTTGACACCATGAAAGTCATTTTTTTTCATCTGAGTTAGTTTATATTGCCTTAATCACTGTCTTGTTGGCTCAAACATAGCACCGTTTTGAAACAGTCAGCAATTCCTAGCGACTGTTAGCTAGGCTTTAAATATGTAATACACAGCAGGGTTAGTTCTAACAGAGTGTTACAAACAAGCTGCCAAGTGTACAATGATAATCAAATGAAAACGGAGCCACACAACTTTTCAAGTTTGAGTATACATTTAACTTTGTTAGACTCTCACAAACGATGTTGGAATTTAAAATGTTTAAAATTTAGTGTACTATGAATGATAACTTATTTATTTATTAAAAATATGGCCTGTTTTTAATGCAACAAACCATTTACATTTTTATTTTAAGCTCATTTGTATTATTATTACTGTTATTATTATTAATAATAATATTTGCACATGCAGCTGCCACACACAAATCTAATTTAATTGCAATTACAATATTTATAGGCTAATTTTATTTATTATTATTGATTGCAAAAATATCGCAGCCCTTTTTATGTCTCTATTCATGATATTTGATCCATAATTGAAGGATTGGATGAGGGATGGATGTATGGATATCTGTCTATACAGATGCACAAACAATATCAAACTATGCAAATAAAATAGTACTGAATTATGTTTTACACACAAGTGTTACAACGAACCCCTCTGTCTGTTACAATTAAACCCGCATATGGGGTAAGTTTTAACATTTGCACTTCTGTCACTTTCAGTGCAACTGTACGAAAATGGTAGGTCCTAGAAAAAAACGTTAAGTGGTTATTTGTAGCAGAGATGTGTATGTTGCTTGTGTAAAAAAAAAATCAATCTAACCAAATTATTTTTTAAATCATTTAGCCAAAACCAAAATGCGTTAGGTTGTGTCCCGCTCTCCCCTATGTTTTGTTCTCAATGGCAAAGTACGGCGAGGTGCGGTGGTTTATGGGAGTAGTTCCTTTGCTCGGAAATGAAAATATATACACAGGCTTGTACCCTTTGACTTTTTCTCCTAAATTTTCCTAAATGCGAATTACTAGCTTAGTCAGAACCTTATGGCTATTACATATCCATACTAAAAGCTAAAAAAGCTAAAAAATAGACTTCAGGGGACCTTTAAATGTGAAATTTTGAAGTAGAAATACTATTTTCTTGTGAAATATAGTCCAAAAATCTTTTATTTACACATTGTTTCTTTCTTTTGCAGTGTGTTATTTATTGCCCATTTCATGAGCGCAGGACCTATTTTTCATTGAAATTTGACTTTGGAAGTAGAGACTGAGCAAATTTGTATTTCTTTGGAAAGCTCACAGTATTGTGACATCAATAAAGAGAGAAGATGAAAGCAGGTTTGCTTATGACAGTGATCTGGTAAACCAACTCTTATCTTGAGGTTTCATATCTCTGAAACAACCACCTCATAACAGTACTGAGTGCATGGCATGGCCCACATTTTATCTATTGGGTTTTATGTGAAACTGACAGGCAACTTCCACTGCTTTCATCCTCTCTGATGTGGTTCATCCCCCCCTCTCTCTTTTCCTACAGACAACTCACTCAAGAGTTGTCATGACTGAACTGTGATTCTGTTCACACAGCACATACCAACTAACCAATATTGTTTAATGTTGGTCAATCACTGTAGTTATAGAATTAGGTTGTCAATGTATAAACAACTGTATTTCACATTGCAATCAATATTGACAGTTAATAGTTCGATATTCTGTTCTAATAATTAATATTCCTGACAATAGTTCCTATGTAATGTCAGATATCAGTGAGTAGAGGGCGCTGTTGAGTAATTCTTGGGCAATTCTTAATTGCAAAGTTCTCTTTAGCAGTTTATTCCCACTCGTTCACATTTAATTTTCGTCTTTTTCATCTAACTTCAACTGAATAATATTATTAAAACAACATGCATGAAAAGGATGTGAGAAAATAACATGTCGTAGGCTGTAGCTAATTTGTCTGCTTGCCTTAATCCACACAAATCGCATGCTCGTTAAAGGCTTTGAGAAACAGTAGGGTGTCAGTCAGCTGGAGACAGAGAACAGAAAACATTGATTCAGGTGCTCTTTGTTTAAGTGTCTTTTAGTTTTATTTAGTGTTTATGGTTGAATGATACTGACAAATTTTCACACAACAGATAAAAACAAACTCTTACTACTAGCATGTTTGTGATAAATAGGCTGGTAATGAAAATAAGTCAAGCACATGACAATGTAAATATGATGGGTTTTTTTTTCTCTCTGAGAGCATGATCTTTTCATACTGTCTCATTCAACTATTACTCTAATTGCAAAGCAAGTCTGAACAGTAAATCTTCACAAAGAACGCAACAATGCAATATTGGATGGATTCACTACAGCTTACAGCAATATTTGGTTAAAGGTTTCAATATGAGACTGAATCAGGACATTGCCATTGAAAGCCTTCCCTTTCATATCTACATCCAACATCATTTAATACAATTACTGACAGGATAAAAAAACAAAAAACAATTTACATAACTTTCTTGGTGATCGATTTATATTAAGTGAAATTACAAAGACACATCGGCATAAAAAAACAAAATGGTACATTAATTTTCACCTTCCTCCGCTGTGATCTGAGAGCAGGAAAGCAGTGAAAACACAGAAAACCTTTGTATCAGGTTCCTTCGTCTTAAGAGAAATGATTCCTTCTGATAAACCAGCACATGAGATAAAGGAAGGCAAGACCATCTCCTCTGATTGGTTCTGGTCAGGTCAGCAGGTTTTTAGCATTCGCTGGCCCTTGCTGTAAAATAGAAACTTATTGAAGATTAATATCACATTTAAATATTTTAATGAACTGATTTGTCATGTTTAGGATATTCATCTATGGATCAGTTTCTGAGAACACAGAGGGAAACTATTTATCGGAAGGCTCAAGAGTGATTAACTTAATCTTATAATTGTATATATTTAGTATTTACACTGTAAAAATGAATATGCTTTATCTAATCAAAAGTTGTGGCAATAGATTACAAGCAATATTATGAATTAAACTTAGCAAATTAGAAGTGAGTAATAATTAATCAAATTAATTCCTTAAAAGTTAACCATTTAAAATGAGTAAAACTTACAACAACACTGTAAAAAAATTGTTGTTTTAACTTAAAAAAATAAGTAACCTGGCTGCCTTCAATTTTAAGTTCATTGAACTGGAAAAAGTGAGTTAATACAAGGAAGGAGATTGATTTAGTCATCAGAAACTCAAATAATAAGTTATCTCATCTAAATAAATGATTGAAGTTGATTTGACAAAAGAAAAAATGTTGTGATAACAAATCTTGAAAATATTTTTTTACAGTGAACAACCAAAAAAACACAAATTGAAGTCACCATTATGGTGATTGGTGTTTGTTTTAGGTTTGTTATAAAATGACGGTTTTCTCCTTCAGTGATTCTGCTTGTTAACATCAGGTGTCTTCAATGTTGGCAATATAAAATAAAGAGTTGGCAATATAAAGTCTTTGACGTCTGTTTGTTAGTGAGATATTTTTGTTACATTTTTAGTGTAAACTTTACTCATTTTAAACGGTTAACCTTTTAAGGAATAATTTGATTAATTATTACTCAATTCTAATTTGTTACATTTAATTTAATAATATTGCTTGTAATCTGTTGCCACAATTATATTGATTAGATAAAGCATATTAATTTTCTCAGTGTATGTTTCTTTGGCTCGAAAATGTCCTAATTTAGTTTTTCATGCCAATTCATCTGATATCAGAAAGTTGAACACCTCCACAAGATTTTTTTTTTGCAGCTTAATTTAAAAAATCTTTCATGGGAAGTTTTGAGTGTTTGTACAAAGAAAGCTTTCATCATCTCAAAAGATCAAGGAACATTTGACACTCATGGCCCCTTTAAATAATTTAAATTCAATTTGAATTCTTTTATTCTTTGCTATAGACAATTAGATGCTGAATAAAACATTTACATAGCACATCTTTGTATCCTGTTTTCCCTAACCCCACCCTCAGGGATCATGGAGTGTAAATACTCCCCGGGGAGATATTATGAGTCATCCTGGAAACCATGTGACTGATGCTGTGGAGACGTGCCATACGGGCCCACCACTGAGCACAGACCCACTGTATCTCACTGCATCGCAGGGGAACTGGCACAGCAATAATTAGCAGATGGATTTCACTGCGTGGAACACACGGCCTTCAGACCACAAAGGTTTATAAGTGGCGTGTTTCATTAGGGAACTTCTGATTTATACCAGGTTACCAGCACTGGTTTCATGTTACTGGTAGATAAGGGCGGTCATACCTGTGTCATTGAGCATCGCTTGAGCGTTACTTCCTGTCCTCCTCCTGTCAAAAGAGAAATGTGCTTTTAGAGCTAGTTAATGTGTATATACTTTGATGCACATACAAGTAAAACACTGCATATCTGTAGCTAATATTATTCATTTTATACCTTTTGTCCTGGTTGAATCTGCATCTGCAGTGGCCACCTGTAATAATGGCAAAAGGATGTTGTTAAACAGGTTGCTGGCTGAATCACAAATATGCCCAGATCACATTTCATGTCAAAATCCAAAGGGAAAATAAATGAATCAAGCGAGAGTTATGGCTGAATACTGTCAGTTCAGCGGACTATGTAAATACATCCAATGAGTGATTTCACATGCCACGGATTTAGGATCTGCTGTTGTTGATAGATCAAAATATAACAAATAAGCCTCAGTTATTAATTAGAAAGTTTAATAATCAAGAAGTTAACATTGAGTAACATCTCACGGAATTTCAATTTGTACGAATTTTACAAGGTGGCTAATTCGTTGTAACAATTCATACGACCTCACTCGTACCATTTTGCTAAATCGTACATATTTTACGATTTTGCCAATTCGGTATGAATTCGTACGAATGACTTACCCCTGACCCCCCCTTAAACCAAACCATCACGTGGGTTTAGATAAATCGTATGAATTCGTATTAGCTGAGGTTGTACAAATTAGTACGAATTAGCCACTTTTTAATCACTCGTACCGATTTGGTCGTTAGAGATAGGGTAGTAAATACTTAAAGGAGTAGTTTACTTTTATAAAAACTTTTGCTAATAATTCACTCACCCCATGTCATCCAATATGTCCATGTCATTCTTTCTTCAGTCGAAAAGAAATGAAGATTTTTGATGAAAACATTCCAGGATTTTTCTCCATATAATGCACTTCAATGGGAACCAAATGGTTCAAGGTCCAAATGAGAGTTTCAGTGCAAAATACAAACTGTTCAAAGAGCTTTGAACGATTTCCGAGACGATGAATGAGGGTCTTATCAAGTAAACAAACTTGTTTATCAAAATGAACAAACACTGAAACTGTCTTGTGGACCTTGAACCGTTTGGTTCCCAATGAAGTCCATTATATGGAGAACAATCCTGGAATGTTTTCATCAAAAACCTTAATTTCTTTTTCAACTAAAGAAAGAAAAGCATGGAAAGCCTCAGTTGTATGACATCTTGGGATGAGACTGTGCTGATATCTTGGATGACATGTGGGGTGAGAAAATTATCAGCAAAAATGTTTTTAAAATGAACTCCTTTAAACAATTCTAAACATAATCGCCAAAAAACGTAGTGGTTTTGTTTATAATTGGTGTTTCTGAACAAACTTAGCGAATGATTCAATGACTAGCACATACTAGCATACTTCTGCCTAAGAAATATACTGTACAATTTGTTATAGTCGGCCATTGGGCTTGTTTTGTTGTGCAGACCTGGCAACCTTTTTCTCGCCATCTAATGGTTTAACTGGCTATGTAACATGCAAACAGATCAGCCTATATATCTTAAAATCTTGTCTGAACATTTGTCAAACTCACTTAGGAGAATAGTAATGCCAATCAGACACAGAACTGCTGCCAAGATCAAACCTCCAACTCGAAGTCTTTGATAATCTAGTGAGAGACAGAATAAATGACAATGAAAGAAAATGTGAGAGATCTTATGAACTTTTTAAGTACTGGATTATGGATGATAGACTCAAACGATGTGTGCAACTCACCAAAAGTGAAGGGGTCTTCCTCTGCTGCAAATCCCAAATCGAAACAACAAAAAAAATAAAATTAGTGCATGTTACATTATTTTATCACAAGGATTAGAACAGAAACAAAAAGAAACAGTGTAGCCTAATTGAAAAGTGAAATCTCTTACTGTCTTCTGACCTTCTGCCAACACAAGGGAAAAAACTACAAAAAAAATAATAGAACATATTAGTATATAAGCAACATAATGTCCAAAGATTGTACGGTCACAGTGTGTGTTTATTATTATTTATAGTTACTTGTGATCTATACAGATAAAAGCACCTTAATAAATGTACATTTAGAGGACAACAAGCAAGTATTTTTAAAACCAAAGACTTCAGAAAATGCTTAAAAACTCGACGTGTCAAGAAAACCAGTGCCAAAGTCTTCATCATGACGATGTGGTTGTAACCTGCAATACAAAATTAGGTTTGCCATGAAAAAAATAAACATACAGGTAATAAAAATGCATCTGCTCAACATAAAATTATCACTATACTTGCTGTCTTAAAGGGATAGTTCACCCAAAAATTAAAATCATGGTTTGTGATGACTTTTAATGCATGTTGCAAGCCTTATTGTGCATGATGCATCAATATCATTTTAAAAAAATTAAACTTTTAACTCAGGGCGAAAGGTTAATCGATTAATCGCATCCAAAATAAAAGTTTGTGTTTACATAATATATGTGTGTTAGTGTGTATAATTATTTTATATATATAATGCATGTAAACATTTAAGAAATATTTGCATGTATATACTTTATATATATTTATACAAAATTAATATTATACATAAATATAAATATTTGATATATAATAACACATTTTTCTTAAATATATACATGCATATATGTGTATTTATACAAAATAATTATACACACTACACACACATATATTATGTAAACACAAACTTTTATTTTGGATGCGATTAATCGTGATTAATCTTTTCCAGCCCTACTTTTATCACAAAACTGCTATTTTCTCTGCTTTCACCTTTTCTTCCCCTCCAGCCACCTGACTTTATGATCCTATTACCTTCAGAGGAATACACTGAATGAATATATTCTCCATTTTCTCAATGATTATCCATTTTCTCTCAGACATAAGTCAGATTGCAGTAAAGTCAAATGGATTGTTAATATGAGCTAAAGATTTTCACATTAAAACACAAGTAATAATTCAAGTCAGTGTTGAAAAGCATATCATATATCTGCTGCGTACATCAGAGCAAATTCCCATTTTGTTTTGCAATCCACTTATGCCCTAAATATAACATGAATCCCCTTAATGCCTGAATCGTTGTCCTCTGCCAGCTTCACTTCAACAAAAATGGGTAAAATAAAATGACCACAATTCTTGCCAATGCATCTGTATCTGATTATACCGAAGCAACAAATAGCAGCACTTGAGAACACACCAGCACTTGGATCAAATGTGCAACAACGGCCTGGAAAGTCTCAGCAACCAAATGTTCATACATCAACAAAACAGCTGCTAGGAAACACATCAAGACGCTAAACCCCTTCATATAAAAGACGACCTTTGTGCTGGAGATTTACATCATCTGACAAATGCATGTTTACGTCTACATCGTAATGAAAGGTGCACCGTGGAAACACGCTGGAGCACCAATCCAAAGCTTAGCTGGGATTTTCCATTTCGTCTCTGAGACTAGCGGGAATGCTGTGCCTCATCCCTACCAGCACGAGATGATGTAACTCGCCACCTTCAGCTTCCATTCCAAGCATGGTGGGAGAAAAGGGGAAAAGTAATGGGTTCACACACCAGAGACATGCTGAGACAAAATAAACTCCAGTATTTGTGCCTTTTGATCAGAGAAGCCTTTGTAAGCGTGAGCTGTGAACAAGGCAGCAGTTCATCTTTTCAGAGAGTCACCAAAAGAGGTTTAATTAATCCCTTGTGTCTGTTTTTATACCCTATTATCTTGCATATGAATTATCTCATTTCCTTTTTGTAAACATGCATGCCACGTTATACGTCATGGATTAAATGCATTAAAGTAAGCAGGCCTAGTTCATTGTATGTTCTTAAACATGGGTGCCTGATCAATTTGTTTATGTAAATCAAGTCAAACTTCTGCGTAGAACCTGAAATTTGCAAACAGGTGCTAGTCTAATGGGGATATCACATGTCTCTTAAAGGAATAGTGAACTCGTTCTGTCAATTAACACATTTAAATATAGCCTTCTGACAATTCAGATCATGAATGTTGGCTACATTTGTAAATTTTTACGTTTTATTTTAGTTGCTTGGCAGACTTGGTGAGTACTACAAACCGATAGTCTGAGCTTTTTGTGGCAATATTTCAGTCCCCATTTCTGGGGGACTGAACCATAGAGATATAAACATAGACGCCTCATTAGGGACTGTTTCGATGAGCCACTATATAAGCCGTCCGAGCATATTAGAACGGTCAAAACACCCGGTCTGTGACACTCAAGAGCAAGTTGTCTGCAAGTATAGGTCTCTGCAGGACAGTAATTGAAGTTGCCAGATCAGTGGGCGAGCCATAAACAGAGGGGTCAGATGAAGGGCATAATTTTCATTGCACGATAAACACCAACCAGTTTGAAAACACCTACAAATTTAGAAACGCCCACTTTTGTTCCACTCGTTGACTGTCGCGTCTCTTTCCAGGTTTGTTTTCACAGGTAAATGCAATTGGCTTTATGCACAGCTGCACTACTTCCTGAACTTAAGCCAGCTCCTTGTTTCCTGTCTGCCATTATTGGTCAAATTGATTAATTCAGGTGTGACTGACCTTCAGTAGTCACGGCAACAATAATCAGACACACCTGAATTAATCAAGTTTGGCCAATAATAGCAGACAGGAAACAAGGAGCTGGCTTAAGTTCAGGAAGTAGTGCAGCTGTGCATAAAGCCAATTGATAATCTGAAATCACTTAATAAACTTAAATCACATCCAGTTTATTAGCAACACGTGCACGAGCGTGATTCTCACAGGCTCAGAATCAGACTCTGATCTCACAGGTGTTTGATCCACTGCGAGAACCAAGATTTGTCCGGCTTGCCTGCGATTTTCACTCCTCTCACTGCAGCCGCCTACTCTAGCATACATTTTCAAGTGGTGCTCATAGATGCAGAGCCAAATGGGAGGAGCTAGAGCTCCAGCTCCTCCCCCTCACTGGAGCTCCAGCTTCACCTCACTGGATTTAGTGGGCGGGGCCACGCAGGTTCTGCATCGAGCACCGTCTCTACATTTTAGGCGATTGAGGCATCGAGGGAGGCAAGATGCATCTTAAGGTGCGTTCCAATCGGACCGTAAGTGGACTTCACAGGGTATTTCACCATCTTAAGTGAGATTCCAATTTCGAAGGGAACAGAACATGTTCAGTTCGAAGGGCACTGCAAACGGCATAGGGAATAAGGGAACATCGATACATCATTTCACAGGAAGTCAGTGAAGTCCACTTCAACTGATATACCGTGTTCTGGTGCTGCGTTCCACTCCAAAATTGCCATGCCCTTCACTCGCTAACTTCCCTCCGTCTCGTTCACTCTGGATGTACGTCATTGCTTATGTTGCACGAGTGCCCACTACTGGCGGAAACCGCAATGAGCTGAACTGGAACAGCCTAAGCCCTTGATCACTTTGAATCAGCTATGAGTTGATTTACTATTTACTTTTTCCCCTTTACGAATTTGTTTAATGCAGCATCACATGTATATAGGTGTGTTTGGGTTATTTTAAAATAAATAAATAAATTAGGCTATAATTAATATATCATAGAGTGTTTGTTGTGGTGGTGATTAGACGATCTGTGGTTACGTCACAATCGTACTGCATTGTGGGATATATAGATGCCTGAAGTGCACTGCACATATGAAGTAAGGTGCGTTCCATTCGACCATAAGTGGACTGCGAAGTCGACTTCACAGGGTATTTCGCCATCTTAAGGGAGATTCCAATTCGAAGGGAACGAACATTTTCAGTTCAAAGGGCACTGTAAAGGGCATAGGGAATAAGGGAACATCGATATATCACTTCACAGGAAGTCAGTGAAGTCCACTTCAACTGATATACCGTGTTCAGGGAGTAGGGAGCAGTGAACACTGCGTAGGGACCCTGTCGAATGGAACGCTCCTGTAGACTCGCTACCTCTGTCTAAATCGAGGGAACGAGTGACACGAATTGGAACGCACTTCAAAATGGCGGCGGGCATTCCCCGAGGGGAAGTGCTTAGGAAAGTTTGCAAGTGCGTGTCTGAAAGTGGACTGGAATGCAGCCAGGGAGTAGGGAGCAGTGAACACTTGTGTAGGGACCCTGTTGAATGGAACGCACCTTAAACAAGCCTCTCGTGGTGATCGGTGCGCAGCTCGGTACAGTTTTGCTCATCCTATTTCAATGATTCGAAACCTGATTGAAACTGACACCGCTGTCCGTTGCTAGGACGCACCACATACATTCTGTTGTTGCTTTTGTCCAGAACTTTACTTTGGCGAATCAAAAACATAAACAAGGTAAATATTTTGTCACAAATGTAAGTTAATCAAGATTATTGTTTACTGGAGTGGTTTATAAGAGCAATATCTCACTCGCAGTTGCTCTGTTGTCTGTCTAACTTTGCCTTAAGTTACTAAAACAGCTTTGCAGGCTTTTTGAATTACTCATTCGTACTTTTTTCTCGTTTGAGACGGATTCTGACAGACATATTGGGTTTTCGTAGTGGGTTTTTTCTTCATTGATTCTTTCTACAAATTAAATAACTGGCGAAATGTGACCGTAAATTGGGGAACCTAACTTTGGGTAGTATATTTGCGAGTCACTGAATCACTCTCAGTCAATTATTCATTCAGGTAACACCACTTGCTCTTTTTGGATTGTCTATTTTTGCCAAATTCAAAACAAAACTAGTTTCAAACAAAGTACAATAACTATTATGTCTCATATATATGCATTGCTCAAGATTAAAATACATAGTTCCCTCATGATGTGCTCGCAACATAACAGGAAGAGAACGGAGTTAATAAGTGAACTAAAGGAAATGGAATGCAAAGAATTTACAATCAATAACATATTGAACACAAAACAAGGATCCGGGGAAATTGTAAGGTCAGTTTTAAAATTCATAAAGCATAGTGGTCTTAGGCAAGGGCGTAACTTTGGTTTGAAAAGTGGGGGGGGGACACAATGGGGGAAAATGTTTTCGATTTGAATCCCATTTTCTGGAAGTATACATTTAGGGACTATGGTGATACAAAAAACAGGAAATAATTTGATTATAATGATAAATTCTGACAAAAAGAATAGTAGGCTATATGTATAAGAAAAATGTATTTATAGGGGCCGATCGCCAAGACGTTAGAGAATATTTCTATTAAGTTAAAATGTTAGCTATTAATGTTTTGTGTGTAAATAAAAATGTAAATAATGTGAGCTTCAATTTCCACTGTAATGTAGAAACAAAGACAGTATATTTAAAATAATTGTTTAATGGCTTCTGTTTATGAATGAAGGCCAGTATCACTGATATTATAGCTACTGATGTCTCAAATTAAAATGATCCACAAATTTTAAACATTTATTAGGCTTCAAAAATATAACACCTTATAATTTAAGTTAACTTAAAACAAACCTTACATAACAGCTTCAAGCATCATTTAGTCAAGAGCAGTTAGTTATATTTTCTGTTCCCTTTGTTCTTTGGTTAACTTTACCTAGAGAGAATTAATGGATGCTGTCACTTGTTATGCTGACAGGATCTCATGCATCTCATTTTCTCACTTTCGTTTAAGATTTTATTTAACTAATTCAAGACTGTTCTTGTGGGGATACTCGACAAAACGGACATTTTGCCATACATGTGTGTTTTTGTTTGTTCAAGCGGCAAAATAGAACTCGATACTTGCGCGCTGTCTATGCAATAGTCTACTGGCGCGCGTCGTGTGTGTGTATCAGGACAGGAGGACATGGCAGCGCGCTGCGTTCTTTTTGTCTTCTCGCGCATAAATGGTTTAAAAGCATTTGCATGAATAAGAGCAGGATCATAATGACGCTAGCTTAGAGTCACCTGTTGTTGTTTGTGGTGCTTCATCGCTGACTGTGCCGCATTCGCAACCGCTGATGAGCAGAACCGAGCCTGTGTGGATGCGCGCGACCATGTCCAGGAACGTCGCGTGCACACTCTAAAAATAGGTCACTGAAAGTTTTAATGAGCAGGTATCGCGGTTGCGGCACAATCGGCGATGAAACGACAGAAACAACAGGTGACTTAATTTTAGTTCAAAATTATAATATTGATTTGAAAGTGGGGGGGACACAAACAGGATTTTGAAAAGTGGGGGGACATGTCCCCCCTGTCCCCATAGGAAATTACGCCCATGGTCTTAGGACTAGAATATTATAGACATCTTTAAACATACTTCTAGACTGAAATCACTTCACACTCCAGCACAGGTGGTGGCGGTATGCACCATAAAGTTGGTATGCAACCCGCCAATAAATGGAGAACAACATACGGGCATTTGCCGACATGGCGCCATTGCTGAGGGCAAAACATTAGAAAACGAAATGAAATGAGTTTTGTTCCTAAAAGTGAAAATGTTCATCTCCTGCTGGGTCAATGGATGTTAAATTGTGCCGGAGGTTCAGTTAAATGGGATTTTTACAGTATACCCGTCATTAGACTCCATGGATATGAGAAGATTAAGCTTTTGTCAGAACAACGGCGGAGGTAATGGCTGGCGAGGATAAACAGGAAAGAAACTCACTCAAAACACGCAAGAATTTGTTTGACAAAAGCACAATGTTGTGTTTTATTGCAGAGTGTAAACAACTATTAGTCAACACTTTGCAGTTTAAAAAATGTCCTGAATGAACACAATGACGAGGTGTTGTACCTCTCTCTGTCTTGTTTTAATAGTCTATTTATAATATATTTCACTTTGTCTCTTCATGATTTGCGTAACATTATGAACAAATAAATATTTTTTTGTAAAACACATAACGTTAGACTGTAAAAAATGGTAAAACAACATTCTCTGATAAAACTTTTGCAAAACACCGATGGTAAACACAGCAGCTAAAGCCCTCAAAAGACGCGCGTCTCCGGGGAGGTCACGTGACATTAATTTGCCTGTAGGAACCATAGATGCATATCTATGGTGTGAACTATATATTGTTATTTAACTATTGTATAAAATAAAAATATTACCTGCCATAGTGTTTGTGTAACCCTCAATCGGGTCATGGGGTCTATACTACCCCAATCAATTTTACTAAATAAAAAAGGTCTCCCTTCATCTCAGTGGAACAAGATTTTGTGACTTTTCATACATTATCTATCTATACACAAAAAACTGGGCTTATATGGCATCTGAAAATCTTTACATAGAAATGATGGCCTAGTACTAGAGCATAAATGCAATGTATCAAAAACATTAATGTGTAAAGCTAATGGTGTAGTTAAGGAATTGTGTGGTATATGGTTACAAAAGCACTTTATATCTCCAAAAACACAGCATTAATGAATAAATGAGAAGTAAACAAAATATATATAATATATTATTTGTATGATTAAAAATTTATATTTTTTTTGTACAATTACTCAATCAATTGTTGGGGTTGTATAGACCCTGAAGCCCAGAAGTGTAATTAGGAAATGAAGACCATTTGAAGGCTAAACAACATGATTTCGAATGTACTTTTTTGAAGTGTTCAACCGTTAAAATTTCGTAAAATATATGCTATGACATTCCTGTGACCTTATGTAGCCCCGCCCCTTTTCTTTTTGTTTTCTGGTTTCGGTCTGTTTTATGTTATTTTCACTGCGATCTCGTAGTTTATGAATGAACGAATCGTTTTAAAATCTTCTCTGTCTACTGACAATCGTTTTTTAGATATCTGTTTTTTGAAGTTTAAAAAGATGACTGCGCCCTCTTTCTCTGGCGCATAAGATATAAAAACATATTTTTTCTACAGTCTATGATAAAAATGATTTGGCATACTGACAAAGTTTTCATTTTTAACAAACTCTTTTAAAGCTGTAATCATTAAGCTACTTTAGTAGTACACTCATAATGTTCTGTATTGTCTTCTACATGAAATACAAGTTGGCTATTTTATGCTAAGTATAGTTTAAGTACTTAATATAAATACTCCGCAATTGTACTTTTAGTCAAATAAATTGATTCTCTGCTAAACTAGAACAACTAATTTTGTACTTAATGCATTATCTAGAAATAGTGCTGAAGTTCAACTAAAGATTAGTATGGTCACTTCATAATGCTAAAGTGGAACTATTGCAATTATACTTAAGGTATACGTTAAATATATTGCATTTAAAGACTGATATTATACAGTGATCATGCAGTTGTGCAGTAAAGGACTATTGCAAATAAAGTTTAATTATAATATTTATATCAGTAAGTCTCAAGCGATATGTCAGTAAATATGTTTATGAATTTTTATAGTAAACTTGGTATGAAATAAATGTATTTTAAATACATTTATATATATATATATATATATATATATATTTTTTTTTTATTTTTATTTTTTTTTAACTAGGGCAACAAATAAGTTAAATTACAAATAGTTATTTTATCTGTACCATGCAGTGCAAAGATAATTCTTCCAAGAATCTGGCAAGAAGATCTAGGTATTTCTCAAGCTTCTTAAAGCTCATCATGTTACTGAACAAAGATCTGAGAGAAAAGGAGAAAGCATTTCATCTCGCTGTTCTTGTTTCAGGTTTGGACAGTCTGGACGTTTTAGCACCCTCCTGCCAGCAGAATCACCCAGGGTGCACGAAGATAATAATGAAAGTCCTGTGATCTGTTACGGTCACGTTGGCTTGCCAGCGAGTGAGTCATGGGAAAGAATGAGGAATTGTGTCCAACATCACTACCTCGTCTCACATACACAAACCGTCCTTCCCTCTTTCAATGTAATGCCTTGTTTCTTTCTCTTTTTTTGCAGTTGCACAATGTTTCTCAACCCCTTTTGCTCCTCTTGTGCCACATTAAATCCTCTTTCAGGAAATGAGATACTCAAACCAGATAACAAAGGAATATCGCTCACTCAGTATCTGAGCAAGTGTCTCAGTGTTTGAGCTACTAAAATTGTGACTTGTGCACTGCAAAAATTTATTTTCCTCTCCTCATTAACAGATATGTTGTTTTCAAAGCAATAGTGCACCCAAAAAAACGAAAATTACCCCACCACTTACTCTCAAACCATCCTTGTGTAATAAATTACTTTATTCTTTCAGCTAAACACAGAGATATATGAAATTATAGCCTGGTTCTTGTAATGGCATTGAATAGTGCCCGAGGTTTTGAAGCATGAAAAAGTGTACGGCCGTTGCCAGAAGCTATTTAAAGCTAATAAAGTTTTAAATATGTATATTTTTTAACAAAAACCCATCGCTTTGCTTCAGAAGGCATTTATAAACCCACTGGAGTCATATGGATTACTTTTATAAAGGAGGGATGCACTTTATGGCTTCAAAAAATCAGGTACTTTTCAATGCTATTACAAAGCTAGGAAGAGCCAGGATATTATTTTAATATAACTCTGTGTTTGGCTGAAAGAAGGAGGTCATATACACCTAATGGCTTGAGAGTGAGTAAATTATATAATTTTCATTCCTTTTAGACATGTGATCTAACTCATGATTGTGTGCTTTTGACTTTGTCCAGCAGGTAGCCGACTTCACAAGCAAGCACCCAGAAACCCGTAGACCAGAGATGTAGCAACCACACGGCGACCTGCTAAAAGTCCTTCATAAACACCTTTGCAACATCCTGGCAACCCATTAGCATCATGACGGTGAGTTGAATCGAGTGCAGAAATGGCTCTGTCTGGATGAAAGCTTACTAGCAGACACAAATTAGTAAACACAGTTATCAGTCCTCTCTCCTAATCATAGTTTTTATATTAAGATCATGTCTACAACTGGTGCTTTCATGAGCAAAGTTAATCTAAAGGCATTTATTTACAGTTCTGCACATGAATTGAGGCTGTATAGCTAAACGCTTTGGGTTAAAAAGCTTTGCATCTGCGCAGAGACTATTTATATAAAGCCATGCCACTTCCTCAATCCTTAATACAACTATAGGGGAAACTTGTATCAACAAAGATGGCGGTTGTATGCACATGCCCCGCCTCTCCTGCTTAAAAGCCGATCGTCTGCTTTTAACAGTCGACGCCGGGAAACATTTAAGCCTCTCGTCTGGTTCCACTGACGCATGCGCACAGTTGAGGTTTGTGAAGCGGAAAATACGTTACTATTAAATAGGCGGCAGATTTGATATGTGTTAGTTGTGTAAACATCAGACATCCCAAATCTCCAGAAGTTCCGGGAGTCTCCTGCAGATTGATAGCGGCTCCCTGATGACCGCGGATTAGTTCAAATCTCCTGGAATCTAGTGCGAGCGCACAACAGAGAGCGAGAGAACCCTTGCACATGTGCAGTAAAAGTATAATCTGTGGGGGAAAAGGCATTTTATAATTTATTTTGGGGCGAAGTGAGCCTGGATGCCAGCGCGAACTCCGCCCACAACATTTTTTGGTCGGAAGTTCGGTCTGGGCTCGATCAATTGAGGAGTAATTATGATCAGACAAGAAAACGTTCAGCCCAATCAAATTGCCAGGGCGGGCTTTATACGATGATGGACAGATGATCTGCGAGGACGTAGGTCGTCACGTTATCAAGGGCTGCATTTACGCTGACATTCTCCGACTATATCCGATTTTTTTTGACGACCTGCTTACATCATCTTTTAAAAGTGACCCATATCCGATTTTTGCATTTACACTATACACTGCTGAAACTACCAAATACGTTTTGACCCGGGAAATTAAGTAAAACAGCACGAAATGCAATGGATACAGATGTGAATAAAATTATCCAGTGTTTTCTTTCCACAATATTTTGAAAAGTCATCAAAACATTGGTCTCGTACGGCGAGAGAAAAAAGAGAGAGGAGAGGCACTGTAGCCACGAGCACTTAAAACGATGCCTCATATCTCGTGAAATGTCTTCAAATAAGGATTTATTTCTGTAACAACCCTGCATTTTTGCCTGCACTCTTCGCCCCAAACACTCAAAAGACATGAAACCTCCGCATTGCTCCACTGTGTGTATCCTTTCTTCCATCGCGCCTGTAATCGCGCAATTTTTAATGACGGACGACTCGCATTTACTGGGGAATATCCGATTTGTCTGCTTACATGGCACACGCAAATGCACGTATCCGATTCATATCCGATTTATTACCACATATGAATGAGGCCTGCATCCGATCTGAGAAATCGGAATCCATGCGTTTTTTTCCTGCTTACACGTTCACCGGTCATATCCGATCTGTGCCACATGAGTAGGAAAAAATCGCATCCGGGTCACTTGAACCATGCAGTTTAAACGAGGCCAAAAAGCGCTTGGTCTCCCTCAGAGATGACTTGGCAGCTCGGAGAATTGATCTACGATCTGATGTCTAGATTCCACTGTAGTGTATATTGTAAAATAAATCGACAGCACATTAATTTTAATAGACAGAGAACTGCAATCAAGGCATTCGTCAATCGGAAGATATTTTTGCGTCCTTCCCACAAGATTCGGCAAAAGTGTAACTTATCAGCTTGCTCTGAGGGTCGCTGAAGAAGATGGGACATAATGAAAAGCCTGTGGTTGTTGTGGTTTCTCCTTTGGTCACATTCATGGAGAAGCAAGTAAAGAAGCAACACTCGTTATTTAACTTCTAAAATAAGTAAAGTTAGGCTACGTTCTGTAGTTGAAAACTGCGCTATGCAAAGGAGTTGACTTACTGTGATGCTCTGATTAGTTGTAGGTCTACGACTAGCCAATTGAGTGCAGAGTTTTTTTTTCCTGGTTCGGTTACGACATGCCTCATAATCGAAGCCCTACGGAGGGGTTTCAGACTCATATTCTCTAGAATATGAGTATGACGAAGTCAAGACTGGGGAAAAGTCATTAAACTTCTTCAGGAAATTTTTATCATATTTTTATTACTGTTTGTATACAAGCAGTTTTTATGTCCCGGTGACCAGTGAAAGTGCAGTTCTGAGTCTCTGCCCATTCATTTGGATAGGAGTCTGGTCTTGTTCAGTGGTGGCGCAGAGTGGCATGACTTGCCTAAAAGGACATTGATCTGCCCCATACTGGTGTGAGCAGCAGGCTATCTGTTTGATTGGCTGGAGATTTGATCACTCTCCAGTTGATGGACACGCCTCCTTCTCTGCACTAATTTGATCAATCTAGTAATTATTGCGAGCAACAGCTGGTGTGTGGAGGTGGAGTATGTTCTGTGTTGAAGAAAGGAGAGAATTATGTTGAAGTAGCAGCTGGCAGGCAGTGCCACACGCACATTGTTCTCTTTTTTGGTTTCTTTTTCCTATCGCAGTAAAGATGTTATATACATAAACACACTCCTAGGAAAATAAAAATGGACAAGCCCAAAATGGCTAACCAAACAAGCTTTTATTTGTCTTAAATATAAATTATTGGTCAGGAAATGAGCAAAATTGAAGCAAATGCACTACTTAAATCATCAGACTGAAGTTTTGGCAGAATATGGATTGTGTGTTGAGTGATCAATCAATGAAACACGAGTTGTCTTCCATAGTGAAGCATGGAGGAAGAGTGTCATTAAGTGGGGAGCCTTTTAGCTGTAGTCAATTAATGCTTTGGAGTACAAGAAAATATTACATGCATAATGGCTTGCTTCCCACAAATGAGGATGTTATTGTTCATCAAGACAATGCTGCATTACGAAGACACTCAAGAAGTGGCTTGAGAACAACTCTGAGCTGGTCCGAGTCCAGGTTTGAACCCTATAGTGAATATTTGATCTAACATTAAACTCAAACATTTTTCAACTACCAAAAGAACGGGTTAAAGCCATCTATATTGAGTGGAAAAACACTGACTCTTCCTTGCTGTCTGCAAGTTGAGAAGGCTATTCTGTCCTAAATTACTTTATAAACAGTATTTGTGAATTCTTGCTAATTTCCTGACCAGTGCTTTGTAATTAAAATGGTTAGACCATTAAAAGACCACTAGATCTTTTTAGAGTCTATTATCCACAGACAAATAAGCATATAAATAAACAGATAATAGTGGTGATATTACATAAATAAATAAAAATGGCCATGTTCACCACGGATAGGAAAGAGAAAGCAAGCAAGCAATACACATACGTATTTGTGTGAGTGGTCAGTGTACTTAAGTCACATTTGGCCTCACCTACTTTTTCCAAACACCCCGCACTCCATATAAGAGAACTTGACACAATCACATGGCACACAAAGGATGCACGCCATGTACACAGGAATCCAGACTACAGCTATATTAGGAACGAAATTCCACCCCTGAGAACAGGCTGTGAACTTTGAAGTATTGTATGATTATACACTCCAGCACAAACACGCTGACAGATGCCCTTTAGTAACACAGGCCGTTTAAAATGGAGGTAAAGTAGTTTTTACAGACAAACCACTCCAGAAAAGTCCTCAATATACAGCTAGATTTGTATTGAAGTTCACAGCGCTTTCACGCTCTTTGCTGTCTAGAGTGACGCAGGAAGGAATGAGACATTCTGTTGAAATGAATCACTGCTGTAAAAACCACAATCCCACCCTTTCCAGTGGTTAATGTAGTGCCCCCTTTAGTTAACAAATGTCTGTTTCCATGAGCAGATCATGCAATAAAGCCAACATGCTGAAAATATGGCCATGCGCATCTAAGTTTAATCCGGTCGCACTACATTTTTCCTTATTTTGTGATAAAAGAGGCTAATCAATTTTGAAACGGTGGATGCATCTCCAACTTTAAACACCACTTTAGACTTGTTTACTCCTTTAGACTTGTTACACAGCCTGCACACGATTAAGCCTCCATGTTCCTTATTCAGATGTTCACAAATATAAGTTTTCTAAGAACTAAATGAATCAAATGTACAGTAGCAACACTTAGTCCATAAAACTCAAATAATAATAGCAATTATATTAAAAGCACCAAGAATTATAAACATATAAATAGTATTTCTACAGGTTGTAGCACTGGTAGGTTTCTGTCATACAAAACACAGTTGGATTTTGTTCAAATAATATTCAATGAAGAAGGGATTATTGTTCAGCGAAGAATGTATGTGCCTGTGATCTTTAAAAGTCGCAGCGATCAAGGGCGCAGCTGCTCTCTGCGGTGAAGCTGCTTGACATTCCTGTTTTCAAATCACTGGAGGAAAACTAGCTCAAACAGTGGGGTCCAAGTCTGAGACCACCTTGAAAACCTGGATTTGTTTTGTTTTGTTATTAAGCCTCCAAATAAATGTAAAACTGTTTTTTCCCTCTCCAAAAGCTAACATGAAATTTAATTGTGCAACATTGACTACAACATTGAACTCTCTTGTACAGACTGTTTTATAGAAGCACAAGATGCTCTTTGCATAATTCTCAATGTTAAATTATGCTGGAGAAAATAATCATATTTTGCTTTTTTGTCGCCGTCATTAAAGCAAAAGGGGGATGAACCAAATACAAAATGTGTATATATATATATATATATATATGTGTGTGTATATATATTTGTTATCGAGTTTTCACTTATTGTTCTGCAATATAAGTGCATTGAAAAGTGCATTTTCATTAGTGGTCTCAGATTTTCAAAAGGTTTTACTCAAAAAATGTCTGATTAACTATATATTTCTTCATCTTGAAATTATACTTTTTTCTTTTATAAAATAAATGTTATTGACTAAAAGCTGGAAAGTATGTAAAAGCATATAAAGATCCCACATTAAAATGCGTCATCAAAAGCCCTTAAAACGTTTTTGAATGCTTAATTATCATATTTGAATACAATGAACTTGACTAAATCCATCAGCCATGGCATATGTTTCAGTATATAAACATTAAAATGGTGTCCAGATTGATCACTCACCTTTATCAAGGAGAAAGAAACTGAAACGTTGAAGTTTGAAATGTGGTTGTGGAGGAACCACCCTAAACACACGTAAAAATCTGATCTAGACAGACTGAAACCAACACCCTAAACAATCCGCTCAACAGGTTGGCTCAGTCCGAGTGGGTTGAGTTTTGAATGAAGGATCCTTTTCTCTGGGAGAGCAACTCTGATAGTTTTTAGTTTGTTATGCACGCCCAGGCTAAATTGATTCTGCTGCGTGGACACAATGATTCACACTGGCTCTAAAACAGTGCTTTGCGTTGTGTTTTAGGGTTGAGGGAAATGTTAATAAACTTAGCTGTAGGCTGTCAGGACATTATTCACAATATTTTTGCAGCGGCGTTCATTTTTGGTTCATTTTTGGAGACTGTTGTTAAAATAGCCATTTTTTTCTTAGTGCAAAGAACATTTTAAAGAGCCGTTTATCACCATAAAGAACCTTTTTGCAAAGGTTCCCTGTATATTACAGGTTTTTCATGGAATCATAGATGTTTAAAGAAACTTTATTTTAAGAGTGTACAACACTGAGGAACAGGACAGGTAAAATTAATATAGAAAATTAACTGCTTGTATTATTATTTTAGCATTCCCTCCATGCTTCAATAATGAATTTGAGCATTTGAAGTCAATTTATTATAAAAGTTATCCAGACCACTTACTGGAAAAACAAAGACTTGAGTTTTATCTTGCAAGGCCAGCCTGTGTTTGAACATCTCTCAGCCAAAATAACCTCAGGCATAAAAAATTACTCCACATGCATTTTTGCCGGCCCATAACTGAGAATCTTTATTAAACCGCCACTTGAAGAGATTAATGAAAATGTATAGAATAAATCTACAGATTCAAAATAACAGCACATCAGTTTTTTTTTTTTTTTTGGGGCAGGAATTGTGATTAATGAATAAATTAAATGGTTGAAACGATGGAAAAACTACATTGAAATGAAGTACAAGTGGAGCTAGTTAGCCATCTGTAGTTTCTAGTCTTCTACTCGATCAAATATCCCATGGAAAGTTTCGCTCAAATGTCCCTGATCCTTAGATTTTGCTTGCATCTACTTCATCCCTGTCAAAAAGATAAGGCACATTTGAAACAGGTTTTTTATTTTAATGATAAATTTTGATTTCAAAATTTGCATAATTTTACTGAGATGAGTGTGAATTTGACACTGAGATCAGGTGACCTACTTTCTCTTTTGTTTGCACTGCCCCCCTGTGAAGAGAAAAATCTGTTAGTCTTTCTGTGAGTATATAAAGTCAAACATAAGGTTTTTGTTAGGTAGAAAATGCGTGTAAAAATTCGGAGCTACTTACAACACAAAACTGTAACCCCTCCTGCTACAAGCAGAGCTGTGAAGACCAAACCCCCGATCTCTCAGCGCCTCGTAGTCTAAAAAGTGCAACAGTCAGCAGCTAGCCAATTTTTAGACCGTTTTATATAGCTTAAAAATTAATGTTTAATAAATGTATAACTAACATATAAATGACTATAAATAATACTATTATGAATGTGTGCTGTCAAAACGATAAATCGCGATTAATCGCATCTAACATATTTTCTATGATATATATTAACATAATATTTTATAACAATATATATATGAAGAGTTCAGATGCAAAAGCCTCTAAATGCCATTTTAAATTTTCTTCTAAAATGACCATTTATATCAAGCCGTGTATATTAAAGTTTAGTAATTTGACTTAAATGACAATTAATAGGTAATCTTCATTGCCATTTAAGTGAAATTACTGAACTTTAATATACAAGCTTGATAAAAATGATCATTTTAGAAGAAAATTTCCATCTGAACTCTTCATATATATATATATATATATATATATATATATATATTATGTATGTATGTGTGTGTATGTGCAATATAATGTGTGTTAATAAATATAAAATAGCCATCTAGCTGTGTCTGTATCGATATATATATATATATATATATATATGTATGTATGTATGTGTATATATATATATATATATATATGTGTGTGTGTATATATGTATGTATATGTGTGTGTATATACACACAGCTATTTTATATTTATTATATTTATTAAGTTTTATTTATTAGAAAATCATGAGCATCTGCCTAAGAGTACTTACTGTAAACAAAAGGATCTGCAAAGGCAAAAAAGAGGTGAAAAGTTAGATTACTCTTGAAAACAGACATAATACTGCCAGAAATTTTCTCATTTTATAGTAAAGCTCAAATGTTGATTAGTAATATAAGAATCAAACCGTTCTGACTTACTTGCTTCAGCTTGACTGAAGAGTGTCAAAAGGACTACAGATAAAAATAAAGATGTGATAAATCACACACAAAGAAGTCATTATTGACATTAACAAATATAAATATACAACTAAATATACTGTATTACTAACCATAATTTACTAAAAGCTTGTTTTATCAAATCACTAAGTCCAAGTATATTGTAAATGTGGACGGAAAGTCTCTTTTGAATGTTTGACCTTCAGGCCCAAGGTCACAGATCTGTCTGTGACCTTGACTGTGGACATAAACAGTCATGACTTACCTGTCAGGAGAACTAGTTCTGTGAGCTTCTTCATTTTTACCCCTCCTGGTCAAGGACACACACAAAATAAATTAGTCTTTTTTTGTCTTCTAAAGGGATTGTCCACCAAAAATAAATACATAAATGAAATTCTGGCATTTACTCATGATAACTGGGGCTCTAAAATGAGAAAAAGCACCAGAAACGAATCATAAAAGTGATCCATATAACTTGTTTCTAACATGTAAGTGAGTCTTTTCAATGAATCAGTTGATTTAGATCCTTCTTGAATCAGACTGATTCAGTTCTCTTATAATCACCTGAATTGTCCAGTCAGCCCACTGTAGTGGTAAATTACGAATTAAATTTAGGTCTGTTTCTTACACAAAGCTTTCATAAGACTTCAGAAGACAGCACTCATGTTGTATGGACTTTATGATGCTTTTTTTCTTCAGCTTTATTGCATTGAAAAGAGTGGCCAATGTTTATGTTCCATGAAAAAGGTTTGAACATCTTGTCGATAGCGAGTAAATGACAACTATTTTACAGAAAAACTTAAGATACTAATGATTTATTTTGAAATCATTTTCAGTATACATCACTAACAAAGTCAGCATGGGCTTCTTGCAGCACTTATAATTAGATCTAATATGTCTCTTTCTCATGTGGTGGGACGTCGAATGTTTGTTAAGAAACTCCAGCTGTAAACGCAGCTGAGAGAAATCAGCGCTCGTGTTTTAAAAGTAAACATAGAAACGACGGGTCAACGCAGTCGGGACGCAGGACACTGCTGGTGTACCCTTGAACGCCTGGAGGTGTTTTGGAAAATTTGCCCTCCCACCTCCTCTGGTTATGGAATCATCTTAGAGTGCTTTGGATCAGTAAATCAGCACTTTCTTGATCTCGCTGAACACACATGTGCCCTGACCGATTTCTTTCTCAAGTTGTTTCAAACCTCTATGAATTTCTTTCTTCTGCTGAACACAAATGAAGATATTTTGAAGAATTGATGTTGATGGACCCAAGTGACTTCCATGGTATGAAACAAAGTACTATGGAAGTCATTGGGGTCCATCCACGACATTCTTCAAAATATCTTCATTTGTGTTTAGCAGAAGAAAGAAATTCATAGAGGTTTGAGGTTTCAATTTTCATTTTTAAGTGAACTAATCCTTTAATGCATCTAAAAATTACTATGATTATCTTTTAAAATATAATTCCTCTGAATTAAGCCAAAAGGGGCTTTTCACAGTAATTAGGGCCCTATAATTTCTGTGATCACGGAATAAAAAGCACACTCTTTTTACAACTAAAATAACAGTAAAGGGTAAAAAAAATGAATTCCCAAAAATTTAAACAGAAAAAACGGAATTTGCAAAAATTAAAACGGAAAAAACGGAATTTGGGAAAAAATAAAACGGATTTTATAGGGCCCTAAGTAATGCCTAGTTTCCCAAAGAACCTTTCGTTGAACATTTGAATAATCTAAAAAACCTTTAAGAAGTGGAAAAGTTCCTTGGAGGTTCTTTATGGAACAATCAATACCAATAAAGAACCTTTATTTTTTAGAGTGTTCCAGGGAATATTTCCACAAATTTCATGTAAAAGAATTCTTGAAATGTCCACATATCTAAAATCCCATGGGTCACCTTCAGCTTTGGACCTGATTCTGAGAAAGAATGACTTCATTGTCGTGTCAGAAGTAACAATGATGAGCAAATTGAGTCTTTTCAATGAATCAGTTGATTCAGATCATTCTTTAATCAGACTGATTCAGTTCTTTTATTGTGACTTACACCTGGTCCAACCAGCCAATTCTCAAAATGTCCACATATCTAAAATGCAATGGGGTCACCTTCAGCTTTCGGCCTGATTCTTGAGAGAGAATCTTTATCTAATCATTCTTAATGAATAACTTAGACCATGGATTATGTATTTAATCACAAATGGCACTGAATCAAACATTAATGAAAATCTTCAAAGGATCCTAACTGGCATGCAAGTTTAATCAATAATATTACATGGGGTAATTCTTCATTACATCTTTCCCATGTCACATTTAGCACAATCCATTATATAAAATGATAAAATGAGCATCATCTTACCTTAGCAGAGGAACTAATGGCTCTCCGAGGTGGTAGATGTTGGATGATGCTCCTCAGGTAGAGTTAACTCACAACCTTTCTGTCTTTTCTATAACCTTTAAAAATAACTCCTCCTTACTGTATGCACATAAACAAAGCCCAGCATATCAGATCGATGCATTTTGGGTGTGTGCAACACGTCATCCTGTCCACTGTTTAGCCCAAAACATGACCTGTGTGTTGATGAAGTACACACAGCTTAAAAGTTGTTTAAGATGGAGGCCAGCATGAGTACAGCGACAAATCAATGTCCTTTAAATGTTCTTTACTACAGGTATTAAAGCGAATGTCCTTTACGCTACAGTCAACAGTAATGTGACACTATGGGGAAAAAGACCCAACTAAAATTAAATTGAAAAAAGTATATAATATTTTTAGTATATAAGTATATAATATTTGTTTTATGTTTTACAATATTTGTACAATATATGTAATTATATTATGTATTACAAAATGTATATAAACAAAAAACATGAACAAATATTTAAATATATTTTTTAATAATAATAATTATATAATAAATATATAATATATAAATATTTTGCAATATTTGTATATTATATATATATATATATATATATATATATATATATGTAGATTTATAATTCCGTAAACGACCTCAAGTCATTTTGATATATATACGTGTGTGTGTGTGTGAGAGAGATGTGTTATTCTGTAAATGGCCTCTAGTCATTTTAATATTGTATTTATATTATATTTATATTGCATTATTAAAAGATTTAAAATATGAATATACATATTCATTCATACCCCTTTTTTAAAAAAAACAAACATTTTGTCATGTTGCTGCTTTGTTACACAACTTTTTTTTTTCTCATCAATCTACACTGACAAAGCAAAAAAAAAACAGATTTGTGACAACTTTGCAAATTTATTAAAATGAAAAAACTGTAATAAGTACATTGCAAATTTTTTTTGCAAAGGGTTTTTTGAACCCTTAACTTAAAACACCTTCAAGCCTTTTTGTGTATGGTGCAACAAGCTTTGAGCATCTGCATTTGGCAATTTTCTGCCATTCTTCTCCTCAGATCCTCTCAAGCTCTGTCAGGTTGGATGGGACTGTTGGTGGACAGACATTTTCAGGTTTCTCCAGATGTTGAATTAATTTCAGGCTATGGCTGGGCCACACAACGACATGCACAGAGTTCCCTAAAAGCCACTCTTGCGTTGTCTCAACCGTGTGCTTAGGGTCACTGTCCTGTTGGAAGGTCCCTTCTGCCCAGTCTGAGGTTCTGAATCATCTGGACTTGGTTTTTTATCAAGGCTAACTCTATTTTGCTGCGTTGAGCTTTCTTTTCTGATCGAGTCCCCAGTTTTCATGTGTCGTCCACTGAGGAGAGGCTTTAGTATGGCCACTCTCACATAAAGCCTAGATCAGTGGAGTGTTGCAGTCATGTTTGTCCTTCTGTGATTTTCTCCCATCTCCATATATCTGTATGATCATGTATCTCAGCCAGAGTGACCATCAGCTTCTTGGTCACAACCCTGAACCAAAGCCCTTCTCCATCGATGGCTCAGTTTGCCAAGGAGGCAAGAGTCCTGTGGCCGGTTGCATAAACTACTAGACTAGTCTTAAAAGTTAGTCATCTGTAAAGCCAGTTACATAAAAGGGTAGCTCAGTCTAATTTGAGTTGGAAAAGTAAGACTGCTCATCACTTGTCTAACTGCTAGTTGGTCAAACTAGTGCTTAAGAGACAGTCTTAACAAAGAGACTGAGGTTTGTGCAACTGGCCTAACTGGTTGTTCCAAACTTCTTCCATTAAGGATTATGGAGGCTACATGCTTCTGTGAACCTTCAATGCAGCAGATTTGTTTTGTTTGTTTGAGTCTCGACACAGTCTTGTCTCTGAGCTCTACAGGCAGTTCTTTTGACCTCATGGGTTCACTGTAAAAATGATTGTGATTTTAATGGTAAAAGACACTACAGTGCAAAACTATTCTAAAATTTGATTTAAATTAGATTTTTGAATAAATCACATTTGATTTATTTTTGTTTAAATAACTGTCTTTCTTCTTAGTTTTCTTAGTTTTTTTTCTAATCAAGTTTGTACACTATGGTTTTATGTTAAGTTTATTGCATTTTTAAAATTTCATGCGTGTTGCCATGATTGTGTTTAATGTTTGTGCGAATAATGTGCAGCTTCTATAATAGTTTTAACTTTCTTTTGGAAGTCTGCTTGTGATTAGCTTTGATTTATCACTTGGTTCTCATCGCTGATGTGATGTTTGTTGGTTGGCAGTGTTTTTACAATGGTACGAAAACCGATATTATACTTCAATAGGTTGGTAAATTACCTTTATAAATGGTTTACTACTGCAAATTTTAAGTCTGTAAAACCAGTAATGTCAAATTCGTATTTTTGACGGAAAAGTTCTGGTAACCACAGCTGCCATTTTTTCTGTACAAAACAGGATTTTTTTGGACAGTGAGTTTTTGCTCTAATATGCATTTTCAGCTGTAAGACCTTTTATTGAGAGGTGTTCACCTTTCCAAATCACACCCATTCAAATTAATTTCACAAGTTAACTCGACTCAAAATGTAGTTACATCTGCAAGTGAAATGGGGATGCTCCTGAGCTAAAATTGAGCACATTTGCAGATATTTACAAGCTAAAATTTCTGGAAATGCATCAAGGCAAGTAACCAATTGAGTGTTTAAAAGCACAGTAATGTCCCTTTTTAGGGTGTACACTTGAAGAATCATCTTATTTAATGCAAAGAAAACCTTAAACAACAACAAAATAATGTAGTCTACTGTAGCAATCTCACAAGCTCTGATAAAGTCCGGCAAGATGGGTGTTTTTACAGTACCAATTACAATCATGCACAGTGAGAACAAAAATCTGCCCTACTGCACCATTACAGAAGAAAGGATATTTCCTAACCACAGTATTCAAGAGTGAACAGGCAGTCAGGGAGGAGCTGCTCTCTAGGGCATCTCCAGCAAACGCAGTCATCTGAAAGATTTCACATGGAAAACTGTCAGTGAAGCCACAGCTTACGTGATTCTTTCAACATTATTTATGTATTATTATATAAAAAAATTAATTCTTTCATACATAAAAAATATTAAAATCTGTCAAACTAACCAAGACTGGTGAAATGACAAGAGCTAAAGCAGTAGGTTAAGAACTGACTATAAACTAAATGTAAACGTCTATTCCTTTAAACTAAAAAAAACCCCAAAACTATTTGTGGTCTTAGAAACACAAGTAAATGCAATGAATTCTCACAAACCAATTTATTTCATTGATGTAAAAACAAAAGAAATACACTACACACTGTCTGCCACTTTTTGATTTCAATATGTTTTATTGTATTTTCCTTAAATGTATTCTCACTGGGTCGAACTGACCCCAAACAAACATCTCTATACATGATAATCACCTTTATGAAAAGTACATGCTGATAAAACAGAGTAAAAGCCTCAACAATATGTCTACTGTGTTTTGATGAGGTCAGTGGAACATATTACACAAATCTGAAAAGAAGATAGAAGGTTAATCTAGAAATTACTATCACTTTTAATATCAGTATGTCAGAGTTCCTCTGAATAGAAAGTGAAGTCATTCACAAGAGAACAGCATTTAAATTCAAACAAAAATGTAGGTAAATATAACAATATAAAATAATCTGATTTGAAATGCGGAATGGAGATTGTTTCTCATCTACATTTCAGTCAATAAAGTTTATATTTGTAATTGTTATGTGCACAATCTGAAAATATCGAGGCCTAATATTAAATATAAATCTGACCGTGAGCTAAACCAGATAGAGTTGTTATTGTGTGCTGTAATGTGATCTCTTGTGTGTGTGCTGGAGTACATATGCAAATAGCCGAAGCTTCAAAACATGTTAAGATGTGTAGTTTCTGAGAGAATCTTTAGAAACTAAACTAAAATGCTCATGGACTGATATCTACAATGGAAAACATAGCAGAATAGAAGCACAAAGTCGTTCCAGGGTGCAGCGAACCACCTGTGTCAATATTGACCCATCTACTATTGATCTACTCAGTCAGTACAATCCAAAAGGCTCAGTTTGTGTCCTGGAAAGTTGTCATTTAGCCTCTTAAAGCAGTGTAAAATGAATATATTTAACTTATATCGGACAAAGTTGTGTGTCAATTACTTTCAATTAAAAAAAATAATAATAAAAATGCATAAACGTAAACAGTAAGTGTGATAATGACAGAGTACTTGACTATTCATTAAACAGCAGATCTATGGAAGATAAACATTATGGAAAGGTGGAGTTGCTTGATGGATTAGCCAAAAAGACTGGATCAATATCCCTTTGTTTTAAGGGGATGGTTAGGGTGAGAAATAGGAAGACATTTATGATAGTTTAATAAGAATGTTCCTCCATGACCAGAAACATGCCCTGATAAAAAATGAGTAACGAAGACGCCCCCTACTGGACAATAATCAAACCTGCAGAAACACAGGCCCTTCTTTCAAATTTGGTATTTGTACTGAATGTTGTAGCCTATGTTACATTTATTATATGATGATATTTGTGCTATATTAGTACAAACCCTTCAAATCCACATTTGTTTATAAGCGCAAGAAGGGTTTCAGTATTGCTTTTGTTTGCGTCGATTGTACGTCATCTCTGGATTCCACCCACTCGACCCTAAAAAAACGAGACCAAAGTTTAGAAACAACCTGTCTATAACTTAACATCTCTCAAGTTAGTTAAATATATTAAAGTCAATCAAACATACAGAACCAAATGTCACGAGCAATGAGAAACTTACTGAAGCATTGCTGCGCTCTCTCTGATCTTTTCAACAGGACATAAGCCGCAATGATGGTAATGAGAGCGGCTAGAAATCCTCCAATCACGTATCCGATGAGCTTCGCATAGTAAGAATCGTTCTCTGAAAGACGCACACAGAAAGAGAGAGACATGAAGGCATTTGTCTGTTCACTCTCTTACACACTTTTAATTGCTAGTAACATACCGTATACATAAAGGTGTCCGATTGTGTCGTTAGCACCTTTGACCCTGCACAAAAAAACTGTGTTGTTGTCATCTTCCGATGTTCCTGCGACTTCCCACGCAGCTACTTGTCCACCGCTTTTAGTAAAACAGTAAGCTTTCATTGACTGAGGAAAGGAGAAATATTTAAGATTTTCATATCGTTTAGATGCTATGGAAGCTGTCCGCTACTGAATTAAAAATAATTAAAATAAATAATAAATAAAGAAAGTTAATTGCGACTTTTTATCTCACAATTCTATTGTGACACAATTCTATTCTATTCTATCGAGACTTAAAGGGATAGTTCACCCAAAAAAAATTATTCTGTCAGTAATTACTCGCCCTCATATTGTTCCAAACCTGCAAGACTTTCGTTCATCTTCAGAACACAAATGAAAAATACAACTTTGACCCTTCTAAAACTTCATAAAGAGATCGTAAAAAAGATACTTGATTGCTTTTTTTATGATGAATATATTGAATTTAGGTTGATGAATGTGATTAAATTCAATCTGTCCATCACCTAAAGTGATCGAGTCTCTTTAGTAAATTAGATAAACCGCTCAATTCATATGGATTAGTTTTACCATCTCTTTATGAACTTTTTTTGAAGGTTCAAGGCCTGTTCACACCGGGACGGCGTTTAACGCCTCGTGACTAAACAAAGGGCGCCAATGGGAGGCCTTTTTTTTTAAATGCCTCTGGGTTCGTCCTTTTTTGTTTGACGCGCCGCATTAAAAACTATCCGACCAATGAGATTGGCGCTTTTGCTCACGTGTCTGGAGCTTCAAGTTACAGTAAAACACAACTTGGGGCGCTCAAACACAAAACGGTCTTGTCGAGCACACATACATTATGGCGAAGAAGATACGCCTCTGCTATGAGGCTAATCTAGGCAAAGAGTTGCTACTTTTAAAGCTATGTTTTGATGGTTAATCACAGCATTTGTGTTTGCATATAAAATCGTTATTATAAAATTTAAAAAAAGTCAAAATAAAGATTTAGTTGGAATGTCGAAACTTTTGCTAGTGTACGAAATGTGCACCACAACATTTTAAAGAGAAGTCAGTTCTTCACCTGAGCGGGTAAAGACTTGGTTTCGTCTCCTGGACAAGTGACAGAATCATTGACCTTCGAACCCATGATGTAAAATTGAATTTTTTCAGAGTTCAGGCCTGTGTAACCACATTCAAAGTTGACAGTTTTCCCACTCTCCGAGGTCACGTTTTGAGGAAGTACAATGGATGACAGACCTAATGCATAGGAGAAACATCAGATCACAGTTTAACAAGAAGGGCTTACCTTATTTGACTAAGAAATGATCGACTTTTTGACTATTCTAATGGCCACACCTACACTCTTAAAAATAAAGGTTCTTTATTGGCATCAATGGTTCCATAAAGAAACTTTGACATCCATGGAACCATTCCATTCCACAAAAGGTTCTTTTAAGTGGCTTTAAAAATGGTTCTTTTAAGAACTGTTCACTGAAAGGTTCTTTAGGGAACCTTCTATGACATCACTGGGAAACTCCCCTTTGGAACTGTTGTTTTTAAGAGTGTATGCACAAAATAGACAGTAAAGTCAATATAAAAGATTAAATTAAAGGATTTAAAAAAAATTCTCCATTAAACAATAGAAAGGTTTGAAGTATCCTCCTTACCAACAGCTATTTGTATTGTTTTTATCCCATTACAAGTTTAAAAGTCAAGGATCTTGAACTGAGATCCTTGACCAAGCATCCCATCTTTCACAGTAAGCATTAGAATGAAATATGAAAACACACCGTTTGTAAGCGTAGCAAACTGCAGCACTAAGATCAGAAGCTTCATCAGGTGGACAGCGGTTTGGATCTTCATCCTTGTCATTTTCTCAGTTGTCACAGGGCCACGAAAAGCCCTCTGTGTTGGTACAGTCCCTCGAGCGATCGCTCGGTAGCGAAGCGGATGAAAGCCGTGCTCGTTCTAGACACTGTGTTGAAAACAGCGTGGAGGATGCTCATCTGCAAGGAAACTAGAAAGTCTTAAGCTGGGCTGGGACATACCCTGTTCCAACCTTCACAGCGGCACACGTCGCTCTCTTTACACTTCCTTGTGTGCTTAGCACTGATTTCTTTATGCTTTCCCTTTCTATGAAGAACTATTTGAGTATGAGGCATTTTACTGCCAAAACAGTGATGTAAATTTACATCAGCCTGAAAGACACATTTCTTCCATCCAAGCTTGGTTCAGGATTACAACATAATTACCACCATTCAAACGTTTGGGGTCAATGATATTTATTTAGAAAGAAATGGACTTTTATCCACAAAATATGAAGCAGCACAACTGTTTTCAACATTGATACTAATAAAAAATGTTTCTTGAGCAGTAAATCAGCATATAAGAATGATTTCTGAAGGATCATGTGACACTGAAGACTGGAGTAATGATGCTAAAAATTCAGCTTTGACGTAACAGGAATAAATTACATTATAATATCATTTCAAATTGTAATAATATTTCACAATATTAATGTTTTTACTGTATTTTTGATCAGATAAATACAGCATTGGTGGGCATGAGAACATACGTCTTGCATACTTCTTTGCAAAACATTTTTAAAAAATCTTACCGACCCCAAACTTTTGAACAGTAGTGCATATTTACACTCACCTAAAGGATTATTAGGAACACCATACTAATACTGTGTTTGCCCCCCTTTCACCTTCAGAACTGCCTTAATTCTACATGGCATTGATTCAACAAGGTGCTGAAAGTATTCTTTAAAAATGTTGGCCCATATTGATAGGATAGCATCTTGCAGTTGATGGAGATTTGAGCTCCTGTTCCACCACATCCCAAAGATGCTCTATTGGGTTGAGATCTGGTGACTGTGGGGGCCATTTTAGTACAGTGAACTCATTGTCATGTCACCAATTTTAAGTGATTTGAGCTTTGTGACATGGTGCATTATCCTGCTGGAAGTAGCCATCAGAGGATGGGTCATAGTGGCCATAAAGGCATGGACATGGTCAGAAACAATGCTCAGGTAGGCTGTGGCATTTAAACGATTGGCACTAAGTGGCCTAAAGTGTGCCAAAAAAACATCCCCCCACACCATTACACCACCACCACCAGCCTGCACAGTGGTAACAAGGCATGATGGATCCATGTTCTCATTCTGTTTACGCCAAATTCTGACTCTACCATTTGAATGTCTCAACAGAAATTGAGACTCATCAGACCAGGCAACATTTTTCCAGTCTTCAACTGTCCAGTTTTGCTGATCTCTAGCAAATTGTATCCTCTTTTAACTATTTGTAGTGGAGATGAGTGGTACCCGGTGGGGTCTTCTGCTGTTGTAGCCCATCCGCCTCAAAGTTGTGTGTGTTGTGGCTTCACAAATACTTTGCTGCATACCTCGGTTGTAACGAGTGGTTATTTCAGTCAAAATTGCTCTTCTATGAGCTTGAATCAGTCTGGCCCATTCTCCTCTGACCTCTAGCATCAACAAGGCATTTTCGCCACAGGACTGCCGCATACTAGATGTTTTTCCCTTTTCACACCATTCTTTGTAAACCCTAGAAATGGTTGTGCATGAAAATCCCAGTAACTGAGCAGATTGTGAAATACTCAGACCGGCCCGTCTGGCACCAACAACCATGCCACGCTCAAAACTGCTTAAATCACCTTTCTTTCCCATTCTGACGTTCAGTTTCTAGTTCAGGAGATTGTCTTGACCAGGACCACACCCCTAAATGCATTGAAGCAACTGTCATGTGATTGGTTGATTAGATAATTGCATTAATGAAAAATTGAACAGGTGTTCTTAATAATCCTTTAGGTGAGTGTATAAATATCATTTAAACATTGCGGATGGTTTAGTTTCTAAAGCACAAAAGTAACCACAAATTATTATTATTTTTTTATTAAAAAATTATCTTTATTTCAGTATTTAAAAGGCATATATTCAGATTTATATTTACATTTAAATTTGTTGAAAAGAAATGAAAAGAAAAAGCAGTCAGATTACTGTATGTCTACAGTCAGAATTTCTATATTGTACATATTCATATCAGCTACTTTCATAAACAGAAAAACAGGAAAATAAGCATATAATAAGAGCTAAATTGTCTTGTTTGACTGATTTGAACAGGTTTAAGGGGACACTAAATTACAGAAAAAAATATTCAGAAGGTTATAGTACAAAATCTGGATAACAATATAGCAGCTTATAAAATTAGACATAAACTTGAATTAACCAGTGCATTGCATAGTAAAGAAGCTGTTCATATATGTACATCAATATAAGCAAGAATACTGACTGCCACAGCTATGAGTTTATTCATGCTGCTCTCTTAACCAGTCTTTGGTTTGGATCTTATCAATTCTGAACACAGAAAATAAAATACATGTAAAATACATGATGTGTGAAGTTTTCATGAAACATTTTTATATGTCGCTGTGTTGGCCATATCAATTTACAAAACCCATTTTCAGTACAGCACATTTCACAGAAGCCTGTATTATTCAGTAAAATCCTATTTATAATTTCATGTACTAAAGATTTGACTTCTATGCCTATATTATTATGTATACAGTATAGCATACACTTTACTGTACCTGTGACACTAAACAGATGCGATAAATACTTTATTGAGATAAAGTCCTTCTCACAATTTAGGATTGTGACAAAATAAATTGTATTCTTCTTGCTGTCTAGAGTCCATATTATGTCTGCAGCATTTTATTACTCAAATTAAGAGAAAAATGCTTTTTAATTTTTATTATTTTATTAATTTTGTATCTGACTAAAGCCGAACACGACCATATATTTAATTCTTCTTGGTACCAAACACTACAAACCTGCAATAAACTAGTACAAAAATATTTATTATTTCATTTACATGTTTTTGCATATATTTAGTTACACGCACATACACACACACGTAAATGAAATAATAAATAAAAATGTATGTCCGGCCTAGGAAAATTGACATCTTCACCCTTAATTCAAATATTATAAAAAAATATATTTTGTAAGCATATTGCGTAGTTGTGTTTGGAGTAAATTGTTTTAATTGTGATAACCCAAATTGTGCAGACATTATTTTTGATCGGGCTGTCATACAAAGAAATTATGAATGCATGCAAAAACAAGAGAGAACTAATGAAATAATATTAATAATTGATTATCGCTTTTTCCTGTGAGTTTGTTGTTTTTCTATGCACTTGTTTTGCATATTAAAACCTGTTGTTAAAGTTGGCGAAATAATTGGCCAAATACCTTAACCAAGTTTAGTGTTTTGTTCTACACTCATATTTATGATTATATAAGGGTGGTATTGGATTAAGATTACCATCTTATGGTACTATACTTCGGAGACAGATTTTCAAAAAATAAAACACATTTTACGGTAATTGCCAGCATCAGAAATGGTTCTTGACCTCCATGAGTCAAATATTGCAAAAGATATTTGTCCTTGAGATAGGTTGATCATCACAGAACATCTGATCCATATCAGACGTCTGATCTCAGCCACAGATCCGAGAAACCAATCTGACCTCAACGGGCAATATTTCAGTCTCATATAACACATTTTTCCACTCTAAATGGTTATGGTGTAACCGCCCGTGCCATTTTGTGCACTCCTGGGGAATTCTCATACATCTATGGAGGTAAACGTGAGAGAAAAGGGAGGTAAAGTTTGGTATAATGACATGTAGATAAGCTGATGAAAGTGTGCTGGTCATCCTGCATCACTCACCCTCATGGCTGTAGAAATCCAGGGCAGAAAGCGTGACACACGGGTGTACACGCCGGGCTTCTTGGCCATGGCACAGCCTGTGCCCCAGCTTACCACCCCCAACAAACGATAGCGGCTAGTCTTAGACAGGACATCCGCTGCTACAAAAGGACCACCACTGTCCCCCTGACATCATATGAGAGATAGTATCATGTCAAAATCAGTGCATAATGTCATAAAGCTAAGTGGGCAGCATCATAAAAAAAAAAATTTAAAACATGCAACTTTCCTAAACGTATAACCACATTTATACCAACGCACTCAAACATTACACATGCTATGAGAATGATACAGTTTTATTTTGGTAACACTTTTTAATAAGGTTATTGTTTGACAGCACGGGGTCTGTTTTTATACCCCAGTGCTGACCGGAGCTCCCTCAAAAAATCAAATTCCACTCAGATATTGTCACTTGTCTTTGCCCCGATGCCGGTCACTCTCTATTTTGGACGCGCTCAGATCCGAACTTTTTCTTATTATTTTACTTGCAAGGAGTTTCCGTGTGTGTCTGGATTGTGCTAGAGTCTAGTCACTTCTTTCTAGTGCTGGGCGGTTTGATCAAAAATTGATATCACGGTTTTTTCAAAATGCATAACGGTTTTTCGTTTTTTTTGGTTCGTTTTTTTTTTTAAATTTTTTTTTTATGCATAGTCAGGTGTTCAATGCATTTTCTACTGGTTAAGAGAGGAATTACTGCAGTAAATTGACTTAGGATGGTCTGATTTTAATGTTATTGGTGAATATTGTAGAATAATTTCACACTAGTAAAACAGGTTTGCATGGCCTCAGAAAATTATGCTGTTTACAAATAAGAGCCATTCATGATTCTAATGAAGTGAGGAATCAAAAATGCAAAGACAACTGCAGTCAAAATACAGAACTTTTATTTTAAACAACACAATTAGAAAAATTACACTTTTGCTAGTTCAAGTACAAATCCAGGAACATTACGTGCATTCAAATAAATATAAAAGGAAATCCTGTCAGGCATTGCTTTTGAGGTCTATTAAAGAAATTTAAAACAAAATTATGCAACTTGCATTAGTTATTCCTTCAAAAGTATTGCTTCGAAACTCAGAACAAACATAAAATAAATATAAAGTGCTAACTTACTTGGCACACAGGATTATCCTGTATAATGGAAAAAATAATTAGCTCTGACTTTTCTTTAGCTTTCCCTGTGTTACATGCTGATGTGGAGGGCGCTAAATCCGCGGCTGATTTAATACATTCTTGATATTCCAAGACATGTTTGCGGCTAAGGCGCTGGAGCAATTTGCTTGTGTTGCCGGGTCATTCTCCCCAGCGGAGAATTTTAGCCCGACAGCACTTAAGTTACATAAAATGGTTGTTTGGTCGAACGTCGGATTTTTGGAAAACAAAAAACCTCCAAACAACAGACCCGGCTCCTCTTTTTGGCACAAGTTCTTCTTCGGTGTCATCACTGTCATGTTGTACTAATTCTTCAGCATCCATCGTCCATGTAACGTAACAGAGCACTGCTGTTTGTTTACACTCGTCAGTGCTCAGTAGTGCAACGGGTAAAGGGTCCGTCTGAAACAGTGTCGCGCACTGCCACTCTATGGTCGCGCAGTCGTAACGGTTCGTTCCGAACGTTGTGTAATTAAATACACCGGTATGGCGGTTTATTCAAAATCAAAATCGTGACGAAAATATAAACCGGTTTTCGGTTTGAACCGGTTTACCGCCCAGCACTACTCTCTTTCCGTCCGCAGAGTCTATTTGAAACACTGCTAGCGATTGCCGCTGCTTACTAATGGCTGCCGTATGGATTTAAGCCCAAGTAGACGAGAATGCGCATGACGCGGCCAATTCAGACCACGACTCCTCCACACACTAATGAGCCTACAGGCTCATGGGGGCAACCGTGGTGGACAGGGTGTCATTCTTTCTATTACATTATGGTTGGCTCTATCTTTATTAAACGCAAGTCTGAGTTTTTGTAGAACTGACGCCCCCTCTGGCGACAAGTGTAACTGCAACCAAAGCTCATGGATCACACATGCACGCTTCCACGAGGTGTTCTTAACCAAAGGAGCATCAGTCGCACACATCTTTTGTTACAGTCATAATAAGTTAATAAAGTTGTAAATCTGCAAGTCATTAAAAAAATATATGAAAGGAAAGGCATTTGAGTAAATTACACACTTATGTGTGTGCGAGGTTGGTTACGCAAAAACTTTGGTTTTTGTTTCCATCTATCTACATGTTGAACTATTTTATGTGCTTACTGTATCCACTTATAATTGTATCATTATGGTTCATGAACAATATAAGTTATTACTTTGTATAGATTCCGTTTAGAGCCCTAGAGCAGAGCGGAGATCTCTCCATTTGTTGAAAGCCTTCTCGATGTTGACTCTCGCCTTATTCCGACGCCTGGCACTAGACAAAAGTTTTAATTTATTTGTCTTACGTTGAGAATCTTCTACTTTTCGAAAGTTGTCTTCGCTGATACGGACAATGGCGCCATGTCACGCCCAGTTTCAAACTCTGTCCCGAATCCCTCTTATTAATTTTACTGTACCGGATTATAGAGGCAATCGCTGTGACCAGAGAAGGGCTCATTCAGCCCATCAGGCAATTGTTTAAGCATGTATGGGCTAGAAAAAAAATGTTGCATAATGCACCTTTAAAGATTTTTTAAAGTAAAAACCTACACATAGCCCCTTTAACAACTGGGCTTCACTGAAGTGTTTCTTTAGGCTTGTGTTAGTACTATTCTATATTACTATAGTATTTAATATTTTTATATTTAACTTTTAGTTTTTTCAGTTTGCTTTACAGTTTAGTAATTTTGTTGTGCTTCTTCATTTTTGTTAGTTCTTTTTTATATTTCTATTTAGATTTATTTCAATTTTACTTTTAGCGATTTTAGTGCTTCAGAAGAGAGCTCATATCAGTTCACGGCCACATTAGTCATGAATGTCTCCCTCTAGTGGCGGTGTGCAGTGCTGCTCAGTGATTTCCAATCCTGGTCCTTGGGATCCACCGCTCAGCACATTTTGTTTGTGTCTCTTATCTGACACACTTAGTTCAGTTCCCAGAGCTCTCCCCTAAAGAGCTGATGATCTGAATCAGGTGGTGTAAATAAGAGGGGAAATGGGGACTGTGAACAGGGGGCCCAGAGGCATTGGAGGGCCCATAAGGACTCCCTGATTTCGACAGAGGGGGAATATACACCCACCCTGGAACACAGATGCAATAAACTGTACAGGGGGCCCACTTAACGTAGAGACTCACTGGCAGTGGTTAGATCCCCCACTGATCAAACCCACTGATCTAGACTGATGATGTCATAGACTGGCAGATACAGTATTGTGACTGGCGGATATTGTACCTGGCAGGAGCTCGGTTCCTCCCTTCTCGTAACCAGCACAGAACATGGTGGTGGTGACTTGGTTGTCATAGTAATCAGGACCATTACACACAGTGTCACTGATGATGGGCACATGGGCTTCCTGAAGGACGTTGGCTTGAGTGCCTGCCAGAAATGAAGACACATGAAGGAGGAAGTTAGAGCGAAGCACAAACAAAAGTTTATGATTTCTTCAATCCTTACGTGAATATTGAGTGTTTTCAACCTCTTGTCATATGTTGCCTTCAAGTCGTGTTAATGTTCATACTTAAAAGGAGTGTAAGGCAATATACTATTGCCTTACTCATTATAAAAAGCAGTTACATTTACATTTTTTCTTGTGACTTAGGACAAAGACATAATAAGTTATAAAAATGATAATTGTGAATGTCATGGTACATTGTATCCCGTGATGTAAATGCATTTGTGTGGCAAAGCTTTGGAAACACATTTATGATATTGCATGAACATTATCTGCGAATATAACCACAAATACATTTATACAGGAAACACGTGGATTCACGATTATAATCTTTATAATTTACTACTATGATCCAGGCCAATTCGCCTCAGGCATGTTTCTCGTTTTTCATTGGTGTTTCAGTTGCAAAATGGCAGTGTTTATGTGCATTAATCTTATAAATATGATCATTCATTTTTACATGACAGAAGGCTGGCATGCTGGCAGTTTCTAATACGTGACCCTCTTAGTGTTTATGAACAAACACGTAATGTGTTTATAGTAAATGAGAGCTTAGCAGGTGAGTGGATAGCATCATGAATAAACATTTAATACAACTGTTCTAAAAGTATAACCATTTTATTATCATATCATTATATACTATGTATTATTCGTATATATATATATATATATATATATATATATATATATATATATATAATAGTATTATTAAAGTAATATTATTATAGTTTTATTTTTATATTTATATATTTTATTTTATATTTATTTTTATATTTAATTTATATTTATTTCAGCTTTAGTTTAGTAAATTTACACTTAAAAAACTTAAATTAAAATATAAAATCTGATAAAATATGCAAATAAAAAAAGTTTAATATTTTCATTTACAGTATATTTGACTTTATTTATTGTATTATATAAATTAACAAAGATTTAGTTCTTAATAATTCTATGTGAAACAATAAATAAAAATGAAGAGGAGTACTTATTATGGAAATAATATTCTGAATGTAATGTAACTTAAATTAATGCTGTTAAACCGGCCTGGTTTCCCAGACAGGGCTCAGATTTGGGCCTTAGTTCAATTAGGACATTTAAGTATCTTTTATAAACATGCCATAGAAAAATAAACTTTACTGGTTGAAAAGTAAAGTAAATTTGACACTGAAATATTGTATATATGCCAGTGCAAATTGCTTTCAGTTCAAACAGCTCAAATATGCATTTTAGTCTGGGACTAGCCTAAGCCTTGTCTGTTAAACAAGTGCGCTGCATATTCAATACTAAATTAAGTACTATTGCTATTATTAAGGGATAACAACACTGAAATGATGAGATTGAATCAAACTCTATTAACATAAAACCAGATATTCCCCCACCAAGAAAAGTATTTTATACTAAATAATTAATTTAAGTGCTTTTATGTGTTTAACAGTACTTAAAGTCTACTGTTTATACAAACCGAGGGAAGTTGATGTTATTGCCCGATAACTGACAGCAATGCGCACACGCGGTTCATTCAAGCACAGGTCACTAACACAAAGGTCAAAGAGACAGACAGCAAGTCTCGAGTTGCAGGTAAAGACTATTAACACTGTAATACGGCACAATAGTGACCTTTAAATAAAGACACAGAATGAGACATTACTAACCATAATACTCCATGTTACCCCATCCAGTTACTGTACCTATCTGCCCGTCCGCCAAACGCTGGCCGTAGGTCGGAAGACACACTGGCTGTATATAATCTAAAACACCAAAAGAGATTGTGTCAGCTGGGGAAGGAAAACGGTTTCACACACAGTCATTCGCAATTCTCATGCTCCATTTCCTTTGACCTCATGTAATTTGCGGGTGGGACATGTTCCCGCCACTTTTTGCCAGGGTCGATATTGTCCCCACCATAGAGATCCGCAATAAAGGCTGAGATATCTCGTCCATGCTGCTGGCCAATGGAGGTCGACGTCTGCACCTGGCGGCCATCTTGTCACAGGCAGCTCGCTCACTCGTAATACTGTGTTTTAATGGTGCATGTGCTTTTTAAATAACCATAACTTGCTCAATTTTCTACCGATTTTTAAACGGTTTGGTTTGTTGTAATCCTCCAGAGTTACAGCCACGCTAATAACGTTTTTAAGAAACCAAACCGTTTGTAAATGCGTCAAGATTTCAACGAGATAAAAGTATTTGTGTTCATAATGATCACTCATCTTAGATCAGCTTGCCTGTGACAAGTGGCTGCCGGTGAATGACGTTAGAAACTCCGCCGTAAGACATCTAGCCTTTATTATGGATATCTATGGTCCCCACCACTTTTGAAAAGCACAGATTTAATTAATACAAATAAATAAAACATCTCTAGTTAACTAGCAGAGCATTCATTTCGTTCGTTTGTTAAATAAGAGGCGATCTAGCGCTAAAAGTGTTGTTTTTGAAATCAAGTGATTAAGTGCTCGTTTACTGCGATCAGTGGCGTGGATACAGTGTTCTCTTGTGGCTCGCGCTGTCACACACAGTCTTCACACGGATGCGTGCTTTAATCCGTTGCGGAGACTCTTTATTCGTTGCGGTGAAATCACAAAGTAAAATGCACACAAACGTGTCCCTGCTTGATATATAACCACTGATAAACATAATCGGGAGAAAAAAACGAGAAAAAAACTATACGAGTGCGGATTAGAACCCAGAACCTCTGACATGCTTGGCAAAAGTTCTGCCACTGGACCATTAAAGTGAAGAACTCAAATCTATGTTTTTCTTCATGTGAAAATTCTCGTCACCAACACAATATCTCATTAAACGACAAATTAAACACAATGTACTATTTAAATCGATTGCTGGACATTGATATGTTTTTTTTTGCATAGGTGCATCTAATTTGAGATTTAGCATTGTATTAGCAATGTATTAGGCCCCACCCACTTCTGTCCTCAAACCATGCTCATGGCTCCACCCCTTTTTAGCACTGCTTGTGTTCTGTCTTCCAGTTTGTAATTCCACAACATGAAGGTATGATCTAACGAATTTATGAATGAACATTTATGACATTTGCTTCAAACATTGAAATTCTCGCGAAAACTATCGTTAACTCAACAATATGTAAATCCACCTCAGAAGTTTAAAAGCAGACGCTCTCTGTTATGGAAAAAAGGTTCTTTCGATTTTTTTTATTTTTTTTATATATTCTTCATATTAAAGATCTGTTAACGATCACTTCAGGAAAGCATCTGCTGTTTACTTACATCTGATAGGCATCTTTAAGATGTCAGTTTAACATACATTTACATCTTAAAGAGATCTTCTAAACGTCTACTTGACAACGTCCTGATACACGTTTTGCAGATGAGCAAACACTTTTAAAAACTATGTCTTCCAGATGTAAACACGCACATCAAATAGATGTCTCTGTAATGTACGTTTGCTATCTGGGAAAATCTTTTCAGAATAAAATCCAAGATATGTCCTTTCAACGTTCTGGTTAACTGTACAGAAAACTGTGAATATGAGCAAAAGCTTTGTCCTTCAGGAAAAGTACTGTCTTTTGTTTCGAACTCAGAGGCCGTGTGGAAATAGAGGAGCTTTGTTCTCAGGAAGAGCAACCTGAGACCAGAGGGAGGTTTTACTATAATGCTGTGTGTTCACCCAGACAGGCCTGAAACATACCACAACTACCCAATGAAAAACACCTCCAATTAAACTGCTGCTAGCAAAGATCTGTCTTTGTTAAACAGAGGCATGCCTTTTATAAACAAATTATTTTATAAATAACCTTTGTGTTAAGATACCTTTATGTTAAGATGCTTTTCAGAGAGGTTAAAGCAAATGTTTCCAATCATGTTTCTGTCCACACCAAAAGCAAAAAGGCAGCCAATCAGAACAAAAGAGATATTTTACATATTTATAAATGTATTTACAGGATTTTGACCAAGGAAATTTCAATGTGCAGATATATCCTGAGTTACACTTTTTAATGGTCCTTTTAAAAATCCTGTTGTCTATAAGTACGTTGCAGCTGCATGCCAACTAACTCTCATTATTAGTAGTAGACTGTTATAGGGTTAGTAGAATAAGTTGACTTGCAAAGTAAATGACTATTGGGGAGACAAATAAAGTGTTAGCAGATATTAAGCAGACAGCCTATGTGCAATGTTACTTATAGTCAACAACATGTATAAAGGGGACCATCAAAATAAAGTGTTACTATTTTCTGCAATTTGGTGTAAAAACTCACCTGTGAACTGCAGAGGTTTTGTAAGCGCCAGGACTGCAATGTCACGGCTGTTGTCGTCAATGTTGGCGTCGACGAAGGGCAGGTAACTGCTGTGGTAGACAACAGTCTTCACCTCGGCAATCACTACGTTCTTACGGATGGGAGTGTTGTAGATCGATCCCATCAGAACCCGCCAGCGTGACACGTGACGATACCTCCTGAGGATCACAAGCCTGAGAGTAAGATCTTGCAGATAGATAGATTGTGGTGATCATTTGATAGATCAATGATCTATTTAAATGATAGATCATTTAAACTGGGTTTAAATGAATAGGCGTGGACTTGGTGCTTGTAAACCAAGGACAATGGTGACACCAGAATACAAATATTCATGATTCTGAAGCTGAAAATACAGAATTATTTTAGATGAATATGCTTGCACTGTCACTGACTAGATATATGTAAAATAATGTCGACCACTTTTTACTGGTAACAGACATTTGGCATTATTAGGACCCACAAATATTTCCCCATTGCATTATTGTATTATATTATTATATTATAATCAACATAATATATAGTAGTTTAATGTAATACTTACACTAAAACTCTGAAAACTTGATTTTTTTTTGACACAGTCATTTTTATTTTGGGTCAGCAAGACTATCCACGATACATATTGTCACTATCCACGATATGTATTGTTAGCATTTTTGTATTGCGATATATTGTGGCATGATATATTGTTACACTCCTAATATATACAGTGGGGCCAAAAAGTATTTAGTCAGCCACTGATTGTGCAAGTTCTCCTACTTAGAATGATGAGAGAGGTCTGTAATTTTCATCATATATGCACTTCAACTATGAGAGACAAAATGAAAAAAAAAAAATACAAATCCAGGAAATCACATTATAAGATTTTTAAAGAATTTATTTGAAAAATATGGTGGAAAATAAGTATTTGGTCAATAACAAAAGTTTAACTCAATACTTTGTAACAAAACTTTTGTTGCCAATGACAGAGGTCAAACGTTTCCTGTTAGTCTTCAACAGGTTTGCACACACTGTAGCTGGTATTTTGGCCCATTCCTCAGATTTCAGAAATGCAGATCTCCTCTAGAGCAGTGATGTTTCAGGGCTGTTGCTGAGCAACTCAGACTTTCAACTCCCTCCACAAATTATCTATGGCGTTGAGGTCTGGAGACTGGCTAGGCCACTCCAGGACCTTGAAATGCTTTTTCTGGAGCCACTTCTTTGTTGCCCGGGCGGTGTGTTTGGGATCATTGTCATGCTGGAAGATCCAGCCGGCGTTTCATCTTCAAGGCTTTCACTGATGGAAGGAGGTTTTGGCTTAAAATCTCACGATACATGGCCCTGTTCATTCTTCCCTCAACACGGATCAGTTTTCCTGTCCCCTTAGCCCCAAAGCATGATGTTTCATCTCCCATGCTTCACAGTAGCTACAGTATGGTGTTCTTGGGATGCGACTCTGCATTCTTCTTCTTTCCATATGCTCTCTGGTAAACTTCAGACGGGCCTGGACATGTACTGGCTTAAGCAGGGGGACACGTCTGGCACTGCAGGATTAGAGTCCCTCTCGGTGTAGTGTGTTACTTATGGTAGCCTTTGTTACTTTGGTCCCAGCTCTCTGCAGGTCATTCATCAGGTCCCTCCGTGTAGTTCTGGGATTTTTGCTCACCGTTCTCATGATCATTTTGACCCCACGGGATGAGATCTTGCGTGGAGCCCCAGATCGAGGGAGATTATCAGTGGTCTTGTATGTCTTCCATTTTCTTACAATTGCTCCCACAGTTGATTTTTTCACACCAAGCTGCTTGCCTATTGTAGATTCACTCTTCCCAGCCTGGTGCAGGTCTACAATTTTCTTCCTGGTGTCCTTCGACAGCTCTTTGGTCTTGGCCATGGTTGAGTTTGGAGTGTGACTGTTTGAGGCAGTGGACAGGTGTCTTTTATACAGATAACGGGTTCAAACATGTGCCAATAATACAGGTAACGAGTGGAGGACAGAAGAGCTTCTTAAGGAAGAATTTACAGGTCTGTGAGAGCCAGAAATCTTGCTGGTTTGTGGGTGACCAAATAGAAAGTAACCTTCACTTATTTAGTGCTCACAGTTGTTTCAAAGCAGCTTTACAGTGCTTTAAATTAATGCAACAAAGATTGTTTTGGCTGTATATAAGGTCTAGAAGAAAGTCATTGTCCAGCTTAAGTACGTTTTTGATTGATGAATTTCCGTATTACATATCATTAGTTGTTAACTTAGGGGCTGCTTACATAACACAATTTTCAACTGAAAACTAAACATTTAATACGTTCTGGACGTTCGGAGAATATGGGTGTACAATGTGTGTCACTCACTCCGGAAAGCAGTGTGCAGCACTGACAATCCAGCGATCGGAAATGATGGATCCACCGCACTGGTGAACTCCATCATACTGTAAGCTGACCTGCCATGGCCACGAACCCTGGCGAGCATCGACTCCCCCACGATCCGCTCTTCAGGCAGCATACGGCGACCACAGTCTAGAGCGATAGAGAGTCAACAAATCATGGAGCCTGTTTGCAGTGAAGAAATATTCAAAATGCTACAAATTGTGTTGTAGCACTTACCCTGACAAATCACCTCTAGTATCTGACCTTTGTCACATTTACTGAAACAGAAATGAAACATCAGAATGTTTTAGAAAAGACTATTGCAACCGGTTCTTAGCTTTAAAAAATAAATAAAAATAATCGTATTACTATTTAAAATCATTATCGTTATAGTGATGTGTTTGGTCGCTTCTCTGCTTGGCCCCTATTGAATGAACTGGGCTAGTTAAGTGCTATCAAAGTGTCTCACGCGCCAGAGCGATTGAGTGCACGCATTGAGACGACAGAGGTATGCATCAACTCGTCTTAGTTATGGGAATAACATAGTTTAATATGAAAAAAATATGCAAAATGTCTAGCTTGGTATAGAGAATGCAACAGAGCTTTCTCCAAGTATTATAGATCCCCTAGGAGCAGACAATGGCTAAAGGGGAACTGTTTGAAAGTTTCTTTTTTAATTAAATTTGGTGATATTCATGGTGCATATACAGGGCTTGACATTAACTTTTTGAGGCACTTGTCCTTTGGACAAGTAAATTTATGTTTCACTTGTCCATGCACAAAAGTCACTTGTCCGGGTAAAGATTTATAATTGTATCTAGGGCTGCATGATTTAGGGGAAATGTCATATTGCGATTATTGAGGTCAATATTGCGGTTGTGATTTGCGATTGTGATATAATAAACAAATGGTTTCGTGAGTCAACTTGTTTGGTTCGAAACCAAATGCACACACAGATTAGTGATAATTCTCAAAATAAGCAATAACAACTAAATGATTGATAACACCTATAATGATCAATGAGCCATTGTCTGGATAAAAATTAACTGTCTAACTGGACATACAGAAATTGACTAAAGTTATCAAACAGTCTGCGCTGTATAAATTATAAATTATATATAGACTACTCCTTATTAAAGCTACACAAGTTCTTTAGTCAAGAGCAGTGAGTAATTTTCTCTGTTCATTTTGTTCTTTCATTAACTTTACTGACAGAACGCTTTATTGGTAGCTGGCCCTTTAAGAGCAGCTGCTGTGGACAGAGACGCGGATCTCACACGCGCCTCATTCTCTACGAGTCACAACTCTTTATGTCCATCATAAGACTGCTCTTATGTTATGAAGATATCTCGACAAATGACATTTTGGCTTAATTGTGTGTTGTTGATGTTCGTTCAAGCGCGAAGAGAACTTCTGGCGCGGTCTGTGCATGCGCATTATACTGCCGCGTCTTTCTGTGAGTCACATTCAGGACATTCACAGGCAGCGCGAAAAATGTGTTTGTTTCAAATCGGTAAAATTAAATCTGTAAAATAGACGTAATGAGTGGCACATAACGTGAAGTAACATGGCATTTTATTTTGTTTGAAATTTAACTTGTCCGGTCGGACAACTAATTTCTCTTCTACTTGTCCTACAAAAAATCCACTTGTCCCGGACAAGCGGACAAGCCTTAATGTCGAGCCCTGTATATATTTGTATTTAATCACATGAAACGGTAATGATCTTACCAAGGATAAAGGGCTGTTTTTATCTTCTTCCATAAGTTAACTCGCTATCTTTCACGCAGAAAAAATCTCGTCACCACCATTGTCAGGAGCACATGTGGCTGAGACATTTACTGCTCTGAATGAAAGAAAAAAAATGTGAATCAAGACATTACTAAAACAATGATGAAGTCAGTTAACAATTGAATCTGGCTTGACTGTATGAATGTCTGAGACACAGTGACGCTGGTTCGTTACCTGATGAAGCCCATCTCCTCGCAGCTGATGTGTGGCGATGAGCTGGTTGACGCTGGACGAGCAGACGTGTCTCCATCTCCGCTGCGTGGAGTCGAACACTCTCAGCCTCTGGTCAGCTGCACTCACCTGCACTGCAGGACATAATGTGGACATGTCCGTGGGTTCATAATATCTTATTATGAATGTTGAGTGCAGATTCGGTGAGCATAAGCAACATGACTTTTGCGTAAACATACACGCCACTTTCGAGTCAAGTCGGCGTGTTATCTCGCATTTTGAGCTATCCGTGTGTATGCGTGCATGTCTACGCATTAACGTCTGAGTGATTCCACGTGTCTGTACACGCCGTAAATGTCCGCACGAAACTAAGCAAACATGTAGATCTACATCTGGGGAGCGATCTTTTTTCTAGGATGGTAGTGGTAAATGTTACTCATAAATGTTATTAACCCCCAGTGACGGGTAGGTTTAGGGACGGGGTTGAGGTAGGTCATATATTTATATATACAGTAATAACGTTAAGTCAACGGCGTTCATAAACACGCTGAAAAGCGATTATGCGTGTTGATAGCACGTTCAGGCATGGTAATACGATACGCGTGACTTCATGAGATCAGTCTGGCATAAGAGACTTTGGCAACACTTTATTTGAAGGGGTGTGCATAAGGCTGTCATGACACTGTCATAAACATGACATAACACCTGTCATGAACATGAAGGAGTCTTTATGAATGTTTATGACTGTTGTCATTAAGTGTCATTCGGTAAATTATGACACTTTAAATGCAAAGTTGACATTGTCTTTGTTATGACATATTGACATTAACCAAGACAAAAATGTCTTGTTTATGACAACTTGTACATAACCAAGAAATCATAACCTGTTAACCTGTAATGTGTTAACATTACATTACCCTATCATATGTTATGGTTGGTTTTAACTTTGGTTGTCATGACACCATTATAACTGTGACATGAATATTTTACTTGTCCTCAAGTAAAGTGGAACACATTGTACTAGTTATAAAGATGTCATTAAGGGTCATTACACTGTCAAATGCTTTAACAACAGTGTCATTAAATATTTCCCTTTACCTTAAGTAAAGTGGAACACGTTGGACTAGTTATGATTTCTTGATTAATGTCAAGTTGTCATAACAAAGACATTTCTGTCTTTGTTAATGTCAAGTTGTCATGACAAAGACATTTTTGTCTTTGTTAATGTCAAGTTGTCATAACAAAGACATTTTAAACAATGTCAACTTTGCATTAAAAGTGTCATAATTTACCGAATGACACTTAATGACAACAGTCATAAACATTACATAAAGACTCCTTCATGTTCACTGACAGGTGTTATGATCATGTTTATGACAGTGTCATGACAGCCTTATGCACACCCCTTCAAATAAAGTGTTACCGAGACTTTTTTAGAAAACACAAAAATTACCTATGCATGTATAAAAATAGGGGTGTAACGACACACTAATGTCACAAATCACGATTTTATACATCTACTACAAGACTTGATCAAAGCTTACCGAAAAATGTAACGGTACTGTAGATTAAAATGCTAAATTTGATTTTACATTGTGGGTTTAAATGAATAGACTTGAACTTGGTGCTGGTAACCCAACGCACAGGACTATGGTGACACCAGACTACAAATATTAAGTGGAAAATACAGAATTATTTTAGATGAATATGCTGTGAACTCGGTCACTGGCAAGATGTATTTGAAATAATTGCCACTTTTTACTGGTAACAGACTAACATTGTTCTTACTAAGAATTTTTTAGCTTTACTTAATGTCCAATAATTTGTTGAACTTACTTAAAACTTCTTAGTAATCTGTACTGTTTGCATGCTATGCCTTCGTTACTCAGAAAAACGCCATGATCTGACACAACACATCATATCACCTCTGTATCCTTTCTAAAACTTTAGTATTTTGTATTTTCCAAGATTTTCGAGCATGGCGCCGCCCGTACCCCCCATAAACAGCTTAAAACCCGTTCTTCAGAGAGTCTATGGGTGACGTCACAGACGCTTTATCCATATTTTTTACAGTCAGTGGTATAACCCCAATAAAATTGTAATGGTAAAATAAAGCCAAACATAGAAAAACAAAGCAATTAATTTATTCATGCCACAATGCACTCTGGGAGTACACTTCCTCAGATCACAGACAGAATTAAGTTGACAAAACTTAAATGGATTAAGTAAGAATAACTTGATGCAATTAAGTTATGCTTACTTAATGAAATTAAGGCAACGATTTTGCATAATAAAATTAAGTAAACTGAACTAATTGGTTTTTACAGTCTATCAGGACCCACAAATATTCCCCCATTGCATTTTTATATTCAACATTATATGTACTAGTATAACAGTACTGACACTGAAACTCTTTAAAACTTGTTTTTTTTCCCCCACACATTAATTTGTATTTTGGGCGAACTTTTACCCAATACATATGGTCACTATCCACGATACACATTGTTGCATTTTTGTACTGCAATATATTGTGACACGAATGATTGTTACACATATATTAATATATTTACTTGTAGTTAAATATGAACAATGCTTACCATCAAATAATCCAGTATCTTCTGTTGTTCTAAGAGTACGTGACTGAAAATCAAACAAACAAAACAGGTGTAATAAATCTCTGAGAGTGCATTAATCCATTAAATCAGCAGTTAGCAAACCAGAATTCCCAGAAAGCCGAGCGAAAGTCTTACCAAGGGCCCAGATGGCGGCTCCCAGTCCCCCCAGTATGATCAAGATCACGGCGACCGCAGCGACCACACGATACGGACTGAAGATGGTCATCCCTGGACTTCCTGTAGGACAGGACAAAGCATGAATTTATTTAATGCAGTAATGTGAGATTTTGTGAATACATGTGAGCAAACACATAACTCATGACAAAGCTGATGAAAAGAACAGAACCATGAACGAAATCAATAGTCCAAAGTCATCAATTCCTCTCTGCTAAAGTAAACGGAGACTGAATCTCAGTGTCATGATCAGCTCTCTCTCTCTCCACATGCACACACACACATTGGGTTTCCATGCTTTATGATGACTTTTACTGTACAAACTTTAATTTCATTCCCTTAACCCTAAACCCATAAAAACAACATCACTTAATATGATTTCTAAGCTGTTTTCCTCATACCAAAAAATATTTTTATCCACATAACAGAGTATACCTGAACCACACACTAGAGAGAGAGAGAGAGAGAGAGAGAGCAGTGTCAGCAAGACAAAATAAATGTAACCATGTCAGTGTTATTGACCAATGCCTAAAAACATATCATGTCCAGATCGCATGCACTGATCATTTGCAGTTATATCTTTTACAAGCCCGACTTTATTATACTATGATTATATGCTCAATCAATAGCCGTTATCATCCTATATAAAACGCATATCTAAATATAAATATGACTTTGTTTATTCTCAGATGTTTATTCTGAGAAAAAACGCATGTGTCTCATGCGTTGTTAAACGATGTTACATGTTTCTGTCATGATAAGAAATGGTGGGGAATCGGCAGCTTCCATGATTCATGGAATTGTAATTTCTAAGACCAAGAGCTGAGATAGGAATCCTATTCTCTAACATTATTTCTTACACTACAGGATGTAAGCAGTAATGTAGAGATTCCCAGTCATCAGAGTCAAATAAAATCCAATATGGTAATCTCATGTGAAGTGAAATATTATTCGAGCAGTGATGAGTAACTGTTTCATCCAGCTCATTACACAATTACTTTCCAATAAATAAATTATGAAATTGAATCTGTTTTGTTGAACTATGTGGAAATAAAAAGACGGCGAAAAGATGCAAAACTAGGCTACCAAGATATATTTTATTTTTTAAAGAAATTAATATGTTTATTCCTCTAATACACATTAATTCGATCAGTTAAGATTTATAATGAATGATAAGAATCATGAAAACTATGTATTACTGTTTCAACAAAAATATTGATAATAATCAGAAATGTTTCTTGATCAGCATATCAAAATATTAGAATGATTTGTGAAGGATCATGCGACACTGAAGACTGGAGTAATGATGCTGAAAATTCAGGTTTGACATCACAGGAATACATTACATTTAAAATATAATCAAATAGTTAAACAATAATTACTGTTTTTACTGTATTTTGATTAAATAAATGCAGCCTTGGTGAGGATAAGAGACTTCTTTCAAAAACTAAATTGTACTAATCCCTTACTTTAGAAAATCAGTCGTCTGCATGAATTATGCAGTTTAGCATCCTTAAATTACATTATTGACCAATCAGAATATGCATCTAAATTATGAAATATTTTATTTGTCTTTAGACTGAATCAATATGAGAACTATTGTAATTCTACTTGTGAAACATCTTGGTCATTGATACTGTTAAACAATCAATAAATAAAATACGCTGTATCAAAAAAGTGTGTGACCATCCAAAGCTCACCGTGACTCTCAACAGACCAGTGACATTTTTTCCGCTTTGAAAAGCTACATTAGAGGTCAGAACAAAACTGAAACAGTGTGATGTTTTCCCGTTTCATTCCTGAGGATTTCCCCACTGCCTTAGACTGTTTCTACACCACCTGCCTTGACCCATTTGACCGGAAGAACAAGTAGTACTTTTGTCTGAGTGGGGGGTGTGTATGAGACCGAGCTTCTTCATGGTACACTGCTCTCTCTCTCTCTTTCTCTCTCTCTCAAGACCATCATACCTGGATGATTCATGTTTTGCGGACAAATTAAAACATCGCACGCCCCTTTAAATGTGGTTAAAAATTAACATTAATCAGGACAAAACTGTTGTGTCAGCTCTAAAATGTTCTGTATCCACTGTAACAATATGTCTCATTTTTAATGAGAGAATTCAAATAGATGGTCACCTGTGAGATGAGCAGCCAGAAAAAAACTATGATAAATGAATATAGTTTTGTTTTTGCTGTAGTTAATCTAAATTTACAAGATTTCATAAAAAAATTTGAACCGCATTTGTTTTTGAGAAAAATAACAAAGGTTCAGCTTTCTTGAGAGTTTATATGTTCACAGTTAACCCTAATTTTCTTTTTGTCCATTGTAAACATGAAAACAGCTGTATGGCCAAATCACGTCATGTCATGTCTTGTCACCTTTTGGCCTTCTGTCAAAGTGATACACAGATTCAGCCCGACCAAAACAAATCGAGTACATGACCCATCACCGGCCAACTGTTAATCTTTAACAAACCAGTCGTCTGATGTCAAAAAAAAGGGAAAAAAAAGAGAGAGAGAGAAACAGCTCAGGCACTCACCGATCTTCTTCTCTGGCATCTTTATCCAAGAGAAAACTGTCTAATAAGCTTGGAATGAATTCCAATGTTTCCTCCTCCAAACTTTGATTTGCTGCTTCTTTCAGACCTGGAAATGTTTAGAAAAGCTTAGAAAACATAATTTAACTGCTGTCATGGACAAATATGGGTTAAGCAAGTTAAATAAACCAAAGTGCAAACTGAGAATAACTTCAGAGGGTTACAGACAGTGTTATTAACAATCACTGCAAAATTTGCCCAACATAATGCTTTGAAAAAACAAATATTATTTCTAAAATGTACCTCGTGGCTATCATTTCTTTCATTTCTACTCACTTTTTAATGGGTCAGACTTGTTGAAGTGTAGCTAATCAATTTACCACTTGCAAGATTGTAACCTTAATTTTTGTTTAATTTAAGCAGATTAAACTGTTTAAGTGTTGAGAAAATTACTTTTTGTCTTAAGTCTTTTCTCAGGACATGAATCGATAGCAAATTTTTAAATGTAAAAAAAAAATAGAAGAAGCTATTTTCACATCCAATTTATAATCAGTAAAATCCAATTTAACGAATTTTGTCCTGATGGTCCGTTACATAAGCCAGTTGCAAAAGAAAAGAAAAACCTGGAGATGAGGATGATCATTATTGAATATAAATGAACATTTTGGAAATGTATCAAAATTAATTGTATTTTATTTCTGGTTGTCAGTAATGCTCATAATAGTAAAAACAATTTTCACATTTACCTCTCCACTACAGTTCTTTGGATAAACTTTTGAAGTAGAAATAAAGAGATGACGCGGTAAATCAGTTGTTTAATCCAAATATCCGCGGTGACATTTTCCCTTTCCCCGGAGTCCTATACGCTCTTTTCTTGTTTGTTAAATGTACGCTATTCTCCGGCAGTCAGAACAGCTCTTATCTTCACTCTCTCCGCTCTCTTTGTGCTTTTCGCTGGGGTGAAAACCTCCCTCTTGCCGGTTCAGTAGAGTCTCAGCAAAGCGCAGGTGTGTGTGTGAGAGAAGTTGCGCGCGCGCGCGCTAGACAGGTGAATCTGTATGCGCGCACCCCATCTCAACTTCAGGAGCAGTTCATCTGATGAAGCACGTCATGGAGAGATGCGACTGCGACTAAAGCATTAAGAATAATACAGCCATAAAGAAGACGATACATGTGGTAAATGTGCTGTCTTGTTTGATTTATATTGATTTTCGCACATAAGCAATGATCCTTCAAACTGAATAACGATAATGAATATAAAAATAATGTGAAAAGATGTAAAAAAAATCTTAAATCTTAAAAAATATTTTATATTAAAAAAACAACATTTTTTTAGGCCTACGATATTATTGATAACTACAGATAACATTAATAATAATTATAATATAAATTATTCATATATACTATATATATTATATATATATATATATATATATATATATATATATATGTGTGTTCTTTAGATGTGCCATATGCCATAAACACATTAAATATTAAGTATTTTAAATTGTACTAAATGTATTTGTAGCCTTATGCACTCACCCAAAGGATTATTAGGAACACCTGTTCAATTTCTCATTGATGCAATTATCTAATCAACCAATCACATGGCAGTTGCTTCAATGTATTTAGGGGTGTGGTCATGGTCAAGACAATCTCCTGAACTCCAAACTGAATGTCAATTAAGTAATTTAAGCAGTTTTGAGCGTGGCATGGTTGTTGGTGCCAGACGGGCCGGTCTGAGTTTTTCACAATCTGCTCAGTTACTGGGATTTTCATGCACAACCATTTCTAGGGTTTACAAAGAATGGTGTGAAAAGGGAAAAACATCCAGTGTGCGGCAGTCCTGTGGGGGTGAAAATACCTTGTTGATGCTAGAGGTCAGAGGAGAATGGGCCGATTGATTCAAGCTGATAGAAGAGCAATTTTGACTGAAATACCCACTCGTTACAACCGAGGTATGCAGCAAAGCATTTGTGAAGCCACAACACACACAACCTTGAGGCGGATGGGCTACAACAGCAGAAGACCCCACCAGGTACCACCCGTCTCACTACAAATAGGAAAAGAGGCTACAATTTGCTAGAGCTCACCAAAATTGGACAGTTGAAGACTGGAAAAATGTTGAATGGTCTGATGAGTCTCGATTTCTGTTGAGACATTCAGATGGTAGAGTCAGAATTTGGCGTAAACAGAATGAGAACATGGATCCATCATGCCTTGTTACCACTGTGCAGGCTGGTGGTCGGTGGTGTAATGATTTTTAGCACACTTAGTGCCAATTGTAGCTTGTAGTTGGTCATAAAATAACATAGGATGTATGATACAAAAATAAAAAGATGCACCACATTAAAAAAGAAACAAAAAATGTAAAAGAGAACAGGAAGTAAATGACGACAAAGGAGGAGGAACTCTAAACCAAGCAAGGGTGATGTCTTCATTTCTATTGCTCAGTGTGCAGCCTACTTGAGGGAGCAAACATGATTGTGAAGCTCCTTGCAGGCGTATGGATTCTGACATCTTTGATTCTGTCAGGTGAGACTTAAGAGTTCTCTAACACTAAGACTATAAGTTGCTTTTTCAGGCACAGATGGGAATGTTATTCTAGACTTAACTGTGTTTCCAACCAGCTGTTTCTAATAAGATTTCTCAGAATTACTCATTCTTCCGTTTCAGGCGTCCTTGCTGTCGATTGGATAGTGCGTGTTCCTGCTGATCCGGTCTATGCTCCTCTTGGGTCTTCTGTAGTTCTGCAGTGCACCTACGACTTCCCTGAGGATTCAGGATCAGGGAGTACCACACAAAGTGCTGTCAGAGATGTGGTGTCTGAATCAAAGCCACTGCATCACTCCAAGATACGTGTACCACAGTGCAGGGATATTTCCCGAGCCCTCGTATCGGGCCGCATCAGGTACTTTGGGCAGACGGGGAGCAAAAACTGTTCTCTGATGATATCTGATTTGGGGTCAGCAGACAGCGGCGTGTACATGTTCCGGTTCATCACCGACCACCTGAAGGCCAAGCTACCAGGACAGAGAGGAGTGAATCTACAGGTTATTGTTACACAGCACATACAAAGTAAGAGCAGTTATTATCTGAATTGTTAATAATTTTTCAATACATACTGAGAAGTATTTTTGATAATTGAATTTTCGGTAACACTTTACAATAAGGTTCATTTATTAAACATTAGTTCATGCATTAACTAACATGAACTAACCATTTGTTACTGTATTTGTTATTCTTTGTTAACGCTAGTTAATACAAATCTAGCTGTTCATTGTTTGTTCATGTTAGTTCACAGTGCATTAACTAATGTTAACAAGATTTTAATAAAGTATTAGTAAATGTTGAAATTAACATTACCAAAGATTAACAAATGCTGAAGAAGTATTGTTCATTCTTTGTTAATGTTAACTAATGTAGTAACTAATTAACCTTATTGTAAAGTGTTACCGTTTTATTTTACCCCCAGTACTGACAAACATTGAAAATTCGGTAACACTTTACAATAAGGTCCAATTAGTTAACGTTAGTTAATACATTAACTAAAATAAGCTAGCCTTTTATTTGTTAAAGCATTTATTCATTTTTGTTAACAAATACAACTGTTTATTAATAGTTCATGTTAGCTGGGGTCTATAAAACTTTTTATTAGTAACTGTTGATAATAACATTAACTAAGATGGCTAAATGCTTTGTTAGTTCATGTTACACTCTAAAACATGCTGGGTTGTTTTAACCCAATTTTGGGTCAAATATGGACAAACCCAGCCATTGGGTTACATTTTTAAATTACATTTTTAACCCAATGTTTGAGTTTGTCCATATTTGACCCAAAATTGGATTAAAACAACCTAGCATTTTTTTAGAGTGTAACTAATGTAGTTAACTAATGCTAACAAATTGAACAGTAATGAAGCTACCATTTATAATAATTGAATAAGGTCATTCCTCTATATTCTGAAATAATTCAAATGTGTTTCATATATTGGTGTTACTAAAAACATGTTTTTGTCTGTTTTCCACTGTTTACTTATAAAGCAACTTACGTTGTTAGGCCACAGTCTGTCGTTCACAAGATGACATTAGATAACACATTTCCTCAAACGATACTTCCTCAGAGAATATCTGTCTAGCTTTTATGACTCATTCTTTGTTTTATTTCCAAAAAAAAAATGTAAACAGTGACCAATCAATATGGCATTATTTAGATAAATGAATTTGCCAGACAAATTACTGACACATAAACACACTTATACAGTATATTTGGAAGAGTTACATTGTCCTCAATTCCTCACAGCAAGAAGTGCATCTTCATCTACTATTGGATTTGTGTTTGGAGTAATTGTCATCATTATCGCAATAGCAGGCACTGTGATATTCATCAGACGCAAGTCCATGTAAGCAAAGCACTTGCTCAATAGGTTTCTTGTTTGTCATCATTACTGGTCTTATAGAAACTAATGGAATATGGCTTTGTCTTTCAGGGAGAGAGGTCAAGATCACTTTAAACAAGCAATCAATTGTCTCTCATCCTCTTTTTACCACAGAGGATGAGAAAAATAACCAGTGGCTGTGACCAAAACAGAAACTGTCATTTCTTTTCTGTCGGTATGCTACTTTCACATGGAGTCTATTATTAACTTTTTACATTATATTTTGCAGATCAAACAGCATAATGTATTCTGTATATCTTGTTGTGTCTTACATTTTGCATGTTGCCGACATGATTTCACAAAGTAAAACATGTTCCTGGATTAACATCTTTGTTGATTCTGGAACAAAATTACAATCAGATATGAGGGACAAGTTTACGGTTAATGCCAAGTTTAGGGTTACAACCAGGGTTAAGGGCTAACCCAGCTAGCAGGGAACATTCTCAGAACATTGACTAACATTGCCTATTTGGTTAATGTTTTAAAGAAATGTTCAAATAATGTTTTAAGGATGTTTTCTCATTTAAAAAATGTTTTCTATAAGGTTAAATGTAAACTAAGATATAATGTTTTAACTGTAATATTTTGAGGATGTTTTGGGAAAATTGTTGAGATAAAAGATTATACAATGTTCCATAATAACAAAGGAGGAACATTATCAAATCAATGTTCACAAAATGCTGAAGCAAAAGCAAGCAAAAGCATTATTAAAGACACCTGATGATAACAAGCAGAATCACTGAAGGAGAAAATCACAAATTGTAAGCCACCGTTATGGAGATCAGTGTTTGCTTAGTTGGGCTCTTGACACTTATTGTTTCACTTTATGTTTTGTTTGTCTGCTGTTATTGATTTATAACAGTAAAATGAACAAAGAAAACTGTGATCTGATAGTGTTGGTTATGTTTTGGCATAATCATGCTATGATCTGAAAAATAAAACTTATTCAGATGATTTGGTTTAACTTTATAGCAACAGTTTAGTGGTTCTACAGAATATCTGTATTTTTCTTATAATCCAAAACATTTAATAAAAATTATTCTGATCAAATCACTTTCATGTTTATTTAGGAACACAGACATCAATAATCAGCCTGTGTATCTCAACCGTGGTGACAATAATAATCCTTGTTGAAACCAATTAAAACTCCTTAATGGCTCCCATCATGTATTGTGGTATGAATTATGATCGGAATTGTCTATGTAATTTACTTTTCCTAATTAAATATTCTGCTCGTCACCATTGTTGAGAAGCATTGACTGAGTCTTGAGGTCTGTGTGTGCCTAAAAGAAAGATTTTTTTAAAAACAACTTTTAAGAAATCCATTATATCTAAAATTCTGGATTTTTATGCAGAATCTTAGTTATGCTCTAACCAACAGAATAAACCACAAACAAAAATTTCAAATGATGAATGTCATAATATAACCAGCACCTTTAGACCACTTTTTTCTTTGTTCATCTGGCAGTCATAACTCAGATAGAACAGTCAAACAAAATCTAAAGTTAATAATATAAGTGTCAAGAGCCCAACTAAAGCAAACACTGATCTCCATAACTGTGGCTTACAATTTTAGATTTTCTTCTTCAGTGATTCTGCTTGTTATCATCAGGTGTCTTCAATAATGCGCAATCATCACTCAATTAATCACTTAATTATCTCATTAACTTTTATCACTGGAATTTTTGCTGTGGTCCTTTTAGGAGAACATTCTGGGAACCAAAATAAAACTACCCGATGAAAACATTATTAGAACTTTTTGGTATGTTCCCAGAACGGTTTTAGAGCAAACTATTTCTAGCTGGGAAGTGAGGACATTGAAGAAAGAGGAAGAAGGGGCATTTAGGCTTTAGAACAAGTGCATTCGAAAGTTGTTACGAATCCCACGGACAAAACTGATGACAAATGAGCAGGTATAAAATTGCTTAATCACATTTAATAATTGAATACAGTGTTTTTGGACAGGAATGTTAAAAAAACACAATGACCTTCCTCCAATGAACAAGAGGGACTGATCAGCACAGATCAACAGAGCCTGAAATAAAAAAGAACAAAGAACACTAGTAGAAAGTAATGAATGTATGAAGTCAGCAGGAATTATATTATGGATTATGGATTCTCATATCGTAAATTATAGAAAACTGCTTCACGTTCTGTTTTCTGGCATATAATTCAATTAACAAAGCACTTGGTACTGTGTTCACTGTTTAAATCTATTTAAATTATAAATCGCTGTTTATAATATAATAGCATTCATCAAAGGAATAGTTCACAATTACTGTCAATCTGTTGTTTTTTACTCACCTGCAAATCATCGACAAAATATTCACATAGCCCTTTTCTACTCAAGGGTTATGGTTGGTGTATTTTCAGGTAGAAATAATAAAACCCAATTTTCCATGTGAGTGTAGAATTTAGAATTTTGGAGCACACTGTGTTTACATTATTTTAATAAAATGTTGAAATATTCAGGAAACTAACTTCTGTCTTTTTTGCATGGTGAAGTTGTAAGGAGAGTTATATCTAATACTTAGTGTTTTAATAAAAAAACAATTTGGGATTGGAATATTTGTCAGTTAGTTGCAGCAGAGATGAAACAGGATCTAGGTGCAGCAGTCTTTATTTAGAAATAAATATTTATTCACAAAACAGAATCTCAGAAACACAACAACCAACATAAAACGACATAGAACCGAAAATGACCTGAAAATGAGTTTTAATTAACCAAACTGTGTGTGTGTGTCCATACCTTAGACAGACTGCCAGATCTCCGTTCAGAACTCGATTGGTTCACGGAAATTGGTGGTCTTGTTTTTTAATATGTGGCTCCAGAATCGCTAGCAAAGCATTAAACTGTCCCACTGACATTCTGAAGTAAATTTTGAAATCGCTAGGGATAAATTCGCAACTCCTTGATAAGAAGGTGAAACTCTCCTTCCTCTCGGCGCAATTTCAGGATTGGATGGACGCAATATTTTCTCTTTCTTCTCTTTTCAATAAGAGAGAGGGCAACAAAATCATCCTCACTGCTTGACGAATCCATTTGGAATTTTTGCGTTTTTCCCGCAAAGGTTTAATAAATACGCATCGGACTCGGTGTGCAAGGTTTCTATGCGTGACGAATTTTAGGCTGATGAACACGAAAAAACGCATCCGAAAATTTCGTACTCAGTGTGCAATGGCCTATAGGCTGGAACGGGCTCTTGAATTTCTCTCACAGGAACAGACTCAGGAATTTCTCTCACAGTACCCAGTCCACATACTCCTTAAATGTCCCTCAAGGTCCGTCTCTGGGCAGGTGTAAAAACACACAGGCTGTCATCATCATAAATGGACAAGACGGTGTGAATCCAGAAATGCCCTTAGCAGTCTTACTGCTGCTACATCCATTTTAAGTAAAGTTAACTAAAAAGTGTTAAGGCCATTGCACACTTAGTCCGAAATTCGCATCTGAAATTTTCGCATGTTTTTAAAATGTGGCTCCAGAATCGCAAGCAAAGCATCAAACTGTTCCACTGACATTCTGAGGTAAATTTTTAATCACTCGGGATAAATTCGCAACTCCGATAAGGAGGTGCTTCCTGTCGGCGCAATTTCAGGATTTGATGGACATAATAATTTTCTCTTTCTTCTCTTTCAATAAGAGAGGACAACAAAATCATCCTCACTGCTTGACGAATCCATTTTGTATTTTTGCATTTTTTCCCGCAAAGTTTTAATAAATACGCATCGGACTCAGTGTGCAAGGTTTCTGTGCGGGACGAATTTCTAGGCTGACGAACACGAAAAAACGCATGTGAAAATTTCATACTCAGTGTGCAATGGCCTTTAGTTTGTGTAAAAATTGTGAAAAAATTTAAAAAATTCTGCTTATCAGACTGTGCGAACATGATCATCGCGTGAGCCATGTCACACTGTAAGATCTCTGACAATGACACGTTCAGTGATGTGAGATGCATTACAAGCGGGATTGAAATGGTGGCTACAAATAAATCTCTAACATAAATTTTGGTGAAGACAATTTGACAGTCGTAGTAGAAGTCAAACTGCAGGACTGAGTCAAATCTTCTGACACTGCCAGAATTTTGTCTGATGTCAAATTTGATTGCAGCGGTCATTAATCGGCTGTCGATGAACATGTCAAACTAACGATCAAAGACTTCAGATTTTAGCATAGGATCAGAGGAATCTTTTAGGATTTGCTCAATTTTTCTCAGATGGCAAAATCGTGGCCAAAATCATACAGTGTGGTCCCAGCTTAAGAAACACAGATATTCACATAACAGGAAAACAAACTCAAAATGTGACAAACAGAAAACATGACAGTAGTGTTGCCAGAATGTATAAGAAAACAGACTTTTTGTTATCATTGTAAGAAATTATTTTTTATTTGAACCACCGTTACACCATGTCGGTTAAATTGAAAATGGCTTTTTTATGATCAGTTTAATCAACTCTATGGGACAAGAAGTTTGCACCACATATTTGCTCTACTGTTCAAAATTATGGGGGAAGTAAGATCTGGAAGGAAATTCATATTTTAATTCAGCAAGGATGTATTAAATGGATCAAAAGTGACAGTAAAGACATTTATAATGTCATAAAATATTTCTGTTTCATCTAAATGCTGTTCTTCTGATTTTTTGATTTAAAGATATTGGCAAAAATCAAGGCTTTCAACACTGATAATAATAAGAAATGTTTCTTGCACAGCAAATCAGAATATTATAATGATTTCTGAAGGATCACGTGACACGTCTCACAGGAATAAATAATATTTTCAGATAGAAAATCTAACAAGAGGTTGAGCACAAAAGACTTAAAACCTTTTTTTTTTAAATACTGACCCCCAAACTTTTGAACAGTAGTATACATTATCTCTGTTTTGAGCAATTGAAATTTTATTAGAACAAATTACAGCTGGACACAGTTGAACATAATATCCGATGGAGATTTCATCTAGGCTACCTGTGTGGCCTTTTTCAAGTCTCTGACTTTCAGGCTACATCAAGTGGTCCACACATGCTCTAAGTACATGTAATTTAGAAAAAAAATCCCTGTGTGGTTTCACAATTTTCTTCTATCACTTGTTGTGATGTTTCATCAGTTCACAGCTTTAGATTCCAGACTCTTCCTCTCTTGGTTGCTTGGTGAAAACAACATCAGGACCATCTTTAAGCTTCTTCCCTCCATCTAGAGGTATGTTTGTGACCTTCACCTGGTCCAGACTGTAAATAAAGATGGCAAACACAACATCTCTTGTTTTAATATGACAAAGGACTGCCGCAAACCAGCACACATGGATGGTGTAATTGTGTTTAACCTGGGCATGCGAGAGAATGCACCGTAATGTAGTTGATCTGTCTCTGTTCCTCAGTGCTCCAGAGAGCTTCTTTCAGGGTACAATGGATGGGTAACTGCTTTCATACATCTCCTCTGGCTCCTCCTGAAACAGGTACAACATAAAACATGTCACATGAATTTGTACATTATGGCCCATTCATATAGTATGCATTCTTAATATCAAGACTACAATTAGTGCATTATAAATTACTCTACATGTGACTTTGGTGCAATTTCAAATTATGAGATTCAAAACTTATAACTATGATATAAAACTCTCTCACTTAAATCAAAATGATGACTTATGTCAAGATTGAATTTATCATAATTTGACGTAGTATGTGCTAATATCAAGTTTTATCATTTAACTTTTTTCTCAAAATTATGACTTAGTATGTCATAGTTATGACTATTTATGTCATAGTTTCAACTTTTTGTCTCATAATAATGACTATTATTAAACTTTTTGTCCTTTAATTCATGATTCTTATGTAATGCATTTGATAAGTTGACTTAGTATGTCATTATTATGGCTTTGTTTTCATACCATAATTACCAAAGCGTGATTTTTGTGTGTGTGTGTGTGTGTGTGTGTGTGGCGGAAATGAGCTTTAAGTTAATTTAAATTTGCAATTTAAAAAAAGATGAGAATTTGAACATTTGAAAAAGGGTAAAAAAAATTTGTTGAAGAAAGGTGCTCAGTTTTAAAATGTATAACCCAAGTTGTAATGATTAAATTTGAGATTGGAAATTTAGCTAATGATAATTTCAGTGGTATAATTTTATGACCATTTCTTTCTAAAACATCCTTTCAACAGCATACATACATTTAGTGTTTATTACATTCTATCTGTACTGTGTGTGACAGTCCATATAGAGAACATCTAGACTGTGTCCAAATTCACATATTTAAACTAAGAAAACTTACCGGAATATCTGACATTTTTGTGTTCTTGAAGAGAAACGTCTCTGAAGTTGATTCGCTGAACAGAGTTTCATCCATTGGTAAATCAACTACTGGTGAACACTGTTTTTTAAAAGCAAACCCATTTGATTAATAAGATAATTTTTTGTAGATTTAAATCCTATAATGACAGAATTAAATATTTATAAACCGAAACGTAATTACCTGTTTTTCTTCCTCACGATTTTCAGTGTCGACACGATGCATGTTTTTACTGCAAAAGAAACGTGAAATGATTTAAGATCAAATGATACGATCAGATATTCACCATTTTAGCATATAAACATACAATCACCTGATCATGACGACCACAGTCAATGAGATCAGTCCGATAGACACGCCCACTGCAGACGCCAATGCAATCACTTTCAGTCGGCCTGGACAAAAAAACCCTTCAACTCAATCATCCACATCAATCACCTGATTAACAAATACATAACATCTAACAGGGGTAACTATATTTATGCCCCAGGGTTACTCTCTCATAGCAAAACTGGTGCACATACGTGTATCTTAGTTGTGTCTAACTCTTTGACACTAGTGGTCTTTTAATTTGCTCATGCAAACTGGGTTTACCTTATGCTTATACATTTTTTAGTTTATATATATATAAAATCATTGTTCTGGTATAAAATCATTGTTTTATTGTTTTGGAGTACGCACACACACACACAAATTTGCTGCTCAAGAAATATTACGTTATATTATATATATATATATATATATATATATATATGACACAGTGGTGTCTATATATATATATATATATACGTTATATTTGTTACTTGGATATTTCAAATGTAGAAAACAGTTGTGCTGCTTATTTTGGTGGAAACCGTGATACGTTTTTTGCAGGATTTTTTTGCTGAATAGAAAGTTAAAAAGAACAGCATTTGAAACAACGTAATAGTTGTCTTTGAACAGCAGTAACAGCAATATGATAAAAATCACCAATGTTCAAAAAGTATTACATTAAAACATTACATTTATTAAAGGTGCATTGTGCAAGTTTTTGCAGAACTACGCCCCCTCTGGCAACAAGCAAAACTGCAACCAGAGGTGTGCATGGACCACATGCACGCTGCACAAGCTGTTCATAACCAAAGGAGCATTAGCCGCACACATCTCTTGTTACAGTCATAATGTCTTTAGAGCTAATAAAGTTAGAAATCTTCAAGTCATTTTAAATATATGAAAGGAAAGGCATTGAGTAAATTACACACTTATGAAAACGGGGGTAGTAGAAAACGTCGGTTTTTATTTCGTTGTTTTGTTTTTTTGTGACGAGAGTTCCATGACGATTTCCATGACGCATGCGCGAGAATTGCGTTGTTATTCTACTACTTCTTGTTGTAACTAAATCTCTTGAACTCTCGTCTCAGGCCCAGAAGGAAGAAAAGGAATAGTCGAATAAAGTCGTTATTTTTGTTTTATTTCCACACAAAAAGTATTCTCGTCGCTTGATAAACTTATAGTTGAGCCACTGTAGTCACATGGAATATTTAAAAACATTTTCTTTGATGACTTTCCGGACCGTAAAGTTTCAATCCCTTAGGAGCCTATGTAGCAGTGATCCACCTCTCAAATTTAATCAAAAATATTTTCATTTGTGTTCTGCAGATGAACGAAGGTCTTACGGGATTGGTACAGCATGGGGGTGAGTAATTAATGACTTAATTGTCATTTTTAGGTGAACTGTCCCTTTAAGCATGTATGGGTTAGAAAACGCATAATGCACCTTTAATACTAATATAGGTAGATGTTTGATCCTCAAACAAACGATTAACAGATTGTTGATCACGGTAATTGTGTAAGGTACTGACCTCGAACTTTCACCGTCAGAACAGGCGAGCTGTGAGCCCCGATGCGGTTGCGGGCCTCGCAGTAGTACTGGCCGCTGGCTCGGGGGCTGACCTCAGCAATGGTGTAGCTGGGACCCGATCAGAGTTTCCCAGGCGTCAGCCGTATTGATCCGGTGCCAGGTGTAGTTCTCCACCGCCGGATTGGCCTGACTGCTGCAGGTCAGCGTCAAAGAGCTTCCCGCTTCGATCACAGGGGAAGGCTGAGCCAACACAGAGGTGTTTTTGGGGGCATCTGATACAGAGAGACAGAGAGTGGTAAAATAAGTAGTTCACACACAGGCAAAGTACAGAGTTTATAGTATATAAACTTACAAAGCACTGAAAGAGAAATAGTGGCTGAAGTCTCCATGCCAAACGCGTTCCATGCAGTGCAGTAGTATTGTCCGGCATGATGGGAACGCACACTGAGGAAGGTGAGATTTTGCGTGGCGCCTCTGGTCCAGGGCTGCCCGCGTTCACTTTGTACCAGGAGTATTGATCCACAGGAGGGTTGGCGTTGCTGCTGCAGGTCAGATTGACAGCAAAACCTTCCATAATGTCTCCTTTAGGACTGATGAGGATTCTTGTGTTCTTTGGGGAGTCTGGAAACACGCATAAGTATATTTTGCAATGCATGAAAGCACTGTTGTGATTTCAAACACACTACCGTTCAAAGGTTTGGGTAAAGGGTTATGTTTTCAAAAGAAGTCTGCATTTATTTGATTAAAATACGATAAAAAAATGTACAATTTAAAATAACGTTTTTTTTTTGTTTTTGAATCTTTTTTCGAGTCGTTTCGTTCATTTTGAACCATATGATTTGAAAAAGATTTGTTCATTTTGATGAACGAGTTTGAACAGGAGATGTCACGAACGCGCATCACAGAACAGAGCAAGGCAAGCATTTGTGCTTATAAAACTTAAACTTTTTTATTTATTTTTTAAATGACTGAGCGTTTCACTACATAAGACCCTTATTCAGTCGTCTGGTGTCGTTTAAAGCTCTTTGAAGCTGAACTGAAACTCTCATTTGGACCTTGAACCGTTTGGTACCCAGTGAAGTCCATTATATGGAGAAAAATCCTGGAATGTTTTCATCAAAAACCTTAATTTCTTTTCGACTGAAGAAAGAATGACATGGACATCTTGGATGACATGGGGGTGAGTAAATTATCAGCAAAACTTTTTTTTTAAAAGTGAACTAATCCTTTAACTCTTGTTCTAACTAACAATTTTTTTGTTTACTTTACTTAATATCTTAACTTATTTATTGTAAAATATGTTCAGTAATCTGTACTATTCACATTCTATGACTTGTTTACTCAGAAATCCCAAGTTAAGATTAATTGATTTGACCATTTTGTGAAGCAAAAGAAAAAAGTTGAGGCGTGTCAATTCTCAATAGACTTTTCACTCATTCCCTCCACTTCTGCAGTTATTTTTCTCTAGATGCATTCACTCATTTCCTAAAATCATCTTGAATTTTAAATTATCAATACATTTTGAGAGAATGTCATATAAGCTGACTTCAAAAATTGATGTTGATTTTCCTGAAATGTTTTGTCTGAACTAGTGTTCCCTTTGGATGGACATTTGGAACTTGGAACTTTTTCCAACAAGAAAACACATGTATTTATTATCTACAGCTTTTAATAAATCATTATCCATTTTATTTTTGATGTCAAATAATGATAAACACCTTGTGAAACTTTTAACTGGGTTGATACTATTTTTGTGACAATATCTTGCAATTGACCATTGACCAGTACACACAGACTTCAGCATGCAGCATGCAAAACAATTTTAAATTTATAACTTTTTTGTTACTATAACTCTTATGTAAGTGAACTATCTAAGCATTTGTCAGTGCAATACTATTCCTATTTCACTTTACGTTTTTTAAGATAATCTGGTTTGCATGCTTTTTTAAGTCTAACTAATTTGATTTTACAGTGTGGTTGCTTATTGGCTCACGCTAAAAGAACTTGAGCTTGGTCGGACGCAATTGAGCTTGGTTGGATGTTTTATAATTTGGCAGGTGATAATTGAAAATTTTGATATGTAGTAGCACACTTGTCCTACATAAACTACACTATTTGAGGTACCAGTCATGTCTATGGCATAAACAACGTTGTCCAAGTCACGTACCAAAGTTTAATACTAACCCCTAACTCTAAGTATGACCAATGTTAGTACTGATGTTTGACTTAGCAAGTGAAAACAGGAAGTAAATACTCCTTTCACAACTGAGCATCATGTGGCTTCCCGGCATATTTGACCTAAATATGTACACTTGATTCGAACTTTGATCTATTGGAGGTTGGCAGACAATGTGTGACAATGTGACATAATGTCCTGCCAAAATTAAAGTTATTACACAAGAACCAGCAACTGAAAAAACTCACAAAGTCATAAGCTCAGCAACATTGGAAACATGTGTCTAATTAGGGAAGGTGAAAAGTTGAAATGTCTGGTGACATTTCCAAAAATGAAAAGGAGGTCACTTTGACCTATTCACTGATAAACTGCACGCCCTGCAGTTAGAAAACTTCAATATGCACAGTAGAAAAGCATGCAAACAAACCAGTAAATAGATTAAAGATTGATCAAAATAGAGGCAACCTACAGGTAACATTGAGTAGAAGCGGTCTGGAACCGGTCTGTGCCCAGTGGGTTACGGGCCACACAGAAGTACTCGCCGTAGTCCCTGTAGTCCAAACTCCACAGTCTCAGCTCCGGTTTAAAGCTGTCTGGCATGCTGCCACTCTCTCCTTCCTTAAACCAGGCAAAACTTTCTGCTGGCGGAGCTCCATCACTACTGCAGGTCAAAGTCACCGAATCGCCCTCTCTGACTGCTTCTCAGAGGGTGATCTGCACCGTGGTGTAGCGAGGAGCATCTAAGACATAGAAAGAAAGAGATGAAATGCATGTGATAATGGGGGAGGGCTGCACACACTCACACTGCTTTTATCACTGTGTGCACTAGTCTTATGTATTTGGGACATAAACAAATAAAGCTTCATAAAATGTGTTTTTAAAAGTGTTTAAACAAGTTTCAGTTGTTAAATAACATTTCAAAGTGTTTAAGTTCTTTGTTGGACTGTTTTTATGTCAGGTGGTACAACCAAATAGTTGTATGTATACCACCTGACATGGAAAGCGGCCCAACCTACCCTACTTGAAATGAGCCAGTATCTGAGAGAGATCTACAAACCAGCGCAGTCTCATCCCAATTCGTCATATAACTGACGTCTTGGGACGAACTTTTGACCATTCGTCAATATACGACTTTTCAGGGCCCCCTTAAACGTCGGTAGATGACGTCTTCGGATCCTAACTCTACCCCAGACCTAAACCTAACCCTAAACCCAACCCGTCACCTAACTGACGTTAAAGGTAAAGCGTCAGTTGTATGACGGCCCGGGATCGGGATCGAGCTTTTAAGGGGGCCCTAAAAGGCGTATATTGACGAATGGTCAAAAGACGTCCCAAGACGTCAGTTATATGACGAATTGGGATGAGACTGTGTTACACAAACCAAAGGATCAGGCGGGTCCTCTGGATGATGCATTATCATATTTACTGTTATCACCATGTCAATTCACAATAAAATAGCCATGTTTAAAGTTGTGCCACCCTGACATTTGAAAATATATAAAACACTGGATAAGTTTTTTCAATAATCTCAACAGCTTTAAAACTACTGATATTTATACAATTTGTTTAAATGAAATGATTCAAACCTAAAATTATGCCATAATATGTATTACTACACCGTTTTAAATCGTTTTCTCAGTCCGTTCATTTTGTTCGGATAGTTGCACCACTTGACATTTTGGGGGTTTAAGATTACAAAAGATAAAATAATATGTATTATTTAAATGTATTAAAAATTAGTTCAAACTAAATAGGTTTTATAGAATAAATATATGTAATGATTTTATAAAATGATTTTAAAAGGAAATAATGCAGTTGGACAAAAATATGCTTGTCATGTCATTGACCCATTTAAAATGTAAAATACAGTTTCCTCGAGGAGCTAATATTCAATTTAATATTAAATAATACATGTATACAATTAGAGATGTTTCCACAAAAAGGATATTTTAAAATATTTGAAAAATGTTTTGTTTATTGTTTATTTTAGGTTGCATTTATTTGCACACACAGTAACAACACAGTCAAACAGTAATATTATGAAATACAATTTAAAATAACTGTTTTCTATTTTAACTTTTAAATTTGTTATTTATTCCTGTGATGGTGAAGCTGAATTTTCAGCATCATTACTCCAGTCTTCAGTGTCGCATGATCCTTCACAAATCACTCTAATATGATGATTTTATGCTCCAAAAACATGTATGATTATTGTCCATGTTGAAAACAGTTTTTTACATTTTTATTTCAGGATTCTTTGATGAATAGAAAGTTAAAAGAACAGCATTTATTTAATTAGAATATTTTCTAACATTATAAATGTCTTTACTGTAACTTTTGATCAATGTAACTCATCCTTGATGAATAGAAGTATTGATTTCTTATTTATTTCCCCCAAAAATAAAATACAAATTCTTACTGACCCCAAACTTTTTAAAGGGTAGTGTTTAATGTAACAAAAGCTTTCCATTTCAGATAAAAGCTGTGCTTTTGAACTTTCTATTCATCAAAGAATCCTGAAATAAAAATGTGAAAAACTGTTTTCAACATGGATAATAATCATCCATGTTTTTGGAGCATAAAATCATCATATTAGAGTGATTTGTGAAGGATCATGTGACACTGAAGACTGGAGTAATGATGCTGAAAATTCAGCTTTTTTTCAGAGGAATAAATTACATTTTAATATATATTAACATAAAAAATATTTCACAATATTACTGTTTTTTGTGTATTTTTTATCAAAAAAAAATGAGCAGAAGAGACTTCTTTTAAAAACATAAAAAATCTTACTGATCTTAAACTTTTGACCGGTAGTGCATATATATATATATATATATATATATATATATATATATATATATATATACACGCAGACACACACAGAGCTTTTGACCATTTGCACAATAAATATTTTATACTCACATCCAAGAGCCAGGGTGACTCCCGGTGACTGCACGTTTTGCGGGGGTATTGGGCGGCAGGTGTAGGTGCCTGCGTGCTGGCTGTCAAAGTTATAGATGGCTGACAGCTTGCTGGACTGCCCCAAGTTGATCCCGTTCTGATAAAGAGCAAAGTTCCTGCCAGATGCGGCACAGCCTCGTGCCACACAGCTCAGGAAGACCGTCTCACCAGCAGCAAACATGTTGGCAATTCTCGGTGGATGTACGTGAACCTGAAGCTCTGGAACCAGGACAATATTTCACTGCATTTGGTCCATACTACTACATGCTTAACTATTTTAGGAGCAGCTAGATGGGTTTTCGCAACAAAAATAAGCAAATACACAGAAAAATTTCTCAAATGAAAAGATTTTTTGGAATAAAATTTGAGTGTAATTATTATTGCTATGTGGTTGCTTGGGCGTTTATAGGTGCTAATTGCTTATAAAATATTCCCAAACACTCTTAGAAGAAAAGGTTCTATATAGAACCTTAAAAGGTTCTAAAGCGCTACGTATTTGGAACCCCTAAAATGCAATGCATGAATGATCACAAAATTCAAGATATGGGGGTTTAAAAATGTAATTAATCAATATCACATGAATAGTGCCATTTCAGTTTTTATCCTTCAAAAATCAGCATGATTAAAATGGGATATTAAGTTACTATAACAGTTTAATAAACAATAATTTAATTACAACTGCAAAATGTTGCAGAATAATGTAATATATGAATGAATAATAGCCTATAAAGAACCTTTGTGCCAAAAGGGTTCTTTCTTGTCATTATCATCATTTTTTGGCATAAAAGGTCCTTTGCAGTTGAGTAAAGAACCCTATGCTACATATATAGAGTGACCTACCACCCTGCCCGCTGACAGCCATTGGTCGAATAAACAGGTAGTTCCACTCCAAAAACTCTATTGACTTACACTATTATTACAATTTTTGAGGTCAGTAATATGTTTCTTAAAGAGGTCTCTCTTGTTCATTAAGGCTGCATGCATTTATTTAACAAAAATACAGTGAAAACGGTAATATTGTGAAACATTACTATTTTAAAATGTAATTTATTTTTGTGAAGTTTCAGCATCATTACTCCAGTCTTCAGTGCCACATGATCCTTCACAAATCACTCTAATATGATGATTTTATGCTCAAGAAACATTTCAAATTTTTATCAATATTGAAAACTAGGGCTGTGAAACGACTAATCGCATTCGAAAATAAAAGTTTGTGTCTACATGATATATGTGTGTGTAGTGTGTATAATTATTTTGTATATATATAAATACACACACATGCATGTATATATATTTAAGAAATATTTGCATGTATATACTTTATATATATTTAAACAAAATTTATACTATACATAAATATAAATATTTGATATTAATAACACATTTTTCTTAAATATACATGCATATGTGTGTATTTATATATACAAAAATAATTATACACACATATATTATGTAAACACAAACTTTTATTTTGGATGCGATTAATCGTGATTAATCGTTTCACAGCCCTATTGAAAACAGTAAGTGTTACTTAATATATTTGTGGAAACAATGCTACATATTTTCAGAAACTTTTTCAGAACAAGATTTTTTTTTAAATAGAAATATTTGATAATATTATAAATGTCTTTAATGTCCCTTTTGATCATTTTAATGCATATATTTAAATCTTACTGACCATTACTGATCTTTTGAACAGTTGAAGAGTTCAGATGCAAAAGCCTCTAAGTGCCATTTGAAATTTTCTTCTACAATGATCATTTTTATCAAGCTTGTATATTTAAGTTCAGTAATTTCACTTAAATGGCAATGAAGATTACCTATTAATTGTCATTTAAGTGAAATTACTGAACTTAAATATAAAAGCTTGATAAAAATGGTCATTTTAAAAGAAAATTTCAAATGGCATTTATTTAGAGGCTTTTGCATCTGAACTCTTCAGTTGTAACTATATATTAAACTGGGTAAATTTTCTGAAACCCACTTTCAATCTTTAAAATGTGGCCTTACCTGTGACGGAGAGTGTGACTGCATCGGGAGACGTCCATCTCTCCTGCTGGTTGTCGGTCTCGAATCTGAAATGGTACATTCCTGCATCGCTCAGCTTCACGTTTGCGATCTGCAAACTGCATCTTTTGTGGCCCCCCAAGTATTTGACCCTTTCCCTGTACGAGGGGCTCATCAGATTCCCGTCAGTATGGTAGGCGATCTCCCGCCGGCCCTCCACAGAGATGTGGAACCACATGAAGCGCGTGAAGCTGTAGGGCGAGGGGTAGTCGTATCGGCACGGCAGGGTAACCGTGGTCCCAGCCCAAACGCAGATGTCCGTCCTGGAGAAATACACCAGCCATTGACTGGCCCTGACTCCTATAAAGCAACAGAAGAGTAATCAGAGGCCGGCATTGACCTCAGTAAGGTGCGCTGTTGATGCCAGGGATAACAACAGGAAAAAAACATGGATCAATACAATATAAATAACCTGTGCAGCAAGGGCACACAGGTAACATAAGAGCGCACAGAACATCTGCATTAAGCAATCACGTCTCACTATAAAAACACAAGATACTTGTCCAAAATTACCTGAGAGAAGAAGTGTAGAGTAAGTGAAGGTCAGAATCACGCGTACCCACATCTCAGCACTGTGTGTAAAAGCAGGAAAGACAATAAGTGACTTCAAAAACGATCACGAAAGTACCTGTTTCTGACGTAACAGCACCTGGTTTTGATGTTCTTAGCAAAAGCTTCCAGCCGTCTGTGGATGCATGAATGCACATTTGTTTGATCCGAGTGGGACCGGAGCCGGAGAAAGCAGAAGTTCGAAGGATGTGATAGGCTAGCCATCCCCTGACTCTCTCTCTCTCTCTGAGTCTCTGTCTCCAGTGAAACTCTACTCCACCTTCAGCAAGGTGCACAGGGCAATAACCACAAGTTGCTGACATCCACATCCCTCCTGTTCACACACACACACACATGTTTAGGGGAACTGAGGTATCGGGAAGCACTTCTTTTAATAACACATTTACTTCGCTCCTTTTTTTTCATCAAAGTAACTTACTAAAAAGGCCATAATGTTTATGTGAAGAAAATCTCTTCTTATGTTAAAGGCAAGGAATAGTTTAGCCTTGTCAAATTGCTTATAGTTTTATTACACATGACTATGACACATATGTACTGCAATTTTCAGTCATTATTAGTCATTTCATTCAAAGTCAAAGAATCTGTTTTGGAGATGTCATGAAAATGTACAATTTGAAGTGAAGTTTTGAATTTCTTGTATTTAAAACCACCAAGCTATTTTGGTAACACTTTACAATAAGGTTCGTTAGTTAACATTAGTTAACTACATTAGGTAATATGAACTAATAATGAACAGCACTTATACAGCATTTGTTAATTTTTGTTAATGTTATTTTCAACATTTACTAATACTTGATTAATATTAGTTAATGCACCGTGAACTAACATGAACGAACAATGAATTTTAATGAATTAACATTAACAAAGATGAACAAATGCAGTAGCAAATGTATTGCTCATGGTTAGTTCATGTTAGTAAATACATTAACTGACGTAATGTTAACTACTGAACCTTATTGTAAAGTGTTACCACTATTTTGGTAACACTTTACAATAAGGCTTTATTTGTTAACAGTAGTTAACTTCTTTAGTTAACAAGGACTGAATGAACAATACTTCTGCATTTATTAATTTTGGCTAATGTTAATATAAACATTTAATAATACGTTTTAAGATTAAAAGTTGTGTCTGTTTACATTAGTTAATGCACTGTGAACTAACATGAACATTTTATTAATTAACATTAACCAAGTTTAATATATGCTGCAACAATATATTGCTTGTTGTGGGTTTATTAGTGTTTATTTATTTGTTAGGTAATGTTAACTAATGAGACCTTACTGTGTTTCTTATAGTGAACTTAACTAATATGAACAGTTTTTTAACTACAGGAGCAATAGGCCTAGTATTTGTTGTAAAATCGTAGTAACCACAAGTAAAACCATCTTTTATGGAAATTAACTGGTTTTACTACAGGAACAAGAGTTTAACTGTGGAAGTTGATGTAAAATCATATTAACCATAACCATAATAAGTAAAACCCTTCTCAGAAATCCTCCATATCCTCAGGCTGGATGAGGACAGTGTTTAAAGCAGCGACCTCTTCTGGTATGAAGAAGGAGATGCAGTAGAACATTTACTAAATACAATTCATAACATTCGTTTAGTAAATCCAGAATTACTAAACTCTTTCTGTTTTACATCAGCTCAATATCAGTTATTCATAGTAAAGCAAAAGCTTTTGAACCTGAAGTGTAGCCGACATCATTATCTGATTTTATTTTACATAATAACCATGTTTTTGTAAACCAAGCACTGACAGCTTCACAAATGAATGTGACTGTAAATCTCTCTGGGACACTGGCATATCACTGACATGCTACATTGTCTATCGATTTACGTGCACAAATAGCAACTTTCTTCGTCTTAATAACAGCAGAAACATGTGATAGAGTTGCTTAAAAATTACAATAGGCCTAAAGGGTGAAATGTTTTTTTTTTTCAAACAGAACAGGGAAGTTACGAAAGAGATTCAAGAAATACTTACTTCGTTGAATTAACTGTATTACGGTGGTTTCCACTGCCATCAATAATAGGCTAATGCATCATGTTGAATATGTTGTAACCTCATAGGCTACAGATGCAAACGATTTAACGAGGTTCTCTTTAGATTTCAAACATTTTATAACGTTTCAACATTGTTTTCATTAGGATCATTAAAAATTAACGAAATTATTTATTGTTCTTCTAACATTTACTACAAACTGACACGTTTCATGTTGGTGCATGCACCGTTAATTCAGCTTCATTAATATTCATAAGAGAACTAAAAGTAGCCTATTGACGGTGTTCCCGTGTTATGCCGAATTTTGACTTGCACAACGTCTTGTTTGAAGGTTTTTTTTTCTGCTGATTTTCAGTTGTATATTGATTCTCTTAAATGTATCGATAATAAGAAATGCAGTGATACAATTGTATTTGCCAAAGAATTGAAGCTAATTGAACTGAAGAATTATGTTTCTTTTTTCTTCAAGTAACGTTAGTAGGCCTACCGATTAGGCCTACTTGTTTGTAACTTTCTCGTATTATTTTATACAAATAGTTAGATTTATCCCTGGTATTTAAATTTTATGTTTTATATTTTATTTTCCTTTTTCTTTATTTTTTAGTTTAGTTTCTTGCTCATTTATGTTAAAGGGTTAACGTTAGTTCACCCAAAAATGAAAATTCTATCATTGTTTATTCACCCTCAAGTTGTTCCAAACCTCTATGTGTTTATTTGTTCTGTTGAACACAAAGGAAGATATTTGGAAGAATGTTTTAATCAAACAAATCAACAATCAAACAGATTTGTACAGCAGAACAAATAAACACATTGAGGTTTGGAACAACTTGAGGGTGAGTAAACAATGTAGTTTTCATTTTTGGGTGAACTAACCCTTTAAACTACCTTTGGAAAATCTTGGATTGTTGTCTTTTTGGATGTCGTGTTATTGTTTGTATGTTATGTTTAATGTCTAATTAAAAAAAAAGACTCGTCAGTGATGGATACGGTAGTAGGCTAAAAAGTGGTTCCTCCAGGAGGCGCACTAGGGCTCAGCCATTCCAATATTAGGATGTTTTCTCCCCCTCTCACTGCAGAACATAAAATCCACGGGGATGATTCGAATCCAGATCCGACTCCGCCCCCTGGATCTCGTGTACTGCAAAGAGGTGCTGTATTAGAGACCAAAGGATACAGTCAAAGAAAAAAAAGAAAGAAAAAAACTGTATATATATATATATATATATAGGCCTATATATATATATATATATATATATATATATATATATATATATATATATATATATATATATATATATATATATATATATACACACACACACATATATATATATATATATATATATATATATATATATATATATATATATATATATATATATATATATATATATATATATATATATATATATATATATATATATATATATATATATATATATACATATATATATATATATATATATATTGGACATTTTAATATCAATGATTTGCATCTGGCATAGGCTACAAATGAAAATCGTCCCCATCAATCGCTAATTTTTTTTTTTTTTTTAAACAACAACTACTAGGCCTATTAACCCAGTCATCACAAACGACAGAGATTGGTTCTCCCTGGCGGCGCTGAGAAAAGTTACAGTTATATCGTGACAACTCTACCTGTTTTACCAGCGCTGTTTATAATAATAAACGCATGAATAATGACACCGAGAAACTGAAATAGACACTGAAATGAAAATCCACAATGGTTCAAATAAAAATATATTTATTATCCGAACATTGACGAAAACAACATGGCCACCCATTCCCGCCCATTTTGGGTTCAGCTAAACGCGGTTCTGCCTTTCTACTCGCTTTTAATTCGACGTCTACAGTGAACCTGCTACATGTGACAACATGAGGATTTCGAAAAAGTTTCAGTTTCGGAAGGACTGATATGATTCAGTTACTTCTGTCTCAGCAGATCGTCTGCCTTTGTTAAGGTAGGCTAAAGATTCGCTTTCTGTCAATACTTAAATATCGCTAATCATTGCAGCTATTTGGAGTTCAGTCAAATACAAAACGCCTACATTAAAGCTAAAAACTGACAGGAGTACTAAACATTTTATACCCGTTAATATTCAGACTGTTTACTAGTGTAAAAGTGGTGTTGTCGAGAAGGTTTGTTGTTGTTTTTGTACACTTGACCCCTACAGACTAAATGAAACTAATTTTGTATTGTTTCAGGTTTTTTAAGTTCCATCATGTTGCTTCATGTTCTGCTCCTCCTTCATGCTTCAGGAGCTTCTTCACCCATCTCATGTTATGATGATGAGGGGAAACCTGTTGACTGGTTTGTATATTATTGTATATACATTATCTTGAATCACAGTCATAGTCCACAGGGCACAGTTCATCTTTGTCCATTCTGGATATGTTTTATTCAGTATGTTGTATGTTATACCTGTACATGCCACAGTTTTAAGACCTAGCACTGTATCTCAAAGAGGACATCCTGTGACATCAAAGATGATGGGTAGTTGACATATCATGTCAAGCAGTATCCAAGTTATGGTGATTTTGATCAAATAAATGCAGCCTTGGAGAGGATGAGAGATGAAAAAAAAAATTAAGACTTTCATTCATCTTTCATTCCTGTAAGACTTTCATTCATCTTCGGAACACAAATGAAGATCTTTTTGATAAAATCTGAGAGCTCCATTGACAGCTACACAACTACAACTTTGATGCTTCAAAAAGTTCATAAAGGGATTGTAAAACTAATCCATATGAATTGAGTGGTTTAGTTCACATTTTCTGAAGAGACCTGATCCCTTTATATGATGAACAGATTGAGTTAGGATGTTTAGATGTTTTATTCACAACTAAACCATGTGATTTAGATTAAAAAAAAATAATTTACTTATAAGTTAATACATAGATCTAGCATGTACTTATCCATGTGATGGGGTAATATTTTCCTCTTTTCTGTCTCTCTTTGCAGGTTTTACTTGTATAAACTCCCACACATGCATCATTCCCCTGTGCAGGAGGGGCTGAAGTATCTTTTCATGGATGGAGAGAGCGAGGGATGGATGGACGGGAAGACTTTAGTCAATGACAGTCAAAGTAGTGTTGGTAGAACAGTAGGACCTTTATATGAGGTATAGCTCACCCTCCAATTATGCAATTATGATAGCACAACATGACTAATTTGTTGGCTAAATTAAAAAAAGAGAAATGCCATTTTTTGCAAACTTTTGTTTTTTTCCAAATATTTTCATTATCAGTCTTTTTTTCTGGCTGATTCTACAGAAATGACTCTGCTTATCCTTTTCTGTAGTCTGCACATTTTTCCCATTTTGCAGAAGTATTAAAACACTGCGTTGGCATTTACTGTACATTCCAAGGTTTAATTCTAAGTGTATTTAAAATCTATTTTATTTAAAAGTGGCACAAAGTGAATTCACCTCGTGAATTTATTCTCATAAGAGTTTTTTCTGTGTACACACATGCAAACAAACATGCAAAAAAGAAGCTAAAATATCTATTTATGGTTTTATGTGCACATAACTGTTTCATAATAAAAAGAGGAACTTATGCTTTATATCACATGCTCCTCACAAGGGCATGTTTATAATGAAGAAGCTTTGAGATTTAACTTTTTCCAGGCCGGTGATGTTGGATACATCTTGTATAATGACCAGCCACCAAAGAGAAGACTTTTGAAGGTGCAAGCAGGATTTGTGGCCACACCAAAGGTACACAAAGTCACACAAACACACATTTATTTTGTGGATCATGTTAATACAGTTTTTCTTTTGTTCCAGGAGTTGTTGTCTTTGATAAGCAGCAGGGCTTCTGGTTGGTCCACAGCACACCTCATTTCCCTCCTCCTAAATCAGCTGGCCAGTTTTCATACCCCAGTTCTGGCATAAATAATGGACAGAACTTCATCTGTGTCACATATCCTTTTGAGCGCTTTCAGACCATAGGTATGCCTCCAATGCATTTAAAGTCCCTTCAAAGGGAGTTATTCTCTATATCAGTGTGCACAGTTTCTGAACTTGACTCAATTGTAGTCTTGAGTTTTCTTCCGAGATCGGACACGTCACTGGTTAGAGAGGTGCTTCAACAATGTAAAATATGCAAAAAATAATGTGTATTTTGAATATTCGAGCAAGAAAAGCAATTCTAGTATACCCCAAAAATGGAAAATGGTAATAATATGAAAAATATCAAAAATTTAGATGGTTTAGAATGAGCTCTTTTATTTATTATCCTAAAGCAATAAATATCTATGTAACTTTTGCACATATTTTAAACATATTTTAGTCAAAACACACTTTAAAGGGACAGTCCACCCCAAAATAAACTCCTAATGGTATTTTGGAGATATTTTTGCAGATATTTTGAAGGATGTTGGTAAACAGTTTTGGTTCCCATTGATTTTCATTGTATTTGTTTTTTTGTCAGTGGAAACTGAAACTAGTTACCAATATTCTTAAAAATATATAATTTATTATTGAATTATTTTTATTTTTGGGGTGTACTTTAATGTATATGACTGCATATATAAATGAGGTGGACTAGTATGATCTAATGCATGTTTTACATTTTCATATGCTTGTTTTAAAGAGTGTCTGATGTTAGAAACACTGCGTGAAATTATTCTCAAATAACCTTTTGATATGCAATTTCTGAAGACAAAACATTTATGGGATGCAGTTGCCATAGTGACTGTTAAAGAGTAATCCTTCTGACACAGTAACCATAGTGACAACACCTACTACTGTGCTGCTCTTTGAGTCCATTCAGTCTTGTGTTTGTAAATCACAGTATTATCACTTTCCAATAATAGTAATAAAGCAATAAGCCTGTGTTTCCCAACCCTGTAACTGGAGGGACACCAACAGTACACATTTCAAACTATTCCTAATCAAACTTTAGCTTGTTATTGGACACTCCGAGGTTTGGAATTGATGGGTCAGATAAGGAAGAAAGGTTGAGAAACTCAATAAATAAGCCAGTCAAGGCTGTAAATTTCAGACATACAGGTACATGGCCTTAAGCAGCCTTTTTCTTTTATAAAACATGGAACAAATTGTAATAGACACCAAAATCTTTTTTTTACATTTATTATTATAAGTTTAGCTGTGGCCATAACCACCCCACAGTTAGACTAATGAACTGTATTGGTAATAATAATAACAACAATTAATTATATTAATGATATACATTTATTTATGTGTATATATATATATATATATATACATATATATATATTAGGGCTGTGCAAAAGTTAATTGTGATTAATCGCATCCAAAATAAAAGTCTGTGCTTACATAATATATTTGTGTGTGCTGTATATAATTATTTTGTGTATATAAATACCTATGCATGCATACATATTTAATAATTATTTGCGCTTAAATTCTGTATATATATATATATATATATATATATATATATATATACATAATCTATATTAAATAAATATAAATATTTTATATATGAATAACACATTTTCTTAAATATATACATGCATGTGTGTGTATGTATATATACAAAATAATTATATACAGCACACACAAATATACTATGTAAACACAGACTTTTATTTTGGATGCGATTAATCACAATTAATTTTTGCACAGCCCTAATATATATATATATATATATATATATATATATATATGTGTGTGTGTGTGTGTGTGTATGTGTGTGTAAACATATTAGTTTTGTTAATATATAATAATAATTATTATTGGTGGTTTGGGTTTTTGTGGTTTTTCTCTCTTATGGTAATGTAATTTATTTCCCTGGGATATATTTGTGTGTGTTTATATATATATATTTATATATATATATATATATATATATATATATATATATATATATATATGTATATGTATATGTATATGTATATATATGTATATGTATATATATGTATATGTATATATATATATATATATATATGTATATATATATATATATATATATATATATACACACATTGTTGTTAATTGCTTTATTATTCTATGTGGATTGTCTTATATATTTTCTTATAATGTCTTCTATTTCCCTATAATATATTTTTTACAGGTGAGCAGTTAAAGATCAATCAGCCTCACATATATGACTGCAGCATCCCTGCCGTCCCTGGCGGCTGCTGTTCCTGCTATGGCTCAGCTCTGTAAACACACACTGGGCAGATGGGACAACACTTCCTCCCCTCCCCATCCAATCGCAGTATATCACTCCTCTCATTGGCTGGAACAGAGTTCATTAGCTTTGCAAAAGGTGCATCATTTGCCAATGGTAAGACTAATTTTTAATACTGATGTAATGGTGACACTTTAATGCCATTCAGTCAAATGTGTGATGATCAAGAGTTAAACATTTGGCTCTATTTGTTAAACAAATCTGTTCTGGTCATGTTGAGGATGTTTTCTTGCATCTGTTTGCAGTTTTTTTTAAATAGTTATTCTATGCAAATATGTACTAGATTGACATCTTAGGGACAGATTTACTAACAGCTTGCGGCAGCATAAACGCTCTTTTGGCGTTAAAAAAACACAGACAAGATTTATTAAAGACACACAGTGAAACATTTGCACTGAAAAGGCATGGACAGGGTTATTTTTGTGGCTGAACTTATCGCATATGCATGCATTTTCCCTTTCAGATGCACATTTATGGGAGGAGAGTGTTTGAATAAGTCATGCTAGGTGGTTTACTAGGCTAAGTAAATGTACTGGTATTTGTGCCTTTATTTGACGAACAAAAGAAGCATGTCTTAAACCAGATGTTAATTTGCGCTGCTTTTGGTAGATCGCATTGGTATATGGAAATTTTCTGCTGTGTCTTTCTTTAATTTGCTCATCGTCAGTAGATCAGGCTCAGAATTTCCCACTCCTATTGGCACTTTTTTGGTTTTGCGCTCACGCTAGTTTGCCCTGTTTAATAAATCTGGCCCTTAGTCGGTTGTGATGCATATTGCTGTTTTTCAGAATTTTGTTCCATTAAAACGCATGCAAGTTAAAAGAAATTCATCTTGGCTTTGTCATCTACTCTGAAAACAATTTGGTGTAGGATTTACTTTGAAAGTTATCAAGTTAAATTTAACAAGAAATGGCAAGTAACAGAAGTAAAAAGGCTGAATGTGTAAAGCTTGTTACATTTAATTATTACTTTTTCACTGTTTCATTGATAACCAGACCTGTATCACTCTTGGGTGGCACCTGCACTTCAGTCCAACCTGCTGGTTCAGTTCTGGCGTCGCTCTACAGGCCTCCTGCCCTCTAACTGCTCTGACAGCTGGAAAGTCCTCAACGTAGATCTCATTTCCCCGGCCCAGAGCATCACGTTCAAGGCCACAGAGGACCACTCGAAGTGGGCGGTCAGTGCCGGCAGCAGCCGCACTGGAAGCGGGACGTCGGGCGGCTGGGTCTGCGTAGGAGACATCAACCCGTGACGAGGCGGAGGAAAGGAGAGGTGGGGAACGGTGTGCCGCCGAAGATGCTGCGGTGTGGAAGGCCTATCGCTCGGCCGCCTTGCAGTGCGAGACCTGCGCGGAGAAGTGCAGACATGCGAAAAAGCCGCACAGTAATGATGCAGTTGAGCACAGGGTCAAATCAGGGTATTGCAGAACGGCTGCAGGTGTAGGTGTCAAACAGGTATGATTCAGGTCAAATGCTTTTTCCATTGCACGTAACAATATGCAGGGCAATTCATTTAAATGCAAAAAGACTGTAAATTTTAAACCGGCTATAATTTTTTTAAAAATGCGGTACAGTTTTATGCGTTTTTAAACTCTGTGTATATATAAATATTTGCTTGGGCTATGATCAAATACATTTTTTAAATACATAAGAAACATTGGGTATTAGATGAAGTGTTTAATTAAACGCATTAAAAGCTTTCAGCATTAAAACTAAAATGCAAAAATAATATCTGTTTTCTAGCAAACTTCTGTTGTTACAAAAAATGGGTAGCCAAAACCCTAACTCTCACCATTGGTTGAGATGATGTTACAATTTTCTCTTTGGTGCTTCTAGTGGCGCAGAATTATTACGCACATCACTTCAGACCTCGAGAAGCCCGAAGTGCATTATGAGAATTGGATTGAGATGTTTTTAATCACTCAAATATTGTTGTTGCATTAAATTGAAGAAAATAAAAGCACCGTATGAGGCTTTTCACAAATTATAATAAAATATTCTATATAACTAATAAAGGGGAAATATTTTGTATAATGAAGAAATCATTCTAATATGCTGATTTGCTGCTCAAGAAACATTTTTATTATTATTTTGAAGTTCTGCTTAATATTTTATGGAAATTGAGATATTTTTATTAGCTTATAAAGTTCTTAAAAGTTAAATTTTTAATGGCAATCTTATAATTGAGATATTAAAAATGTATTTAATGTATTTGTTTAATCAATTTAATGAATACTTGCTGAATTAAAAGAATAAAAAACAAACTTTTGAACGGTACTGTGTTTGTGTTAGTATTATTAGCGCTGAAACCATATTGTAATTGTTAGATTTTTAAAAGATCAGCCTTATGCTATAAAAAAGTGATCAGGCGGACCAAACCATGAGTCGTAGAGACTTAAAATTTTGAGGGCTGATACTCACCTAGTCTACAACTCGCCCCGGTCGGCAAGTTCATTTCCATCGCAAATCACATAATATGGTTTATTTATGTAGAACTTTACGAAATTAGGTGAGCACATGTGACGTATGATTGTAAAGAATCATACAAATATTTCTGGAAATCGGCCAATAGGTGCAGCTATAAAAGGTAAAAATTAATTGACAAAACATATTTCCTTGGAAATTACCTGTAGGCTATTGGCTGTAAATAGTTTTTTCCATCTCAGATCTAGATGGTTACAGGCTTGCTTAATATAAAAACAATACATTTTATGCGTTATACTGTAGCTCGTGAACCCTGTTATTTGCGGTGTGCTGTAATATCTATTAGTTATAATAATAGTAATAATATAAAATATTACTGTCCTTTTATTATTATTAATATATTTTATTACTGCAGGTTATCAAAAAATGGAGGAGACTTTTTGTATTAGAAAAAGTGAAAAGAGAAACTTGTATTACTATAACATTTTTTATAGTCCGTATAAAAATGTCGATTTGTTGAGAGCTGTCTCTTTAAAATAATTTTTAACAGTCCTCATCCAGTAATCATGAATGTGTTGCTGAAGCATGCAACATCTATTTTATAATTAGTTTTCACATATAAACATAATGACATTTTGAATGCATGAATCAGGTCTGAAAGCTATCAGTTGTATCAAAATAAAAGTTTATTACAAGAATAGGAGGTATGTAGTGCATAAACGTGTCAGAAAAGAATACAGATCTGACGGTACAGGACTGAAGCTGCAACATGCTTTTCACTGCGCAACACACCGGAACAACATTCACACAAGAGCACCTGATAATAAGGCACTTAACAAACAAGTGGCCACAAACAAAGGCTATGATTGGAAAGGAATACTAGCTTACGACTTACTCGCTGTATACTTCCCCCTATTTTGTCGAAAGAGTTGCCATTTTACCTGGATAAGCTTGCTACATTGCTGTCATCATCACATTGTACTTTGTATAACTCAGCATCCACTTATCATCTTGTAAAACAAAAACTCTTTCATATACAGCATATTCCGGCAAATGTAGTAGGCATACAGAAATGTACTAGTAAGTATGGTAGTATGCCATTCCAAACATAACCAAAGGCTGAAAATAAAGGGAGACCCCTCTTCCTTACTGCGAGCTCTCGCATGCCTCCGTTCCCACAGAGACGTCAACAGCACACGAGTCAAAGCGCAAGGTTCATCAGGGTGCAAACAACAGTGTTGTTTTTTCTATTCTTGATGATCGTAGCGTTATGCATTTATCGGTACAAAAATAACGTCACAGGCACAGCTTTGTTGCATTTTCGTTTTTTTTGTTTTTTTAAAGAATCGATTTGGTTTCGTAGAACAGCCAGAACTGGAGACCTGCAGTTCAACACTCAATTGGCTCTGTCCCAAAACTTAGTGAGCTGCCTATGTAGGCAGCACTTCAAGGCATTATAGGTGCAAAGTCAGTTTCAAAATGTAGGCTGCGTGATTATGCCGCCTTCTAAGGGTGCGTTTATATGACACTGATGTACTGAAACGGAAAAAAATACCTTTGCACAATTTGGAGACGGCAACGTTGTAAAACGTCCCCGTTCAAATGGATCCGCGAACACGATTAAAAATGCCATATTCTGCTTCCAGGCCTGTAGTTGGCGATGAATGTGTTATACGCATACGCATGATGTCACCATTTTTGTAGTTTACATGGAGACGATAACGGTATAGTTTAAAAAACATTTGCATTTTGAAAACGTTTTCACACCCCAAAGCTTTTACGTTTTAGTTGAATCCGGTTTTGTGTTAAGAATGTTACACAAACTTTTTACTAGGTTTTAGAACAGAGCCTCGATATAGAGTGCCGAAGTTACGACGTCACTCTGTAGGCCAAAACGCGGAAGAGAGTTAGCATTTTAGCGCTCCCTCGCTCTAAAGTCTATGGGATTTTTGAATGGGTTTTTGCTAAATCGCTTGAAATAAGGTCTGTGGTGAACAAAGCCACTAAATATTTTTCACGTTTTGATCTGTGACAGAACACACAGTTATAACTTGCTTGTGGTTTTTTAAACTTTATTGTGTTTGCTTATGTTTTTTAAAAACTTTATACACTACCGGTTAAAAGTTTAGGGTCGGTAAGATTTTTATTTATGTTTTTAAAAGAAGTCTCTTCTGCTCACCAAGGCTGCAATTTTTTGATAAAAAATACACAAAAACACAGTAATATTGTGAAATATTATGACAATTTAAAAATGACTTTTTTATGTTAATATATATTAAAATGTAATTTATTCCTCTGAAAAAAGCTGAATTTTCAGCATCATTACTCCAGTCTTCAGTGTCACATGATCCTTCACAAATCACTCTAATATGATGATTTTATGCTCCAAAAACATGTATGATTATTATCCATGTTGAAAACAGTTTTTTACATTTTTATTTCAGGATTCTTTGATGAATAGAAAGTTCAAAGAACAGCATTTATTTAATTAGAATATTTTCTAACATTATAAATGTCTTTACTGTAACTTTTGATCAATGTAACTCATCCTTGATGAATAGAAGTATTGATTTCTTATTTATTTCCCCAAAAAATAAAATACAAATTCTTATTGACCCCAAACTTTTTAAAGGGTAGTGTTTAATGTAACAAAAGCTTTTCATTTCAGATAAAAGCTGTTCTTTTGAACTTTCTATTCATCAAAGAATCCTGAAATAAAAATGTAAAAAACTGCTTTCAACATGGATAATAATCATACATGTTTTTGGAGCATAAAATCATCATATTAGACGTGATTTGTGAAGGATCATGTGACACTGAAGACTGGAGTAATGATGCTGAAAATGCAGCTTTTTTTCAGAGGAATAAATTACATTTTAATATATATTAACATAAAAAAGTCATTTTAAATTGTCATAATATTTCACAATATTACTGTGTTTTTTGTGTATTTTTTATCAAAAAATTGCAGCCTTGGTGAGCAGAAGAGACTTCTTTTAAAAACATAAGAAAAATCTTACCGACCCTAAACTTTGACCGGTAGTGTATAGCTTCAAAATATATAAATTCTGGATTAACTTGTAAAGATTATCTTGATAGACAAAACGTGTAAGGGTCGCATCTCTTAGTTAAACACAGATCTTGTTTTTTGCGATTTTCCAAAAGTCTATGGGGAAAATGCATTGCTTTTCGAATCAAGGGAACCCATGCGCCGCTAGCTTCCGAGTTGTCCTACAAAGTGACGTCATCACTTCGGCACTCTATTAACATGCCCATAATGAATTCCGTTTGAATATTTAAAGAGAAAGCACACAGTAAGCAACGATCAGTTTGCATACTTGGTGAGGCCATTCGAGAGTGGCAGTGTTTTATGCGACTCATCCTCAGGTAGGTGTTTTTCAGTAACTTTTTGCCCACACAGAACAGCTCAGGGTTTGAAATGTTGAGATTACGTGTAAGTACCTTCTGTAAGTGTTTATTTTATATGTTGGGATCTTTTATCTGCTCTCTCAGTTCATTAATAATGGATTTTCTTGTAACCAATGAGCTTTAGAGGTAGACGGGGGATGCTGGCATCAGCAAAAGGTACATGATTTTGTCTTGAAATTCATTATGGATTTATGAAATGCAAGAATAGTGCAATCTTTAGCAGTAACTAATATTTTAGAGCCATTTCAACTTAGCTTTCTCTCAAATTACTAATATTAGGACTTAAGAAAATTATTTTTGAGTCAATATTACACAGTTAGGTCACGGAGCACTGAATGAAATATTTTGTGTCTTTTCTTTGAAAGTACTTGGACATGAATATCCTGTTTTTCTGTTAAAATAGTGTCCGGACTAGTCTTCTGCCCTTGGCTTTGATTCGTGGGAAGGTTGCGCTGGTTTCGTTGCCAAGAGACGGAGACCCTGTTGGTGTGTTTCCTCCTCTTCTCCTTAACAGGAAGTCCACGCTAGCTGAAGACATGGCATAGAAGACGTTTCCTGTTGGAGGTATTATTAGCTCTGTGGAGGAAGAAAAGAAAGAAAGAAATACTCATACAACCATAAAAAGAGTAAATGATGTATTTCACTTAATCAGTGTAGCCCTCAAACCGTATTTACTTTATAGCCCTTAAACCTGTAATTGTGGACAAATGTGGGCACAGAGGACTCAAATTTTTTTTAATTATTGTAAATGTTATATCACTGTCTTCGATAAAGTTTTGTCTATCCATTTATGGCGTTTTTTTTTATTTTGGGGGTATTTCTGAATTTATTTACTTCAAAAAGTACCATATTTTCTATGTAAATTGTGCTTATTTTTATGTTTTATTTTTTAAAAAAATGTTTAACAACATTAAAATATCATTCCAATAAGTTCTTAGAGCTAAAACCTAAAGATGAAGTGACTTTGCTGTCACCTGGTGTCTTATTTTGGCTTATTTTAGAATGCTCTAAATTACAGTTTTTCCCATTCACTTCTATGGGTGCCCATTTTTGACCCAAATACAAGATTAAAGAGGTTTTTTTTTCACCCACTTAACATTGTAGAATTGAGTCAAAAAAAAAAAAGTGTGTGTTCAGGAGGCAAACTTAGGAAAAGTAGCCAAGTCTTGTACGCTCAGATCAAGGGAAGTATTTTTTAAAAATAAATCAAAACAATTTTGCCCACATTTGTCCAGAATATGGTTTTAGGGTTAAATAATTTGGATTAAATAATACTAAATAAAATAAATACACCACCATTCAAAAGTTTGGGGTCAGTTAGATTAAAAAAGAAGTCATGCTCAAAGAGGCTAAAATTTATTTGATCAAAAGTATCATAAAAACAGTAATATTGTGCAATTTTATTTCAATGGAAAATAGCTCTTTTCACATGAGCCTGAACAGTGATTTCAGAAATCATTCTAATATGCTGATTTGCTGCTCAAAAACATTTCTCATTATTATCAAAGTTGAAAATAGTTATATTTATGTTGAAATTCCCCCCATTTATAGGAGATAGAAATCGTGACAACAAATGTCTTTACGTTCACATTTGATCAATTCAATGTGTCCTTGTTGAATAAAAGTATTGCATTTTTGTAAAAAAGATACTGACCCCAAACTTTTGAGCAATTGTGTATATTCATCATTTATTTAAACATTTTATTTGATTGATAACCGTCTGTTATTTTTTTTTTTTTTTTTTTTTTTTACTTTACTTTTTAATAATTCACTATATGTCAAATCATTATGCCCAGAATAATGTTTTCTTAATTTAGGATGTGATCACCATTTAAAAAAAACGTGACCTCACCTTTCCCCTCCGGCAGTAGTTGGATCAGCTCGTATTTAGAGGCTTCTTGGGCATTCTGGTTGTGCTTCTCTAATGCAGAACTGATTATAGTGGGTGTTTTATCATTACTAGTGACCTGAGGCAGCACAGAAAAGAAAGTATACATTAGAACAAAGAGCGACAGCATCCATATTAAACAGGAGCTGACATGAAATGCAAAAGCCGGTCTGATGTAACACTGTGAAATACAGCAGTTTCAAAGCCCAAAAGTGTGGGAACACTTCAGAATAAATTTTTTTTCACTTTCATTTGACTTTTGTTTGTTAGATTACCAGAATGCTTCTATACAAGTTGCCGTCATGTAAATCCATCCGTATTCTGACGATTCTGATCTCAGGCCCCGCCTCTGTTTTTGTTATTGGTGGGGTTGTTGCCACAGGAGACAGACCGCCGATGTGATTTGACAGCTGTAGTGGGTGTGGTCAGGACAGAGGGCGTGGCATCATTGGTCAGATGGCGACGAATCAACATCCAGACAGGAAACTGATGGGGATTTCACATGCTAAAATAGAGTTAAAACAAATTATGACAATATTCTTAGGAATAGTTCACCTAAAAATACAAATTACATCATAATTTGCTCATGTACATTCCAAATATAACATTCTACTAAATTGTCTCTTTTCCATAAATTGGATGAATACATTAGATTGACCACAAGCTGTCAAACTCAATAAAGAACAAACTAGATTTTGGCAAGGATTTGTAGAGGGGTTACCAGGTGTTGCTAAATCTTAAAATGCCCATATTATGCTTTTTCGATATTACCTTTCATGCAGTGTGTAAAATAGCTGTTTCTGAATGTTGAAGATCAAAGTGCTTGATAAATGGAGTTTCCCAAAAAAAAATAAAAAATACCGAAATTGCCGAAACGAGTCTTCTTACTCGAACCTACGTAGGTATGTAGCAAATTTGCATAATGCCACCCTATGGCCTTCATTGGCTGCCTGCAAACTACGTCTACTTAGACCCGTCCTCAAACACTGTATCTCTACCTGTGAGGCCTGGAAGAGTTTGGTTCATGTTGTCGACATGTTGAGAAAACGCTGTTTTCTGCACAGCAAAAGCAAATCCACTATGCAAACTCGGGCTTCAATTGATCTGGTAAAACCGACGATATTGTTACTGTTCGTATTACTGCATAACAAGAGCTGAGGAAGACTTCAGAGCTGAAATTTAGATATGGTAATAAAAGTTTGGTTTCCGAATGGTCGACCATTCACAACAGACTGGCCCATCTGACCAATCAGAGCAGAGTAGGCTCTCGGAGAGGAGGGGTTTAGAGAAAATCCTTCATTGAACAGAATAGAGGTATGAGGTGATTCTGCAATGTATATTATGGGAAAATAAATGTTTTTTTTTTCTTTTTGTTGTTGTAAACCTATTGTAGGAGCCCTCCAAAACAAAATAAGGAACGATTTTAAATCAAAATAGCCCACAAGTGTCTGATTTTCATTAATTTCCATAAAATTACCATAATGACTTTAGCAGCAAATGCACAAATATGCTTTTCACACAAGCAAAGGCAATCTAGCTTTTTACCGTTAAGAGATCATGCATACGTCGGCTCCAATATACCGGTAAATTCTGTGATGTCAGTCATCAGAAATAACCTTTAAACATTGCACCCTTGTTTTCATTTTTACGCATGAGGAGAAGCAGTTTAGTTTCACTATCTATTCAATTTAAACATTTTTTAGATAAAAGATTTTCATGTGTATAACATATTCTTAAAGCTCACACATTTCGCTAAATGTCTGTTTTTCTGTTTCACAGAAGAAAGATTTACAGGTTTGGAGCTGCGCTCATGATGACAGATTGTATTTGCAGGTCAAAAGCTAGAATATTGGTCTCAAAAGGTGAGTTTGAGATATAAAAAAGAGCCATCTTAAAAAATAATTACTTCTACACTACCAGTCAGACATAGCACACCTAAAGACTGTTTATCAATTATATTTCCTCATTTTGGAATAATAAAATAAAAGTCAAATGAAAGCTTATTAGCTCATCAATTATAAAATAAAACATATCTTATTTTTTTTAAGCTAAGCATAAGCCTTCAAAATTAAATTGAATTTGGATCATGAGAAACCAATTCAGTCAAATGTATCCAACCTTTTGTCTAATAGTGTGAATTTTCCACAACATTCATGTAAAGTGCACAGAATAAAAGGTTGTCATGGATCAATTCCAAAAAGCTATTTTAAAATGCTATAAAGAGCCTCTGAGGGCGCTCAAATAATAAATATCTCAAAGTTGCGGATAACACTTTGGAAGCCGGGCTTTTAAAGGCCCATTACTGCGAAGTAATCAAAACAAAGCTCTTTATTCGCCCTTACCTTGCAAAGCTTAGAGAGCAGGTGATTGACAGGAGATGGGAAGTCAAATAGTCCATCAGCATCCATTGTATTTGCCACGGCTGAGAGAGAACTGTAACGGGAGAAAGAGCGATCTTGTCACAAACTGTATTCTGTCAGGAGGCTCTTTGCCATGTGCTGCTTATGACATTGATTCTTTCTGAATAGACTGTAACCTGGAGTGAAAATTCAAAACTCAAAATCAGCAGTAGCTTTGAAGTCACACGCTAACTGCAGACTATAAGTGTGTCTTTGTCCTGCTTTAAAACTTCATTTCGTTCGATTCGAGTAGCATCACGGTGCTTAAGAGCTCATGAAAGAAATGTCTGTGTGTGCATGTCAGGGACTGAGCTTGATCCTCAGAATAGCCTACAGGAAGACTGTCATGAATGGGTATCATTTTTATAAAAAAAGCCCAGGATTTATTTAGCAAAATAAGAAAAATGCATATCGTCCTATAGAATAGTGTTTTCGAAAAATGACCAACACATTTGTTGCATATATTTTCAGCAGAGAAAAAAACAAGAACGTCAATTCAAATAATAACATACAACTACCATACATATAAAACAATTTATGGAAAAAGACATTTGGCAATTTCTGTGTCCAAACAAACTATAGTGTATTGTGGTGCAATTGCATTTGTCATCTTAAAATAAATAAATAAATAAATATATTTATTATTATTTTTATTTAAAAAAATTATATATATATATATATATATATATATATAATAAATAATATATATAATGTATATATATATATATATATATATATATATACTAGGGCTGTCAGTTTAACACGTCATTAACGGCGTTAATGCAAACCCATTTTAACGGCGTAATTTTTTTTGCGCAATTAACGATCTTTTTGGCCTAGCAAACTTTGTTTGGTTTTTTTCCACATGCTTTTGCAACAGGACGCAGCATGCGCGCACTGTGCTATGAAACCCATTCATTGCAATGGCTTGCACCACGCGAGAACGTTTTGTTGCTTCGTCAACCAAAGCGCAAGTGGATCTGAGCTAGACAGGAAACAAAACAACAGGCACGCGGCACACACTTGCTTGGGCTTGTGAGCCGGTCAGATAGTTAAAACGTGACGTTTTGAGTGGATGATGAGCGCGAGACGCGGAAATGGATGCCAATAAGATTCTGAATGGAAACTTTACTTCACTAAAAAGTTGCCAAATGGTTCCATTGACAAGACCAAAGTGATTTGTGTGTTTTGTCGTTGTGAACTGTGTTATGTCATATAGCGTCCAGTTGTATTGTAGATTCTTTCACCCTTTTTTGGATGGACAGTGTTGCATTGTGTGAGAGATTATTTGCTCCAGGTGAGAATGTTAGTGTGAAATTGAACACAGTATATGTTGTTTTCAGTAAAAAAACATGCACAAAGCAAGCTGATCCATTTTCCATGTTGATTCCATGTTCAAAATGAGAATAAATAATGTGAGAAAAGAAATCAAGAAGCATTTAGAATAGATAAAAATGTGCAATTAATCGCGAGTTAACTATCGACATTAATGCGATTAATCGTGATTAAATATTTTAATTGTTTGACAGCACTAATATATATGCACATTTTTATATTAAGTAAATGAAACCATTTAATACAATATTTTATTTCTTGTAATTGTGTAGCACTTTGGTCAATTTTGATTTAATTTTGAATGGAAAACACTCATTTTGGACTCTACAGTAGTAATGCTGAGTGGTTGTTAATGCTAGGACATTTGTTTACTGAACATGATGTTCTTACTCAGGATGCTGTGTGATTATCACTGTAGGGTTCAAGCCACGCCCAGGACTCGGCTCGTCCCGGTACTTCAATCTGATTGGACAGCTTGTAGCTATTTAAAAAAAAAAAAAACATGGTCGACATCATATATCCAAACAGTGTGTATCTGAGACGTTCAGCACAGAGTTACAGAAGTATCGACTGACCTTTCCTCTTCTCGTAGAGAGGGTACGCTGTGATACCACTGAACAAACGTCTCATCCGTTCTGAAAATGCTGTTTTTACATGAGGACTGAAGGAGGCGAATTTGAGCAATAACTTCAAACTCCTAAAACCAAGAGAATGTGATGTTAATACCTTTTAAAACCTCTTTAAAACCACAAATGAATGATAATCAAGTCCATAAACTCACCCTTCGTCTTTTATCAAAGTTAATGAAGCCATTCTGCAAGAGAATACATTTTGTTTCACTCATTATATCCTGCTTTGGCTTATGCAAAGTGGACTGGTAGTTTTGTTTTTACACATCTTGATTCTATCAAATGATTTTTGACAAAGATTGTGAAACCACTGCTATTTTTATACCTCACAGCTGGATGTTCTGCTGATACTGTCTATTTTGTCTTTTTCTGTTAATTGTGTTTCAAGGCGGACTGAGAACTATACATCACCTCCAATCTGTCTTTGACTGCAGTGTCCAGCATGGTGAGATCTCTGAGGAAGATGCCCAGGTATGGCACAGTTCCCTGAGCACACGACTACAAAAGAAATACAGGATTGGATTTATTTTGGTATACATCAAAGATTACAAACAATACATTACATTGAGATACATTCACATACTTAAGTACTAAATATAAAGACCCTGCAATTGTACTTACTGATTGTACAACTGATTTAGTACTTAATGCACTTTAGTCATCTAGAAATAGTGCTGAGGTCCAACTAAAGATATACTTTAGTATATTTGATTATGCTAAAGTGGAACTGTGTGAGTTTGTGTAAATGCTTACCCCTGTAAATCTCCTGTTATTCATTTTAGTGTCATGGTTTGCAAATTTGGAAGTCCCCTCCTGTGGAATGAAAATGAAAGTTGTGCATGTTATTACAGTCAGAGGCATAAATAATTAAATTAAACTGATTTAGTTTGGTTCCTATGTTTGCAAAATCTCTCTGTATGATCCATTTAAATAAGGCATGTTGTTAAATTATACTACAGGAATGGTGCATGAAAGACAACCTCACACTGAATCTGTGAGATTGCTCGTTCTTTCATGTCATCAGTCCCTCCCTCCAGGCCATGCTAAATTGATGCCGTTCTCTACGGCGAATGAAGCACTGAACATCGATTGGCCTGATATTTTCCCATCAATGCATCGCCATGCTCTCTAATAACATTAGTGAAAAACGCTGTTTGAATTGGCTGCTTTGTGTCGTTGTGTGACTAACCTCTTTGAGTAGCTCGCGGCTCTGAGAGTAGTTGTCTTTCTCTGAGAAGATATCAGAAAGTTCCTCATATCTCTTCACAGCTTCTCTGTCAGCATAGAGAAACATACTTTAGGTTATTCTGACTGGTTTTGTCAAAAAGAATGCAACATTTTCATGTACCATGCAAAACTAAAATGTTAATATTTTGATGGAGATTTAATTTGTGGGATGCACGTCCAGGGCACAAAGCTCCCGTCTCTACCACATTGAGATCTGGTGACTGTGGGGGCCATTTAAGTACAGTGAACTCAGCATGTTCAAGAAACCAATTTGAAATGATTCGAAGCTTTGTGACATGGTGCGTTATCCTGATGGAAGTAGCCATTAGAGGATGGGTACATGGTGGCCATAAAGGAATGGACATGGTCCAAAACAATGCTCAGGTAGGCCGTGGCATTTAAACGATGCCCAATTGGCACTAAGGGGCCTAAAGTGTGCCAAGAAACATCCCCACACCATTACACCACCACCACCAGCCTGCACAGTGGTAACAAGGCATGATGGATCCATGTTCTCATTCTGCTTACGCCAAATTCTGACTCTACCATCTGAATGTCTCAACAGAAATCGAGACTCATCAGACCAGGCAACATTTTTCCAGTCTTCAACTGTCCAATTTTGGTGAACTCTTGCAAATTATAGCCTTTTTTTCCTATTTGTAGTGGAGATGAGTGGTACCCGGTGGGGTCTTCTGCTGTTGTAGCCCATCCGCCTCAAGGTTGTGCTTGTTGTGGCTTCACAAATACTTTGCTGCATACCTTGGTTGTAACGAGTGGTTATTTCAGTCAAAGTTGCTCTTCTATGAGCTTGAATCAGTCGGCCCATTCTCCTCTGACCTCTAGCATCAACAAGGCATTTTCGCCCACAGGACTGCCGCATACTGGATGTTTTTCCTTTTAACACCATTCTTTGTAAACCCTAGAAATGGTTGTGCGTGAAAATCCCAGTAACTGAGCAGATTGTGAAATACTCAGACCGGCCCGTCTGGCACCAACAACCATGCCACGCTCAAAATTGCTTAAATCACCTTTCTTTCCCTTTCTGACATTCAGTTTGGAGTTCAGGAAATTGTCTAGACCAGGACCACACCCCTGAAATGCACTGAAGCAACTGCCATGTGATTTTTGGTTGATTAGATAATTTAATTATTGAGAAATTGAACAGCGTTCCTAATAATCCTTTTAGGTGAGTGTATTTTAAAATGTAATACATTTTCGGTAAATGTAAAATGTATTTCAAACACATCAGAATATATTTTTGCCACATGGGTGGAAAATCTATAGGCCAAGTTGTTATTCACACACACACAATAAATGTTGACTACAAAAATATCCCTTTAGTGCATCAACAATTAAACGCATACCTGTCCGTCTCATGCCAGGTCTTCTCAGTCTGTGGATTGGGTTACTCTGCAGTGCTGATAGAATGGCGTACAGTGAGGAGAAGTTTTTCCTGGTTCTGCAGGCCTGTTTGGGAAACAAACAACACTCGCATGTGAGTCATTTATCCTGGCTGATGATGACATCATCATCAGTGTCTGAGTTTACAGTTAAACTGCTCTTACTTCTGCAACACTGATCCATTTCTCCAGCAGCCTTGCTCTCTGTTGGCTCTTCAGTACCTGTGTTCCACAAGGACGAGGCTGTGACGGCATTGGTTCAGCGATTAAACTGCTTGATAGTGGCTCTGACCGACCAGCACGCTCCTTCCTGTCCCTTCTTATCTCTCTGAGACCATAGAGACCCCAGACAGTGATAGGGCACCAGCTTTAGAAATAGATCCTTAAGGAAAGACAAAATGATTAAATTTAAGGATATTACAGACAGGTCTAAGTTGTTCAATGCCCTTAAAAAGTGGGGAAAGCTACTTTAAATATTTTTTTCTAGTATTAAACTAATCACTGGTCTTTTCCACAGATGTAAAGGTAACGTTTGTGAGTGGTATGATCACACTCACTGTCTCAATCCTGGTCAGCTGTTCTGCAATCACACTGGATGGAAACCCCAGGATGCTGGTAGCATCAAACTCCGAGGGATCAGGAGGAGACGTCACGCCTTTGGTAGGATCTGTAGAAGATCAATACAGTATGAAATGAATATGACAAAGTGGACAATAAGAACTGCTGTGTTTGTCAGAGTTAATATTAATGCTTTCTAAGAGGCAAAAGTGCTTATAAATGGGGAAAAAGTAAATACATTTTAAAAAGTTAGTTTTTTAATTAAGAAATTAATGCTTTTGTATAGCAAAGATGCATTCAAATGGTCAAAAACGTCAGGAAAGACTTATGCCACAAAACACAAAAAAAATTAAAATTAAATTTTTTTAAAAAAATTTTTATTTTGAATTATGCTTCAAATAAATGCTATTCTTTTGAACTTTCGATTTAACAAGGTTTTCACTGTAACACTTTATTTAAGGGGTGTGTATAAGACTGAAATGACACCTTCATTTCAGCCAGACACCCAACATTCAACCTGAAAATAGTCATATAACCATTGCAATAACTCCGAAGCTATTCAGTTAAGGTATAAAAACTCCACAGTGCTGCTTAAAATCTTTAAAATATTTAGAATATAAATCTTAAATTGTAATAATATTTCAAAGTATTACTGTTTGGACTGTATTATTAATCAAACAAATGCAGCCTTGGTTGGCATAAGAGAACACATTAATCTTACAAACTGTTTTATGAGCTTACAAAATTCACTTCAATGAACAGACCAATGAATTTCCATGACATTTGCTGTCCTTTATGGAGTTTTCTAAAAATAATTTTATAGAACAATTTTATATTGAAATTGACTACAGCAATTTCCCTGACTATTTAGGATTGTATTCATTTCCATAAACAATTTTAAAATTCCAAGATTTCCAGGTTTTCAATGAGCATTTGAACCCCTGAATATAAAAATGAAAGTTTGACATTCAAATTATTATTCAAATTAAGTCAATCAAATCTAAGAATTGCATACTTAAGGAAAAGCTCATTGTTGACGTCAGCTAACAGCTTTTAATTTTACTGTAAATTGTGCATTTTCCCCTCGTTTCAAAACTCAAGAACTTCATGTTGTAAAACATTCCTGCCACCAAAATGAAAATATGAGGTACAAAACCCATGTTCTTGTGACAGGTTGTTTTACAGTGAGACTGACAAGCTTGTGATGCTGCAAGTGACACAATGACTTGCACTGTCTGTCACAAACGCTTGTCAAAGAGCCAAAATCCTGACCTGAGAGTGATCCAGACAGCAGTGTTTTCTCTCTCAGCTCCTCTGTGATCCTCTGCAGTCGGCCCCTGATGTCGGCCCCTAAGGAGTCTTCTGGAAGCAGGGGGCCGATCCGCTGCAGGCAGGAGGGATCGCTCAGAGAGCGGAAGTCCTCAGGATAGTCACTCAGCCATGTGCTGAACACCGTACACACCGCCTGAACACAGCAAATGCCCATAATTACTGTCACTTTACCATCGCAATACAGTCAAAACCGGCTATTATTCATTGATGTGTTCAGTAGTACTTACTTGTTGAACATTTGACGAGTGTTACTGTTGTTCTCACCCAGGAGGATTTTCCCAACCTAGAAAATAGTTCATATGGAAATTAAGAGTTAATGTACAGTCAGTTATTAATGAAAATAATTGGTATAATTATAATAATTATTATTATGTTATTGCAAATTGTGTGATTATTGTACAACCCCATTTCCAGAAAAGTGGGAACATTTTGTAAAATTATATATACAATCAATAGTCTTCGATTTATTTATTGTTTTAATACTCTTGAACTTTTATTTAACCAGCGAAAGCACAAAGAAAAGACCATTAACAATTCTCTCGTGAAATTTGCCACAAAGTGGTGATCCACGACCCATCTGTGCTTGAAAAGACTAAGATGCTCTTTTTATACCCAATCACGATACCAATTCACTATTCTTCTTGTGTTTCAAAACACTTTAGCTTGGATATTCTCTAATCTCTCTCTGTCCCAACTTTTTAGGAATGTGTTGCAGCCATCAAAATCAAAATGTGTTTATATTTACAAAATACAATTAAGTTGGTCAGTGAAAACAATGGAAATGATGATAGTTTATGTGTGTGTGTGTGATATTAATTATTGTTGAAATTCTAAATATTTAATGCAATAAGTAAACATTAAGAAGGCATGTTTTCCACAGTTTTTCACTAAATGAACACAAAAAAAAATTATATTTGGTTTTCACATTTTTACCAGTATAACAAAATGCAGCATTATATGTTAGAAAAACGTTCTAAACTTCAGTCAGTGAACATTTTGAGTGATCAATCATTCAAATGAATCCGTTCATTTATTCAAAATTCAACGTTATGTTTTGTCTTGTTTCACAGACGGGGCTTAGATTAAGCCAAGATTAGGCCTTGGTTCAATTAGGGCATTTAAGTAGCTTTTATAAACATGCCTTTTTTAAAAAAAACTGGTGTTTTACCAGACTGACAGAAATAATCAGTTTGCAAAGACTGTAGCCTATCAGTCAAAGCTCAGCTTTGGGAAGAGGAGATATGCAGGTCAAGATAAAGAGACTGATAGAAGAAGAAAGAGAGAAGGTGATGGAGATGATGAAGGGGAGAGCCGGTAGCCTATTGCTTACTGTGCCTAGAATGAGATTAACTTTATTACAATGGATTCCTATTTAACACAGATATGCTGTGCATATGTTCTTTGCCAAAGACTGTGGAAACTATAAGCTCAATTGAACAACACAAGCACCTATTAAATATATTGCCATTATTTTTATCTGTGCTTGCTCAACTTGCAAGTAGGTGGCGACAAGTGACTCTCTTCATAAGTGAACAATTGAACCATTAAATGAGCAGATTAGTCCAAAAACATTAATTCATTTAGGAAAGGAAAAAGTAGGCGAGCTGAAACTGAAACTTTGATTCTCAAACGAATTGCTCATATGCCTCTGGACACAGAAGGATTGCATTCACATTTGATTGAAATGTAACATCATGCAAAATAATCCTTGAATCATTTATTTAAAGCCATTCCTGTTTCGAATATGTGATTGTCAACAATACGCTTAAAAAAATATGCATTTGCATTTTGTAGTGTGGAAAATTCATTGCGACATTTAAACTGATTCTCATGATTAAGAAAATCTTGACAAAATCCTTTATGCTACTCACTACTAACATGCTTTAAAGGCTACTGTACAGAGCTTGGCTTTAAAAATGCACGTTAGAGATCAAGAAATCTCAATTTTCCCAAACCCCCCCTGAGCAAGAGTCACTATTGGGACCTTGGTATTTATAAAACCCTTGCGTACGGCCCTGGGTGTGCATCTTGAGACAAAACAATGGCACTGACATATTTTAAGATATGCCAGTGCAAGTCGCTTTCAGCTAAACCTTCTCAAACATGCATTTTAGTCTATATATTCAGAGACATGACTAATGCTGCAAGACAATACAAGAACAAGAAAGGATCACACAACTGATCGTCATTTTATGTTTACTGTGTATGGTTGCTGAATGTAATATCACCAATTGTCATTGCAAATGTATCATCCATTTTTGATATATGAAAGACTTTATAATTATTTCTCCAACTACACAGGTGCTTTACCTGTCAATCAGGATGTCCAGCACTCTCTGGGTGGAAGTGAAGGTGCGATAGGTGGAGAAGAAGATGGAGATGAAGGAGGAGTCGCCCATGGAGAAGGAAACTGAAGGAGATGGAGGACCAGCTTTTCCTCTGTCCCTGCTTTGACGTGCTGAGAACGGGACGCTGTGGACTGGAAAGAGAAGGGGTTAAGATGTCAGGACAGAACTTCTGGATGACACAGCATTGAGCCTCACTCAGGAAGACGGGACTTACCCGTGGGACATTGGGGGGAATCGTGCCCTTGTTTCACCACCACAGTGTGAGACTGATCCACTCTTCCTTCATTTCAGAAACACAGTGGACTGAACCAGGAGAGATAGAGTAAGTGAGCCATCATTTTGCTGATATTTTGATCTAAAATGACTTCCAGTACACTTATACAAGATCTTACTCTGGGTCATGTTAATACAAACTTACTGTTTTCTCCTTGCAAGAATTATTTGTCTTGTATAGCCAAACTTTTGATTAAAAAGAAGTTCGACTATTAGTTGAGCAGTTTATTTTGCCCACTTCACTGACATGAAAAGTGATCAAATCACAATTGTTTGTTTTAAGCGATTTCCACTTTTTTGGAAGTTGGACTCATTACCACTACCCAGTTAAACAGTTGAGTTTTACCGTTTCAAATCCATTCAGACGATTTTCTGATATTTAGAAGAATATCAGTAAGCCAGACAGTTTTCTGGTCTCATTGACTTCCATAGTAGGAAAACAAATATACTATGGAAGTCAATGAGACCAGAAACTGTCTGCTTACTGATATTCTTCTAATATGTGCAAAAATTGGCTGAAAACATTGAAAATGGTAAAACCAACTGTTTAACTCTGTAGAGAGTGATAAAATGAGCCTATTTCAAAAAGCGGAGTATCCCTTTAAGCTTGCCATTTTAACCTGCAATACCAAATGTTAATATCCATATGTGGAAAAAGCTAACTGTAAGCAGTAAATAATAAATAATCATTATTGCACAGACATACCACTACCAGTCAGAAGTTTGGGCTTGCGTCATTTAAAACAATTTTTTGAAAGAAGTTTTTTATACTTATATTGTAAAATATTATTACAGTTTAAAATAGCTGTCTTCTATTTGAATATATTTTTAAATGTAATTATTCCTGTGATGCAAAGCTGAATTTTCAGCATCATTACTCCAGTCTTCAGTGTCACATGATCTTTCAGAAGTCATTCTAATATGATGATTCGCTGCTCAAGAAACATTCCTTATCATTATCAATGTTGAAAACAGTCGTGTTGCTTCATAATTTTGTGGAAACCAGTGATACTTCAATAAGTAGAGCATTCACAAGACAGCATTTAAAACAGTCACTTTTGATTAATTTAATGCACCTCCTTTGCTAAATAAAAGTATTAATTGATTTTTTACAAATATCTCCGTTCCAACTGAGTTCTACCAAAGTCCTTTTAGGCAGTTGGTGCCACTCGGCCGCCATACTTGTCGAACAGCCTCCGGGCAGCTATTTCGAACTAACAAGACCAGGCTCCTATCTAAATGAATGAGCATTGAGTCAGAACTTGCACTTTCACTGGTCACCAGGACATAAAAACTGCTTGTATATACAAACAGCAGTAAAATATGTATAAAATCGCTGAAAAAGTTCGATGACTTGCCCCAAAATAATGTTTAAAACGCCTTTCCCCCACAGGTTATACTTTTATGCATGCGCAAGGGTACTCGTCTCCACTGTCGCAGACATCAAATGCGTCGGTGGAAGCCAGACGATAGCTTAAATGTTTCCGGCTTGACTGTTAAAAGCATATGATTGGCTTTCCAGCGGGAGGGGCGGGGCATGTGCATACAACCACCATCTTTGACGTTACAGGGTTTTTTTTTTTGGAATATTGATTAGTGCAACATAAATGCAACAACCAGACATTTTGAAGCTGGGAAACCGTTTTAATAAACTTTTGGAGTTGCTAACACGTTAGAGCCAGTGGGAAAGCAACGCCACTTTCAGTTGCCAAAATACGCGCGCAACTATTTGATAAGTGGGCTTTAAAAGGGGTCTATTGGCCATTTTTTTTTTGTAAAAACGGTGAATTGCCAACCAAAAAAAAACCCACAGATCTGAGCAATAAATCAGAATTGAGCACTAAGGCTGCAAGTCTTACTGACCTCAAACTTTATAATGGTAGTGAAACAGCTCAAACAAAATATTTTACTCGCCATTTTTCAAAAATGTTTGTTTTGTGTGCAATATACATGAAGGTAAAGTGAACATAGTATGGGCAGTCCATATTAGCTGAGGCTGAGACTACACCTTCATTGGATGTTCATTCTTTCAACTACAAAAAAATTTTATCTTACCAAGTCCAGTGGACAGTACCATGTGGTCTTCATTGGAGATGGATCCCCTAATAGAACACAGAAAATGTGAGTGCATTATATTATGAATGTAAACACTGTTTATAATGGAAATAGCTAAACTAATTATTGAGATTAAACAATCACATAAATTACAAGTCTGAAATCTGATTGTTTTCGACAGGTTTCCACATAACTTCCCACCATTGGATGGACAAACATATCTGTCCCAACCCAAACTCACACCATTGGATGAGGCGGTCAGGATGCACTCAACCTCATCTCGAAATGGCTAAAATATTAGCCCAGTTATTCAGCTGTGCTATTAGCTATAGCCAAGTCTCCACTTTCTATCTCTTCCAACGGCTGCATTTAAAGCAAGGTAAGCATGAATGGCCAATGTGTCTGGTTTGACATTTAAACCCTACATGCTCAAGGCAACACATTTACATGTTATCTCCAATAAAAACTAAATGTAGGAGTGAAATCTCTTCATGCAAACTTCTGCCTCAACATGCAGCTCTTAAACTGATGTGTGTATTCGATGCTTTTGATTTAATCAACTCATCTGACCGGATTTTCCGACACTGAAAAATGCATGAGGCAGCGGCCAAAAACAAACCCAGTGACAAGGTTATGAGTAAGTGTCTGAGACGTCCACACACTTTGCAGAAGACTGACACACATTGATAACTTCTTAAGATCAATGTTCAATTTGAATATAAATTTAAGATCTTTACTTAAATATTTTGCCTGTGCATTAAAATGCAAAAATTGTTTCAAAGCACACAAGATACTGAAAGAGAAAGCCATAAGCCTTAAGCAAACCAAACATTACCACTTGCTCTAAATCATTCAGTGTTGTGCCACAAATTTGAAAAACAACACCAGGAAAAATGCTACCTTCAACTCAGCGAGTCCAGACAGGCAGAAATTTGCCAACTTCCTTGAAATCCTTAGAGTTTGCCGGAAAACTGCATTTCCTTCAGGCCTTTTCATCTGTTCGATTCTAATCTGTTTTTCTAGCTGCTGTTCTTAGACGAGTGTTGATTTCATTCGGTGAGATTCTTAGTCAATCTGTCTTCCCCGCGCCAATCTCACTCTTTCTGTTATGGAGCTGTTCAAACACACCTGAGCTTGTCGCTAGGACAACCCCCTCAACACACACACACACATACACACGTCACAAGGGCACTCCTGTTACAGGCTCGCAGCACAAAATCTCTCTTCCTCCATTCATTCAAGGGTGAATTCGCACAAAACATCTGGGTCATATTTCAACCCCAAATCAAAATTTGTATTTACCTTAAAGCTACACTGTGTAACTCTTTTAGTTTATTCTTAGCTAAAAACACGTAGTTCTTTCAGAAAATATGTGCTCATTAATGTAATATTTACTTCGTTCAAGTAATAAAGTATTCTCGTGAGTGTATAATATGCCATTGAAAATACATACGGGTTCTGCTTGGCATGTTGGCCCTCCATCTTGAAAGTACATTAGCCAAAGAGGACATACCCGTTAATTCAAGCTTCGCCTTTGGTGTTTACGTTTAGATATAACACTCATAGTACGATGGTCGAACTGGAAGCCATGTTAATCTTGGACTACATTGGCCACGTAAGAGTTAAAACAAAAATCGTAATTGAGAGGAACAGAAACTAATATTCACTGGATGGTCATATACCTTTTCACCACTAGATGGGGTAAAAATCACACAGTGTAGCTTTAACTTAAGTCTGTTTTAGGACCAAGAATTTTTACATTATTGTTTTGTTGAAATTATTCAATATTATTTATATTTATGGAATGTGAAAGAAAAAACACGAAAGAGAATTCATTTTTTCATGCAAATATAAGTTCTTATTTTGATTTGATTATTATAATTATTTTAAAAATAATCTAAATAAGAAATATAATATAATATGAACAAAACATAGGGGCCTAATATCATTAATGTTCTTTTGTCATGCAAATAATGTCAAAGAATCTTAATGATTCAAACAATAGGTTTCCTTTTCTTTGTGTGATCTATATGACTGATAGTTCTCATAAGCTTTAAACATGTAGACAAATGCTTGATAAACCTGTTTTGAAGTTTGAAACATTGTATAAAGCCGGAGTAAATGAATACACACGACTGTGTTGCTTCAGAGTTCAAATAATGGCAACCTTTGCGTGTACTGCTGTATGTAAAACAGCCAACGATCTACGCTTGATCTTAAAAGAGATCTTCTTTTAAAAAGCAATGCGTGACATGTCGAATGCCTGCTAATAAAACACCCGGCAACACCTGTTTATCTAAAAGGGATACTCGGCCAAAAGCACATATTGACATAAAGAGGGTGACATGCCGTGCAGGTGTAAGGGCTTTGGTTACACTTTATGCAGTCCTGAGGGCAATGTGGATTGACCACATGAATTACAACACATTTTCTATATATTGAGAATATAAATGTTCTATTAGTGTTGTTTATATGTAATGAGTTCAGATGACGCTGTGAGCCACTGCCAGAGGTGAACCACAGACATAGTTATATTAGTCTAAGCCGAACTGACACTTTTCGACTGATCCCTTGAGATCGCTCTCATTGTAGTTTTTTTTTCTCCCTGAATTTGTTGTGTATAGGCGTTTGATTGAAAAGCTAAAAGATTATTCTCATTCCAGAAAAAATGTTTATACTGTTCTGAAGAAAAGAGGCATGCTAACCCATGCAAAAGCTTTCTATGCTAAATGTTGTGATGTGTGGTTGTCAGGGTGTTGCTATGCATTTTAAGGGTTTTATAGGGGTTTTATGAGTTTTTATTGTTGCTGTGCAGTTTTTAGGTGTTTCTAGGCTCTGAGGTTTGTTGGATAGCAACACCTTGGCAACCATCCAGAACGTATAGCAATCTGCATAGAAACTTGCTAGAAACATAACATTATTGCAAACTTTCTGATAGTGCTGTCATATATGGATTAATCACGAATAATTTTATCTGACATAAAAGTCTGTGTCTGTGATGTGTGTATATATACAGGATATAGCTGTGAGTAGAGCCCGACCGATAAAGGATTTTGAAGGCCGATACCGATACAAATATTTGTTGGGTTTTAAAATCCGAATATTTCGAATATATCGAGCCGATATTTAAAAAAAAAAAATCAGAAGCGCGCTACAAAACATTAACAGATTTCTCTAGCATTAGTTATTTGTAGTTATTTATGAGTTTTAACTAAAATAATTTGATAATGCATTTTAAAAAGAAACTTGTTTCTTTTATTGTACACAACAGAATAGAGTGATGATAGTGGCATTAGCTAGCTTTGTGGTTAGCTAGTCTATTGATGAGCCATAATTTAGCAATGGATAACGTCGTACCCAAAGTGTAAAGCATACATTTTTCAATATAACAAGCCAAGGAGAGATGATACGTCTCATTGCTATAACTGTCACAGCGCTATTAAAGAAATACTTCAGTCACGTTGTCAAAAGCTAAAAGGACAGTCAGTCAACTACACGTAACGCGTGACGTAATTATTACTAACTAATTCCGCTTCACTCTCAGGCTTATTTAACAGCAGCAAAACTGGACATGATAGTCAACAAATTCTGTCGTGCTTATTTGAGTTAAGAGAACTGATGCGGATGTTCTTTTAATTGTTATTCAAGTATGTATGTCTCGTGACCAACTCAACGAGTGTTGCCAACAGATACGGTGTAGAGTGCCCTCTGGTGGACAAACTATACAACTCCAACATGACATGGTTCAAGCGTGTTTCGTCCGTTTTTATTATATTTTGAAATAATTCATTTATCGGCCATTATAACTGCCGATACCGATAGTTTGGAAAATGCCTAATATCGGCCGATAATATTGGCCTAGCCGATATATCGGTCTGGCTCTAGTTGTGAGAAATGATAATAGTGATGCTTGCCTTAGCAAATACGCCAGCCTAACTATGATTCCTTCTTTATATGCAACACAAGGTGCAAAACTGCTTAATTTCGATACCATTTACCAATCCTCTGTGAGTCAGGTTTGGCATTAACCTCATCAGCGGATTACCACACACACTTTTACAGTAGCTGTTAATATCATGTTGTGAAATCCACACTCACTCTTGGGTACGTTTGGAAACTTTGTTTCGCCTTTAGGTTAAACCAGCTGTGAGTTTCCATGTCTTTTCTCGGGCTGCAGGAAGTGCATAATAACTATGGACAAACACAGGAAACAGGACATGCTGTCATGTCATGCTGCCCTTCCTCTCCCCACACACACATACACTCTTACGCTCTCCATCAAACTCTATATTCAAAAGCGTTAGCCTCAGGGGAGGGTGAACAAGAAAACCAAAGACAATATCAGCTGCTCTGTGTTTACTATCCTCTCTGCTCCTTAGTAGGAGAGATTGGGGGCAATTGTAATAGAAGGCAATTGTAAACGAACACATTTTTTAGTAACAAACAAGTTTTTTGTTTGTTTAGTTTAGTGTGATGATGACATGCCATATTCACACAGCAGCAGAATGCGGTTGTTCCATACTGTATTTGAGTCCCTAATACGGTTCATTTTGGGGTGAACTATCCCTTTAAAGACTTTCGCTATAAAAAACATAACTAAAATGAATATGAATTATTATAAAGTAGGGCTGTAAACGATTAATCGTGATTAATCACATCCAAAATAAAAGTTTGTTTACATAATATATGTGGGTGCACTGTGTATAATTATTTTGTATACATATAAAAACACACATGCATGAATATATAAGAAAAAATATTATTTATATATACAATATATATATTTATATATAATATAAATTATATATAAATCTATATACAGTATATACATGATAATATTTCTTAAATATATACAAGCATGTGTATATATATATATATATATATATATATATATAATGAAGAGTTCAATGAAAAGCCTCCAAGTGCCATTTGAAATTTTCTTCTAAAATGACCATTTTTATCAAAGCTTGTATATTAAAGTTCAGTAATTTCACTTAAATGGCAATGAAGATTACCTATTAATTGTCATTTAAGTGAAATTAATGAACTTAAATATACAAGCTTGATAAAAATCATTTTCAAGAAAATTTCAAATGACATTTAGAGGCTTTTGCATCTGAACTCTTCTATATATATATATTAGGGCTGGGCAAAAATTAATCACGATTAATTGCATTCAAATTAAAAGTTTGTGTTTACGTAATATATGTGTGTGTAGTGTGTATAATTATTTTGTATACATAAACACACACATGCATTTATATATTTGCATGTATATATTTTATATATATTTATACATAATTAATTTATATTATAAATATAAATATTTGATATATTAAGAACACATTTTTCTTCAATGTATACATGCATGTGTGTGTATTTATATATACAAAATAATTATACACACTACGCACACATATATAAAACTTTTATTTTGGATGAGATTAATGCACGATTAATCGTTGCGAGAACCCTATTATAAAGCAATCAGTGCCATCCTTAGGACAGGTATATTTGGAGTAGCCTGTGAGTTATGAATGAAAATGTTAAAATCTAAAAAATATGCCTGGTTCTCCCCTGGTAATGTGACTGTACCTCCCAGACGTTAAAACCTTAGCCTATATGTCTCTGCCGGCTGCATTCTCACTGAAACGCATCGTAAATACAACATCACAAGGGAGCCATTTACAGAGACCTATTGTTTCTGCCTCCTTTATGAATTCTTCGTCCCGCTCTCTCTTTTATCTCTCCTCTTCTTGTGTTCTCATCTATACTGCATCGACCAACTTTTCCTCTTTCTCTGCTAATGGAAATCACACCGTGACTGGCTCTGATGATTCATATGCAGCTAATGGAAATCAGTCAATCATTTCCACACTGTTGGTGAGAGGTTTGGTCGATGCAGATGCTGGCATTTCCCCGCAGCCATTTCTGCGTGTACACACGGTGCTTCATGTGGCCCACGGCGCACCGTTCTGGGGACATAACTGAGCGCTCTGTAGACAAACTGGGTCAGACGAGGTTTGTAAACAATTAGCTAGCTCTCCACCCTCGAACGTATTTCTCCTCCCTGCCTCTTTCTCTCTCTGTTTTTATGTTACACCCAGATACACACACACAAGGAAGTCTGCACGGCAATGACTGCAAACACATTTTGACCTATACACATATGCATCCTGCCACAGTCACTGAAAGAATCAAAGAAAGGGCCGGATCCAGTTTCATCCTGTTGAGACTACTCTGGCCTTGCTTTTGTGTCATCTGAGCAAGTCTCATAAAAGAGCCAGTGTGAGTCGTAGTGGACTTTTGCATTATTTATCTAAAGAGCGTAGAGCTGGCCATATGATTCTGAACAGGAGGGAAGTTACTACAGTGAACTGTATGAGCCGGCGGGGCTTCTGTCTTTAGACACGGGGAACCCAAGTGTTGAATGAGTTTTACCTTGGTGTAGCAATTTTTAGTCGACACTCAGGATGTTGTGACAAGAAAGTAGTGCCAGGGCCTTGAGCCACCATCAGACAGACAACACACGCTCAGTATTTCAGATGACAGGATGCCAATCACACATGGGGTCTTTCAACTGAGCAGATTCTTTGATTTCCTCAAATTGGGTTCTCCCCAATATCTACGACAATACTACAATTATATATGTATCTAATTCAGTTATATTAAGAAAAAAGCACAGTTTTATTTTGATTCATGTGTATATATACATATATATATATATATACATATAAATTAAAGATAAATTATTATTAAATAAATAATAACTATATATATATATATATATATATATATATATATATATATATATATATATATATAGTTATTATTTATTTAATAATAATAATTGTATTTGTTAATTTATATATATATATATATATATATATATACATATATATATATATATATAATTAGCAATAAAATTATTATTATTAAATAAATAATAACTATATATAATAATATATATATATATATATATATACATATATATTCTATATTAGTCATTGAATGCGGAAATAGTCTCTGAAGGCTACTTGTGTTTTTAATATGACTAATACTATGATGATAATTATTGAAATTAAATAAAAAAGCACTGTTTAACTTGTTTTATTTATATAAAATGTCATATGTACTTATTTATTTTATTTGTTATTCTGTAATTATATATAAAGTTATGTTAATAGTTATTGTATTTACATATTAATTATGTTGTCATTCAGTACAAACTAAAGAAAAAGCGCTTTTATTATAATTTATATATATATATATATATATATATATATATGCGTGTATATACATATATATATATATATATCTTTTTATAAATATATAATTTTGTTTTTTATATATTCTGTTTATTATATTTGTTATTTATTATATAAATAAAAGAAAATAAGTAACAATAGGTAAAAGAATAATTAATTATTATTCATAGTAATACATACTAAAGTAAGAGCAACATATAGCATACATACAGTATGTATATACATTATTTTTTATTATATAATTAAATTATAAAAACAAAATATAGTTATAAAACATAATTATATATATATATATATATATGTTTATATATATATATATATATATATATATATATATATGTTTATATATATATGTATACTTAGTCTATATAATAAAGAAGACAAATAGAACAAAGATTACAAATAATTAATAATTATTCAGTAATCATAAATTAAAGACAACAAATTAAAAGACAAAGTGTATATATATATATATATATATATATATATATATATATATATATATATATATATATATATATATATATATATATATATATCATTATTTTTATAACTAAATTTTTATTTTTATAACTTAATTATATAACAAAAAATAATGACATACATACTGTATGTATGCATATGTTGTCTTTTAATTTATGATTATGAATAATAATAATATTAATTTTTAATCTGTTCTATTTTTCTTCTTTTTATTTATCGGCCCTTTGTTTTGATGGGCGTGCCACATACACGGACTTGGACATAAATGGCCTCCTCTATGATTAGGAAGCAGTTTATTAAATTATGTTTAATAATTAAACAGTTTGCATATTAAATTATGCAGGAAGTTTTAATTGAACACCACAATTATAACTGACGAAGTATGATTATTTACGGTGTTTTGTGTTAACGGAATTATTAATGAATGTACCGTTGTTTGTCACACTGTCGTTATACTGTAGGCTAATCATAGTTCATCCTTTCGAATAAAGTGAAAAATGTACAAATTTTCATTTGCAGTATCATCAAAATGAAATGTGTATAATAATGTCTTAACTGATTACAAGACTCATCCCGCTCACTCAAAACTCATCCCAGAATCCAACGTTTTAACCAAATTTTTCAGTTTGAAACTTGCAGGATCATTTTATAGTGCAATGACCTCTTATATGCCAAAATTTGAACGTTAATAAAGTGGTTATAAGTAGTCGTGGCTAATTAGAAAGCTCCTTTGATTTTAAGGAAACATCTTGAACATGTATGAAAGCTACTTGACGTGTAATCTCTAAACCAGCTGGCGGTGTATAAACAGAGCATGAGAGAATATCAGGTGGGGTCACAATCAGCTGTGTGCATAGAGCTTTTGACTCAGACTGATAAGAAACTCCCCACGCTGTACGTAGTACTTCTAAAACAATACAGCTCAGGCTAAAACAACACAAGCAGGTCAATCGAAGAGCACCAGATGAGTGTTTTTGAATTTTATTAACTTTCAGCCTGGGTTTTGTTACATCACCACAGGTAATTAATGTAATAGATCCCTTTAAATGAACATTTGCAGCTTGCTCAGTCTCCTTCAGTCAAACCGAAAGCTGCTTTTCTAAGAGACAACCAACCAACTGTAGCTTCAGTTTCCTTATTTCTCATGAGAACGAAGCATTTAACACTTCACATGAAAACATTAAGTGAAAGGTTCACAACTCGGCTAAGTATCCTGTTTCAAGGTTTAATACACAAGTGAAAGCTGATCTAGACACAAAACACCAATGCAGCATTCAGTAAGACAAAACATATGTACTGTATGATAAATGCGTGCACTTCTCTGAGGCATAGAATTGCATTGTAAGGCTAGCAAGGAAACCCAATGAGGAATATTTGTCTCACTTTGGTATAAATGATGTTGTTGTTGGATGTACCTGTAACGGAGGGTAAAAATTAACCAGAACTTTAAAATGCAAAACACCAGGGACGATAACTGTGACAGATCATCAACATGTACCGCATCCAAATCACATCCTGTATTGTGGGTATATTTGGTTCCACTACTTTTTACAAAACAACAACAACAAAAAAAAAACGCTCTCGGATTTAAATCGGCAAATGCTTAAATATGATGATTGGAATCATCATTGCTGTGATTATTATGTTTCTATTTAGGGCTGTGAAACGATTAATCGTGATTAATCACATCCAAAATAAAAGTTTGTGTTTACATAATATATGTGTGTGTAGTAGGGCTAGGGCAATGATTAATTGCAATTAATCGCATTCAAAATAAAAGTTTGTGTTTACATAATATATGTGTGTGTAGTAGGGCTGTAATTAATTAATTCCCGATAAAATTCATTCTAAAATAAAAGTTTGTGTTTACATAATATGTGTGTGTGTAGTAGGGCTGGGCAAATCAATTAATTGCGATTAATCGACATCCAAAATAGAAGTTTGTGTTTAAATAATATATGTGTGTGTAGTGTGTATAATTATTTTGCATATATAAATATAATATGCATATATAAATTATATATAAATAATTATTTTGTATATAAAAATTCACACACATGCAAGAAATATTTGCTTGAATATATATATATATATATATTTATAAGAATTATATGAAATATAAATATTAATATTTTATATAATAATAACACATTTTTCTTAAATATATACATGCATGTGTGTGAATTTTTATATACAAAATAATTATACACACTATACACACATATATTGTGTAAACACAAACTTTTATTTTGCATGCGAATTAATCGCTATATTACTCGTTGCCCAGCCCTAGTGTGTAGTTTGTATAATTTATTTTGTATATATAAATGCACACATATTGCATGTATATATATCTCGAAGAAAAAATGTGTAATTAAAATATCAAATAGCCTATTTATATTTATGTATATTAATGTTGTATATAGTATATACATGTATATATTTCTTGATTTTGTCAATTCCTTGCTAAATAAAAGTATTAACGGCTATTTCTGACCACAAGCTTTTTTCCCCATTTAGAAGCATTGGCCTCTTAGTAAGCATTGATTTTACATTCTCCCTGCAGGTTAGACAGCCACAGGAGATCGACCGTCCATTTTTACATGTTCCTGTATTGATTAGATCTTACCAATGGTGGGACATCTCACTGATCCCTCATTATATTATTATAATATATTAAAGAGTGAATCATGACTTATTACCTGCATGTGATCTGCATCCCTGTTTTCATTCTCCTTCCACAGCTGATCCCGGAGGTCCATCGAACTCTGGCTGTAGGGGTCGGATACCCAATGAGAGGCACTTCTCTCTAACCCACTCCGGGCAGCTCACTCCAGAATGTTCTCATACTACGGGGATCATGATGGTGCCACTGATGGCCAATACACAGAAAATGAGGTCAGTTGGAGAGGAACAAGCAGCAACAGGGAGTCATTTGTCCTGGTAGATCATTTGTTTTCATCATTTACATTTCCCTTTGCCAAGAGACAACTTCAAATTTGAATTCAGGTCCCTCCCTTGCCTCTCCTTTCCCTCACTGGTATTTATATTACGCTTTAGATTGAGATCTCTTTCAGGAAGAGACGGATGGAAGAGCGCAGCTCAACTCATCAAAACTCACACAGCAATAACCAAAATCGAAGTGCGAGTTCATAAACAAGACACATCTTTAACTGCTCTTTTCAATGCCTCCATTCACAAGTCAGGGGCTGAACATTTACTAGTGTGCAAAACAAGACTGAATTAGGTCAAGCTAACAAGAAAATAAAGCTTTCTTTCATCTGTCCCTATGGTCCCTGCGTAAAGCACTCAGCTTATCTGCGTTATTTACTACGGAATCAAACAGGGAAGTATCTAAGAATAATTTTCCATTTAATGTCAGCAATGGTCAAAGTACGTCTCGCACGCTTTTATTAATGACTTTTCGCTTTCTCTCGTGAACTTACAGTTTGTAACAGCCCTCATACAGGACAGCACATCCTCTCTTGACATTCGTAGGCACTAAAACACCTCTGCGTGATCTCACCAGACCGAAATACCTGTTAGGAGAGCGATATCACGTCCATCCGCCCCTGCGTGGAGATTCCTCGGAACTCAGAGTTTCTGTGCCTCCATATCTCCTCCTCTCTGCTTCGCCCGTCAACGTTTATCGGCCCGATGAAGGCTGTGAGCTGGTGAGGTCTGCGTTCGGTGCGCTGGTGACGCGCGAGCGGCGCGTTGGCGCAGTTCCCTGCTGTGTCTCCAGCGCGTGTGGTCATTGGCTGGACGCGCTGATGATAAGCGTTGCCCGGTAAATTCAGAGCTTCATTCATAACAGCGTCGCTGTTCTACACACCGGACGCGTCGAATAAAAACGTGTTTTATTTGTAAATATATATATTTATTTTCTGCTTTTCTTTTTTATTTTCTTCGCTGCCACTTAGACACCTGTCATTATTTCCATCATTCCATCATTTGTCTAGTATTTCCATCATTCATCTGAAATAAAAGAATGGTATTTTTAAATGATCATCTGTTTTTTGTTGTTTTTTTTGCAACCTATTTTTTTTCGCTGCTTTATTCCAGTCACGTCAAATAATTTTACTTTTAAAATATTATTTACATCATATTTTTGCAATTACATTTATTTTATTTCTTGTTATGTTGCACTACTCTATCCACTTTTTTCCTCAAACATTTGAATACAAAATATTAGCCTACATTTTTATAAATATCATTTATTGTTTGCAGTTATTTTGCAAATATTTATGCTACTCCTAAATTTTTTCCTCATTCATCTGAAATAAAATAATTGTATTTTTAAATGATCTATGTTTTTTTTCTGCAACTTACTTATTTTATTATATACATTTTTTTTATTTTGCTGCTTTATTCCAGTCACGTTATACTTTCTCAATCATCTGTACTGAAATCATTTTAATTTCAAAATATAATTTACGTCATATTTTTGCAATTACCTTTATTTTATTTCATGTTATGTTGCACGTAACTTATCTGACTTTTTTCCTCTCAAACATTTGAATATAAAAAATATGACATTTTTATAAATATAAATTTATTTTTTTGCAGTTATTTTCCAAATACATACTCCGAGCCACTTTATATTCCCTTATTCATTCTAAATATAAACATTTATTTTGGAATGTATCAGAATTACACTTTATTCAAGGTGTACGTAGTTCATATTTACTTAAATACGTTCTGTACTACTGAGTGATATTAATTAACTACACGTAGTTAGGGTTTGATTTAGGGTTAGTAACTTGTAATTATGCATAATTTACTGTTATTACAATAGTAAGTGCATGTAGTAACGTGTATTTTTTTACATGCATTTTGGTATATAAATATTATACAATTAAAAAAAGGAAACAGAAAAAAACTTGCTATAGCAAAAATGCTCACATTTGAACCTAATATTCTTGTATTTTGACGTCTGATTCAACTACATTATAAATATTAGCTTTATTTGTGTCAAGAATATGTCAACAAGAAGTCCCATTTAGCTGTGTGTGTGTGTGTGTGTGTGTGTGTGTGTGTGTGTGTGTGTGTGTGTGTGTGTGTGTGTGTGTGTGTGTGTGTGTGTGTGTGTGTGTGTGTGTGTGTGTGCACCCTCACACGTTGTCAAGGTTGTATTTTATTGCCTGGTGTTGTTTCACGGCCTGAATTTTAAGTGGCCAGTGGTGTTGAAGTTTTGATGTAAATGATTAATGCTTTTGAATGGCTGGGCAGTTCGTAGCAGGGTGATTATTTAAAGCTAATCCTTGAGCAGCGTGTCAGCTGTGGACTCTCACTGACCTTGCAATATTTTTATGGCAGAGCCTTGAAGAGAAGACAACAAAAATAAGGACAAAAAATAGCGTGCGTTAAACAGTGCAGTGGAAAATAACCATCAAATAAACATTACACTATTATGGTTTATTTCCAGGTACACAGTGCTCCAACATATGGCATAAATTAGCAGCCCAAGGGGATTCAGAAAAACTATAGAATTACCTTATGCGTTTAAGCACTTCTCAACATGTTTTGTTTATTCTGAACAATACATGTCTGGAAATTACACCAGGTTTTAAATGATGTGTGTTATGAATAAGCTCATAATTTTCCACTCTAAAACAAAGCGACTGTACATGCACAAGTGACCCTCAGTTTGTCACTATCCATCTGTTTTGAAGCTGTGTGTGTTATACAAGACTTCAGCATCTCAGGGAGATTTCTGTGTTTATTAAAAGGTCGTTATGGTGAATAAAAGCATTGGTAATGTGAGCTATGCATTCAATTCGTTGGAGTGGACTAATTAAAACAGTGGTTATGAATAATTCATCATCAAGCTCTTTAGGCCTGCTCTTTAAATGGCATGGGCAACTTATTACAGCCTACAACAGGTGTGTTGTTACCCAAAACTCGTTCATGTTTGTATTTAGAATCACTAAGTTAGAAAGAATTTACAGTAATAGGTATGAAATGCAGACTGTTTTGAGTTAGCTGTAATTTGACAAAAGAACAAACGAAGCCAGTGTCTTTGCATTTTTTGTGTTTGCGCCCCCTGCTGGGACTCTCAGAAAACTGCTTTACAAAAGACACGCCAGAGGCCATTTTGAACATTCCTGCACTACCATCATCACACAGTATGTGTTAGACAGTTGTGTTTGATGATATATCATGATTTTTTGTTTTGATCTACCTTGTTTACTTGTGTTACCAGTCGGCTATGTGTTGCAACATGAAACAAATGTCGTCTTCTAAAGGATAAAAATGCAAAAACAAAAGTAATCTCGGATTTTTTTTGCCTGTATAAAATAATATGCATATAGGCCTAACTGTAATAATGTAGTAATAAATAAAATAAATAATCAAAGAAGCTGAAGGACATTTATCTGACACAATGACTTAACTGTCTTAATCGACATATATATATATATATATATATATATATATATATATATATATATATATATATATATATATATATATATATATATATATATATATATATATATATATATATATATATATATATATATATATATATATATATATATATATATATATATATATATATATATATATACGACTGGGAAAAAATAAATAAATAAACAAATAAATATATATATATATATATATATATATATATATATATATATAAATAAACATATATAAACATACATACACGTCTGGTGTGTGTATACATATTTACATATGCATAAACCCAGCCATTTGGGTTACATTTTTAAAATTACATTTTTAACCCTATGTTTGAGTTTGTCCATATTTTACTAGAAATTGGGTTATAAACAACTCAGCATTTTTTAGAGTGTTAGATATTATATATTGCACGTGACATTTTTGTGTGTTTCATGTTCATTCATTGCAACAAATACACAATTTTGTTTAAAAAAATGCAAAATGCAATAGATTTTTTCATATAACCTAAACATTTAACTTTTTTACTTTAAATAAATGTTGTGTAAATAGGCTAAGCGTTTCTTTCTTGTATTTTGAGTTATCATTATTACCCTCAATAATTGATTTATAATTGATCATCATTGTATTCCAACTCAACCCACATATCGGTTAAAATTGTGTGTTTTTTATGACGAAGGTTCAAACATTTTCCATGAAAATCTCTTTTTCAAGAAAGACTGCGCGTAACAGCGTTGCCACATTTTTTTTTTTTTTGCCGGCACCGAAGGGCGTTTTCAAACTTTCTCCAGTCCAAAAAGTCCACGGCGCGGCTCTGCTGGACTAATTACATCCCCAAACTTTCCCTAATGATCCGCGGTGCGTGCGTGCCGCATTGGCCTGGGCGGCTGCGGGGTCGGGCGCAGGCTGGTCGTGCCGGCTTTCAATCCGGTGGGATGTCGGTCAGTCGTACAGATGTGAAGGTGTTTTCAGGATCTCCCCTCCTCTCCATCTCCCTGTGTTTTTATGTCTGCGTCACAACAAGTCGAAGGAGAGGTAGAGAGAGAGGCAGAGATTATGATGGCGTTTCTCGGGCTGATTCTCATGCCGCTTCCCTGATAAACACGCTTGATAGCATTAACCGAGAGACAAGGAGGGCTGGGAACATGTCCCACACAGACGGAGAGAAAGACGGACGACAAGACGGTCTGTGCACTGACGGCTTGAGTGACGCGCGTTTGATCCACCGCGACTCTCCAAACGCGCCGATTATTCGGGACAGTGATTGAGACGGAGGAGAACAACACCGGGCATTAGGCATTTCATGCGAGCTGACATCTCTTCCCCGGCTCTGTGACCCCAGCAGAGCAGAACACTTAACACAGGTACATCCCGTCCACGTATGATCTGTCATGCGTGCTTAATTGATATGTGCATGCGCGTGCCATCATATGTGTCTGCTCTGATGAGTTGTGTGCATTGATTATGCACATCTGGCATGCATGCATTTTTGCATGCAATCAATGCATTGTTGTGGCATCTGCATATATGAATGGTTCGTTGCATATGGCAGCCAGTGTTTTTGATCATGTGTGGCACTGCAATGTGCATTGACTCTTCATCATTTATCCTACTGTACTGTATAGTGTCGCTATGCACAGAGTTTAACCCTTTAGGCTGCCGCTGTTTGCTTGTCTGGAAACACATTTTAACCTCTCTGGATCTTTTTTCTTGATCTTTCTTTCCCGCGCTCTTCAGGATGGGGGAGTCAGTGAAGGAGAGAGAATGTTTTAGCCAGGTGGAGCGATGGACTTTTGTACCTTGGCAATGTCAGAACGAGTAAGTTTGTTGTTGCTTTTTCTAAAGTTTGTCTGGGAGAGAGAACGAGACACTAGCAGAGAGAGGGAAGAGCGAGTTGTAAACTATGTGACTTGGTGTGCTTTTTAGTTTATAAATCAGAGGAGTATTATTTAAAAAGACAAATTGTCATACTGTATTGTATTTATTTTCAGGTGGACAGTGTCAGAGCAGTGCTGTTTGATCAAGATTTGAGGATAACTCTGAATTCTGGATCCTCAGGAAAGACATCCACTCATGTAAGTTGATAAACTTTAAATTCAAACTCAAAAAGTAAGTAAAAACATCCAGAAACCAAAGTAAAAAAATAAATAAAAATAAAAACAGTGTGTGCTGTTTTCAAGACTATTAAGTTTTTTTTATTTATTTTTATTTTCATTGTCAATGTGACATTTTTTAATGGTGAGTCTCATTAATCATTACTTATTACTTTATTTCCAAATAAATCAACAAATGAACATAAATTAATACAATAAACATGTCAATGTGTACATTACTTTAAAATTGTAATATGTAATTTACTTATTTTCATTGTAGAAATGAGAATTAGATTTATTTTTCCATTACAATAATACGATATTGGATGCAAGAATGTGCTATTAAAATGAAACAGACAAATATAATTTCTTAAATATTTTGTTTTTAATTTCTTAAATATGTTTTTTTTTCTGGAGTGAAATATGACCCAGACATGTCCTAGACAGATTTTGTGATAAACCCTGGATATAGCATCAGAAATTAAGCTAGATGTCTTTAACTACTATGTACTGACACTTAAATGAATATTGTACGTTTTTACGCTGTACTTTATACAAGACATTTAAAATATGTAAAACTTTATTGACTTAAATAACTAGCTTCCAGCAGACGGCTGTACGCATTGATTTACGAATTAAAAGAGAAACCCTTGGACTTGATGCACAACGTAATGACGAACGCGGTTGCCCAGCCCTGTTTGTTTGAACCGTGAGAGGCATCAATTGCCGGCATCACGGCAAAAGCCTACATTTAATCTGTTCATCCAACCCGATCTCACAGGAATTCGTAAGAATTTTACGCAGGTGGCTAATTCGTAACAATTCGTATGACCTCACTGTACCGAATTAGTACGATTTTTCCTCAATCGTACGGTTACCCTACCCCTGACCCCGCCTCTAAACTTACCCATCCCGTGGATTTCAACAAATCGATGAATTCTGCAGACGTGAATTGTAGGTCGTATGAATTAGTATGAATTAGCCACTTTTTAATCACTCATACGCATTTGTATAAATTGGTCGTGACGATTGCGTTGGTTCATCATATTAAGCAGGGCTGCAAATGATTAATCACAATTAATCACATCCAAAATAAAAGTTTGTGTCTACATAATATATGTGTGCTATATATTTAAGAAAAATATTATTTATATAAAATATTTATATTTATATATAATATAAATTATATATAAATCTATTTACAGTATATACATGAAAATATTTCTTAAATATATACAAGCATGTGTGTGTATTTACATATATATATAAAATAATTATACACAGTGGACCCACATTAATTTATGTAAACACAAACTTTTATTTTGATGCGATTAATCGTGATTAATCGTTTGTCAGCCCTGAATATAAAGCGAATCACGTTCTCCAGAAAAATTTGACTAAACCCCTCAATTCATTTGGATTAGATTTACAATCCTTAATGAACTTTTTGAAACGTCAAATTGGTAGTTGCGTAGCTGTCAATTAATAATAATAGGTAGTAAATACATAATACATAAAATAAGTAATAAGTGAAGGGACAGAAAGCTCTCAGATTTCACTAAAAAGATCTTCATTTGTGTTCTGAAGATGAACGAAAGTCTTACAGGTTTGAATTGACATGAGGGCGTAATTTAATGACAGAATTTTTATTTTTGGATGAACTAACCCTTTACCTCACTCTTAAAGGGATACTCCACTTTTTTTTTGAAAATAGGCTCATTTTACAACTCCTCCAGAGTTAAACAGTTGAGATTTTACGTTTTCGAATCCATTCAGCCGATTTCTGATATTTAGAAGAATATCAGTAACCAGACAATTTCTGGTCCATTGACTTCCATAGTATATATTGTTTTCCTAATATGGAAGTCAATGAGACCAGAAACTGTCTGGTTACTGATATTCTTCTAAATATCTGAAAATTGGCTGAATGGATTCGAAAACGGTAAAACTCAACTGTTTAACTCTGGAGGAGTTGCCTATTTCCAAAAAAAGTGGAGTATCCCTTTAAACCTACCAAAGCCTGTCTCTGAACCGTTCCCCATATCCAACCTCAATAGTAGCAAAAGTGAACACAATAAGCACATTGTACTTATTTTTTGTTGTAACTACATAGTAGTCAAAGACACCTAATATAAAGTGTGACCTTTTTGTTAGTCTAAAGTAAAGACCAAAATAGAGAAATATTGGTGTGTGCCAGATATTTTGAAGGCATCTGTCCAGTAAATGACCTTGTTTTTTGTATCTTGTGTTTCAGTCTCTTCAGGAGGAGAGGATGTGTGCTGTATCTGTGATGCTCCGCCTCTTAAAGAACCTCTGTAAACTGCCTCAAATGTCGTCTACTGGTAATCCCACTAGATGAAACTGTGTAGATTATATTATTTTGGTTCATATTTATAAAGGAATATGTTACATATGTTCCAGTTCTTGATCCATTGTTTCCCCAGGTTATCATCCAGAGTGCCATACACCACCCATTGAACCTGAAGTTGACCCCAGTAGCTGGATATGTCGCCAATGTGTCTTTGCAGTCGCAACAAAGGTTTGTACTTTGCTTAAATCCCGAAGTGAATATTTAGAAGCACGGACAACGTTGGCATTCAAGGTCTATTTCAAATGGCATCCTAACACGCGCTTTAATCTTGCTCTGAGATGTAAAGGGTATCCATGGCTTACTGCACTCTGACTGCATATTTATTACATTGCAGCACTTCTGCAGGTGAGTGTCGGTGGTAGAGTTGCGTCGAAATGGGCCTGTGCTTTAATCCGTCTGTCAGCGCGCTCGTTTCACAGGCCTTACATGCTGATTTGATGATAAAATCATATTCGCCACCCCCCCCCACTGCAGGAAATATTAATGACTTCCTTCAACGTGTCTTTTCCAAATTCAATCTTCAGATGAAATCACTGTTAAAATGTGCTTACTATGACAGGAGAGCGCATGTGAGATACATCGTAATAACAAGCTGTGTTCTGTCCTGAGAGAGGGGGAGCGTTGAAAAGGGACGCTTCGCGCGGCTCATGCAGATCATGAAAGTGCGGCTGCCCTATCAGCTGTCCACCTTTAGACTGGGACCCGCAGCACTTGACCAACCAGCAGCAGTGTTACTGCTATTGTGCTGGACCAGGAGAGTGAGTACACCTTATAACATTCTCACATGACTATGACAATGTTTCAAATGGTAATATTAGTGTACTGCGATTGTACAACAATATACTTTATGCAGCGAGTATAGGGCTGTCAACGATTAGTCGTGATTAATCACATCCAAAAATAAAAGTTTGTGTTTCCGTAATATGTGTGGGTGCACTGTGTATACCACACACACACACACATATATACTATATATATATATATATATATATATAAATACATTCACATGCATGTATATTTAAGAAAAAATATTATTTATATATAAAATATTTATTTATGTATAATATAAATTATATATAAATCTATATATAGTATATACATGAAAATATTTATTAAATATATACAAGCATGTGTGTGTATTTATACATATACAAAATAATTATACACAGTGCACCCACATATATTATGTAAACATAAACTTTTACTGATTTGATTATTAAGTTTGATTATGTTTGACAGCCCTACTATATAGACTAAGTATATACTCTTTTGAAAAGTAGTGTGTGGACAGTATGCAGGAAATAAAGAAAAGTTATTCAATTCAGTTTTCGTTCGTTTTATACTCGCGTAAATAAAGTCAGTCATTCGGACATCTGTACAGAATGCATAATGCATACGACCTACTTTCAAATATATCATTCTAAAAATCTTTTATATACAATATTGAGCTAACAAGTGATTATATTTTTTAATCTAATTAATTACATGACGATATATTATTACATTACATTATATGCCCTTAATTAATCACTAATTAATCGCAGATCAAATTTGGCTGCGAAACTACCCCCCAAAAGATAATTTAAAGCATTTTAGAATTTTGCTTTAGAAAAATTGTTTATTTGATGTAACATAGAATTTATTACACATAAGGCTACGACGGCCATGCTTTTTTCTGAATTGGTATTTCGATATTTTTACAGACAACGCTTGGTAACGACATTGTAATATCTTCATGCCTAAAAACATATGTTCAGTTAACGACACAAGGGTGATAAGTCAGTGTCAGTAAACCGAATTTAAATTAACTATTCTCAAAATATACAATTATTTTTTTCAATGAAATGATAGTCTAAATAAAAAAACTAAAACTGGCAGTAATGAGGAATTCATTTAGTCATTCATTCATTCGAATTTCGAACTTTCTATTTATCAAAGAATCCTGAAATAAAAATGTAAAAAACTGTTTTCAACATGGATAATAATCATACATGTTTTTGGAGCATAAAATCATCATATTAGAGTGATTTGTGAAGGATGTAGGAAAATGGATGTAGGAAAGGAGTAATGATGCTGAAAATTCAGCTTTTTTTCAGAGGAATAAATTACATTTTAATATATATTAACATAAAAAAGTCATTTTAAATTATCATAATATTTCACAATATTACTGTGTTTTTGTGTATTTTTTATCAAAAAATTGCAGCCTTGGTGAGCAGAAGAGACTTCTTTTAAAAACATAAAAAATCTTACCGATCTTGACCAGTAGTGTAGGTTTGTGAAAATGTTAGTATAACATGTTTATATTTAATGAACTCTTACACCTGTGGTTATTTGGCTCTGTGAACCTCATACATCCAGTAAATCTCAAGAAAACACTCGCTGATTAGAAGGCATTGGAGCAAAAATTGGTTAGAAAAGTAACGTTAGTTCTGAGAAAAATGACTAGTGCCATTTGTTTGCAGACTCTAATTGGTTTGATATTTTGGCTGGTGGCATTCAGACATTTTAAGTGTGTCTTAAGTGTATACATATTTTTGGGTGCACTGTACAGGTATATGCAGAAAATGTGCAATTATTTAAAAGAAATTGCACAACTAACAATTGCAGAAAGTTCAGGGTGAGTTGATTTTAGTTCCAGGAGTGTGTGTATGTCTAAACCAGGTGGAACCTGAAGATGTTGCAGTGTGGGAGTTGTGGACAGTGGTTTCATGAAGCTTGCACTCAGTGCCTGACCAAACCTCTTCTCTATGAGAACCGGTGAGGCTGATCGCCATTGTTAAGCGCATACGGTTGCTAAGCTAATCCTGTCTAAACCTTTTCATCTGTGTCTCGGCTTCAGCCTTTCAGCTTTTATCAGTTCCAGTGCTCATCGTGCACAAATGGTCTAGAGACCATCCAGAGGCTTCCAATGACCTGGTAAGTGCACTACTTCTGTTCTGAATCTAAAAGAGCTGGATGCCATTTCTGATGATCCTCATTCTGTTGTATTGCAGGGTAGATTTGGCCCATTTGGTGTTGTATCACCTCTCCCTGTGCTGCAAGAGGAAGTATTTTGATTTCGAGTCATGAAATCATGTCTTTTGCAAATGAAAACTGGAGAATTTTGCTTCTTGGCACGGTGGAGAATACTCCTAGTCAAAAGCACAACTCAATTTCAAACTATTTTTCTGACATATTTATGAAAGAAACAGTATGTTTGTTAAGAAAAAAGGTTGTGCAGGACCTTACTTTATTTCACAAGAAACTGGATCAAAAGTCGTTTTTTTAGTAGTTCAATTTTGGCAACTAAAACATTTGCTGAGAATTCACTCACCCCTCACGTATTCTTTCTCTTAGTCAAAAAAATTATGGTTTTCTGATGAAAACATATCTACCATTTTCTCCATATAATGGACTTCATTGGGACCAAACGGTTCAAGGTCCAAAAAACAGTTTCAGTGCAAACTGCAAACTGTTCAAAGGGCTTTAAAAGATTCCAGACAATGAATAAGGCTCTTATCAAGCTCATTTAATGAATAAATAACAAAGATTAAGTTTTATAAGCTCAAATGCTCCGCTTCTCTCTTTTCTGTGAGCACACGTTTCTGACTCTCCTTTTCTAACTTGTTCATCAAAATGAACAAATCTTTTCCCGAGTTAATTCATTCATTTAGTTCGTTGAATGAACCTTTTTCTTCAAAAAAGATTCGTTAATTTTGATGAACACTTCAAACAGGAGAACTCTTTTATTTATTTATTAAATGAGCGACCCTTATTGCATCGCCTGGAATCGTTTAAAGCTTTTTGAACAGTTTGCACTGAAACTGTCTTTGGACCTTGAACCGATTTAGTTCCCAATGAAGTCCATTATATGGAGAAAAATCCTGGAAGGTCTTCATCAAAAACCTTAATTTCCTTTGGACTGAAGAAAGAATGACATGGATATCTTGGATGACATGGGGTGAGTAGATTATCAGCAAAAGCTTTTTGAAAAGTGAACTACTCCTTTAATTACAATCAGGCTGAAATAAAATAAATTATTAGATGCAAAAATTAAACTTGGAAAAAAAAACTAATGAAAATTAGAAATGTTGCATTAGCAACTAATAAAAAACCCAAAATATAAATAAATATATATGAAAGCTGAAAAGATATATTTAAAAAAGATAAATAAAATGACTAAAACTTAAACTGAAAGGAAAACTGAAATGTAAAAAAAGAATCATTCAAAATATTTTATTGGACAAAAATAGTTTTCTCCAAAATAAGGATTTTCCTCCATATATTGCAAATGCCACCCAACCCATCATGATTCATGGCTTCGGACATAAAGGATATTGACTAATTTTATGCCCGACATTTCAACAAGAAATACATCAGCACAGAAAAGAAGCCTGCACTCGTAGAGCTTTTTCGCAAGGTTTAAGGAAATAAAAAAGGTCAGGTTTGATTTCACGTTGTGAATGTATTCACTTTGAAAGTAGGTTTGAATACGCTCTCTTTGTGGTCAATCTGAGCTTTTACCTTTCAAATGCATTTGTTACACACTGCCTTTCATTCGACTCTATATTTTAATCCCTCAGCTGTCGGACACGCCGAGGCAAGACCGTTGCCAAAACCTGCTCAATGCTTTAAATTCCCACAAAGACAGGTGAGACACGGATCATACTCTGAAAACTGCCCATAGGGTTATAACACATATTTCCAATAATATCTGCAAAACCATTACCGTAATTGCTTTACATTATAAGTGACTCTGGACATGTTATTTCACTCTCTACATATAGTGTTTAGATAACTGAAGGTGGTTCTGTCTTTCAAAATAAATAATTCACAGTCCATTTTTCTTCTGTCAAGGTTTGTGGATGATGCCGCTCAAATGCTAGCGCTTAAATAACTAGATGTTTTAGTTGGCAAGTGTGAGACGCCCAGGAACAAATAAAAATCTGTCACAGCGAGCCCTGAAGAAACAGCAGTTGAATACCAATCCAATGTGATTTTGATCTGTCGTAAAGGTTCGTCTCGGGGAAGGAAATAAAGAAGAAGAAGTGTCTCTTTCAGATTCTCCAAGTTCGGGCTCCTCCCCCTCTGTCGGTCGACCAATCCCCTTTCATCGCCGAACAGCCAATCAACATCACCCACAGGAGGAAGGTCAGAGGCAGGAGCACATTAAGCTCTTTTCACATCAACATTCAATGCAGTTCTTCTGTAATCTGAGTAAAACAGCATATCAGTAAGATAGAAATGTGGAAAAGGAATTTATTTAATTCAATACAATGAATCACACACAGTACCAGAATGAACACATGTTGATAAGACGGGAAGGGTTGAAGAGGTAAGAGAGATTAATGACATAAGCCGAAAACAAAATGTCTTTTAATTTTATTTAAAAGATTATAGAGACTTTACCAATAGTAACAATAAAACCCTGTAATTTGTCTTTAACAGAATTTAAGCAGAATTAACTTTAATACATTTTCCTGTTATATTTTACTCACCTTCATGATTTCCTAAACATGAAAAACATGTTTTAAAATAAGACTTTAGGTTGTTTTTTTTGTGATCATGTTTGCCAAGGTCAAAAAACGGGACACAAAAACACCACAAAATACGAGAACCAGTGTGATTTATAGGTTTAATAATTAAAATTTTAACAGTTTTTATTATATTCCATATATTCGTAATATTTTAAGAATATTTTTTTTGTGTAACCATGGTTACCAAGCTCAAAAACCGGATGCAAAAACATCACCAGTATGAAATATTGTTTAACAATAATTATAATTTTAATATTTTTAATTATTATAGGCTATTTATATGTGACCATGTTTGCTGGGCTAAAAAAACAGACACAAAAACACCACCAGTTTGATATATTTTTAATAATTGATATTTTAAATGATACGTCTAATATTTAAATAATGATTGATGTTTGCCAAGCTCGAAAAACACCACCAATATTGAACCATATATATTTTTAAATCATTTATATTTTTTAAAATATAAGTGTAATTGTATTGAATATTTTAAATAAATGTTTCATAATTAAAATTATGTTTATATTTTTAATTATTATTGACCTTTTAATGTTAGCCATGCTCAAAAACACCATCAAGATGATATATGTAGCTAAATAATTAATATTTCAAATGACTAATTTTTAATATTTAAAATAATTATTGACTTTTTTTGTGACCATGTTTGCCAAGCTCAAAAATCAGTTGTCGTCTTTGCCACAGCCCCACGTCACTGTCCTGCCAGCGGAGAGCGGTGGGTCCGGAGGCCCGTAAATCAAAGCGTCGGGTCACGAGAACACAGGTCACGTGCGTCGCCCTTTACAGCAGCGATCAAAAGATGACTGCATCAGTACTGAGACTTTCTCATTCACGAAAGACACCCAGCATCACCTTTTGGGTTTGTTTTCTCTTCATATTCATTTGGCTTATTTTTTGCAACAGTCAACAAGGTCTGTCTAGCCTTGCACGTAGCCATAAAATACATGTACACAGAGGCACAATGATTGCATGCGTCCATTTTGAGAAGGGTTTGCTAAAAACTAGGACTTTTCTTATACCACCGGGTAAGTGTGCAAAAAAATGACATTTTGATGTTATGCTTTTATCAATTCATATACAAGTTTTGGGTAGTTTTTAGTATGCATTGTATTCATAGTATTTTATTTTATTTGGCCAAAGCAGTTAGTCAGCTTTTTTCCCTTTAAAATACCATTTGTGTATTTTAAAATACCATTTGTGTCAATGTTTTGCATTTATTTATTTTTTATTTTAATTTCATTTCATAAAAAATATGTATTTTAAAATACCATTTTTATTATATTTTATTTTAATTTACTTGATTTTATTTTAGTAATTTTTTTTATCTTGTTTTGCTTTATTTTGTTGTTGTTGCACAGTTAGTCCAGCTTTTTTCCCCTTATATTTTAAAATACTATTTGTGTTAATGTTTTGCATTTATTTTTTTAATTTTAATTTCATTTCATAAAAATATGTATTTTTTAAATACATTTTTATTTTTATTTTATTTTTATTTTATTTTGATTTATTTTATTTATTTTAGTACATTTTTGGACAGTTTTGCTTTATTTTGTTGTTGTTGCACAGTTAGTCCAGCTTTTTTCCCTTATGCATATAAAAAGAATGTCATTGCTTGTGCAGTTGCTTCTTTTTTTATCTCGTTTTGTTCCATTTCTTTTTATTTTATTTTGCACCGCACAGGTAGTCCTTACTTTGTTTTCCTCATACAGTACATCTTAAATACAAAAAAATCCATATTTTAAAATACCATTTGTGTTAATGTTTTTCATTTCTTTTTTTATTTTATTTTCATTTCATTTAATAAAAATGTGTATTTTAAAATACCATTACCAAAATTTTATTTTATTTTATTTTATTTGACCACAGTTTCCTTTAGTGTGGCAAGCACCATCTAAATTATTTATATGTATTTATATGTTCCCAGCAAAGAAAATATATTAAAATAATAGTATTATTAGCATTAATGCTTAAAAAAAAAAAAAAAAAAAAAAAGCATTAATGCTTTTTGCATGCAGATTGTTGTAATACGGACATCTACCAATAGGGGCTAACATCCATAGCTAACTAACCAAACCTCTGATTGTTCATTACCATCATTTCCAAGTGATCGGGCACTAATGCTATCTCTTGTTTTGAGCTGCTGGAACAAACTGCTATTGTCAATTGACTCTGGTATGATATGTACCACAGAATAATGCAGTCATTTAGATTCAGTATGTGTACACGATCATCCTCACACACACTGTTGTCAACACGGCACCATCGCTTCTCCCCACTGTGTGCTGTGCTACACGGCTAACACAGCTATAAATCTTAACACTGGGCAGAAATCACCTAATATCATTTGAAAGTCTAATTTTCTTTTGTGCTTTTCAGCACTTATGAACAAGAAACCATTCTGTGTGGAGAGGCGTCTTCAATTTTTTAATAATCATCATAAATAATGAGTCCACAGGCATACAGGCGACATGAATAAATGCATTTCTGCATTATGACATCTGCAGTCTTATTTAAAGTTACAATGAACCTCAGTTGTAAAATAATATCAGCCAAATATTTTCAGCTGTAGTATTTTTTATCTTAATCATTTTTTTCATGGAAGCTTGTATCCACCACAGAATATATTTTTTTTAAAGATAAATGTCACGTTGACAATTTTTCTCTCACAATTGCATCTTTATATCTCACAATTCTGACTTTATATCTCACAATTCTGACTTTATAATGCTTAATTGCGACTTTACATGTTGTAATTCTGACTTTATTGTAATTCTGACTTTATAACACGCAATTCTGACATTTTAACACGCAATTCTGACTTTTTAACTCACAATTCTCACTTAATAACAGGCAATTCTGACTTTATAACTCTCAATTGCGACTTTATATCTTGTAATTCTGACTTTATCGCAATTCTGACTTTATAACACACTATTCAGACTTAAAATCTCTCAATTCTGTCTTTATAACTCACAATTCTGACTTTATAACATGCAATTGTAACTTTACATATCACATTTCCGAATTAATCTGTGAGAAAAAAGTCATAATAGTGAGATAAAACATTTTTATTCAAGGGCGGAAACCAGCTTCCATAGTATATACATATGACTATTTATTCCTTACACACAAAAAATGTTTTTTTTTTCTTTTTTTTTTTTTTTGGAAGAATAGACCTTTTAAACAGATCATGTTTGTTTTTTATAACAGTTGATCATGTCATTTTAGACTTGCCCACCAGGAGTTGCGACAAACGCTATTGACCTAGTGCCATGTTGCCACGGTTACGGTGATGGAACAAGCCTGTATAACCCCAGAAAACCAGAGGAAGAGATGAGTTTGGGGTTAGTAGCATGTTAAAATAAAAAAAAAAAACATAACATTTTCAGATATGGAAGCATGTTTCTGCCATAAAATATATGTATTATAAAAAAAAATTAGAACAATTGTGACTTTTTGTCTCACAATTCTGAATCTTTTCATCAGAATTGCATGTTATCAATTTGCATTTGAGACATACAGGTTTATATCTCACAGTTCTGAGTTAATTTTCTCTGAATTGCTTAGAAAAAAGTCTGAATAATCGTTGTTTCATTTTTTTTATGTATTACAGTTCTCCTCCCAAGAGAATGTTTGCGCTCTATCACCCTTCATACAATGGATCTCAGGACCTGTCTAGAACTCTGCATCATTACAGGTCTGTAGAGAATGTATGCACTGAAGTCAATTAGAGATGAATTTAATGCTACTGTCATTCTGAAAATGATTTACTCAGCTCATGACGGTCCAAAACAGTATGTGGTCGGCTTTATTCAGGCTTATCAGCAGGTATCAAGCTCCAAAATGAACTACCATAATAACACAGCAACAGTGTTTATACTTTTTACTTAGTATTTGTCTTTTTTCCATTGCAAATATTGAATAATTCTTAAATCAGATGCATTTACTTTGGTAGAAAAATTACTTAAGAAAGTTTTCTGAAAAAAATTATCATTATACATATATTATTTGAGGCACATATATATATAAGATATCAAAAGTTAAAGATCGGTAAGATTTTTTATGTTTTTAAAAGAAGTCTCTTCTGCTCACCAAGGCTGCAATTTTTTTTATAAAAAATACACAAAATAACACAATAATATTGTGAAATATTATGACAATTTAAAATGACTTTTTTATGTTAATATATATTAAAATGTAATTTATTCCTCTGAAAAAAAGCTGAATTTTCAGCATCATTACTCCAGTCTTCAGTGTCACATGATCCTTCACAAATCACTCTAATATGATGGTTTTTATGCTCCAAAAACATGTATGATTATTATCCATGTTGAAAACAGTTTTTTACATTTTTATTTCAGGATTTTTTGATGAATAGAAAGTTCAAAAGAACAGCTTTTATCTGAAATGGAAAGCTTTTGTTACATTAAACACTACCCTTTAAAAAGTTTGGGGTCAATAAAGAATTTGTATTTTATTTTGGGGGAAATCAAAAGTTACAGTAAAGACATTTATAATGTTAGAAAAGATTCTAATTAAATAAATGTTGTTCTTTTGAACTTTCTATTCATCAAAAAATCCTGAAATAAAAATGTAAAAAACTGTTTTCAACATGGATAATAATCATACATGTTTTTGGAGCATAAAATCATCATATTAGAGTGATTTGTGAAGGATCATGTGACACTGAAGACTGGAGTAATGATGCTGAAAATTCAGCTTTTTTTCAGAGGAATAAATTACATTTGAATATATATTAACATAAAAAAGTCATTTTAAATTTTCATAATATTTCACAATATTACTGTGTTTTTTGTGTATTTTTTATAAAAAAAATATGCCGAAGAGCTAAAAACATAAAAAATCTTACCGAACGATAAACTTTCGACCGGTAGTGTGTGTGTGTATATATATATATATATATATATATATATAGATAGATAGATAGATAGATAGATAGATAGATAGATAGATAGATATAGATAGATAGTTATTATACATATATTTATGTATATAGACCTCATCAAGTCTAAAACGAGATTTTTTTTAAAGAGAAAATGTCAGAGGAGCTTGAGATTGTTTGAAACTCAGCCTTATTTGTTTGAACCGCGAGAGGCGTCTACTCTCATCCCATCTTACACTGCGCTGAACGAGGTCACTCTACCCTCGAAACGTGACTCTCTCGTGAACGCACGGACGGCTGTTCCTGGAAGCTATAATTACAGTTTATAAAGTTTTAAATATGGATACATTTCTTACAAAAACACATCGCTTTGCTTCAGAAGGCCATTATTAACCCCCTGGAGCCGTATGGATTACTTTTATGATGGAGGGGTGCGCTTTTTTTTCTAAATGCGGTGGGCGGGGCTAAACCGGCCATGTTGAAGTAGGCATTGATCTTCTTCTGTGGGGTGGTGTTTATCCTCTTTGACGTCATAGTTCCCCACTTTGAAAGATCGAATCCTGGTGTCAATAAAAGCTTTTATTGGACTAACAAGGACGTTTTCAGTTCTGAAACTTAAAGGATATTCTTATAATATGATGACCTGTTAGATGTCAAAGCTCAAGGAAAATTTGATCACCCCTTTAAGGAAATAACATAGTATTTCCTATAACTTTTGTTGTACAGAGTCATATCTGTATAAGAATGCTGTCCAAATTCCATTTGAGAAAAAAAATATATAATTTAGATTTTGGCTGAACTGTTCTTTCAAGTGAGTACTCTTTGCATGTCTGTGTAATTGTTCTGTTCAGTGCAGAGGACCCTTGTCGACTTTCCAGCCCCCTGCCTTCCGTTCCGTCTCCCGTCCCTCGGGTCACCCACCCGGACAGCGTATGAAAGCTGCCCTTCCTCTTCCTGCGTGACGTGCCACCCTACCCCAGTACAGTCGGCATGGGGGGGCCCACGGCCATGGGATGGGGAGGAGGCGACGCCGTCCGGATCCTGGCCAGACGCGTGACGGCGGACGGAAAAGTCCAGTACCTGGTCGAATGGGGAAACGTGAGCGTGTACTGAGACTTAGAGAGAAGAGAAGGGGAAAGGGCTAGAGACATCAAGACGTGCATCATTAGTGTTTGCATGGTTACGAGCAGAGGTGTGAAAGCATCAATGAGCAGGTGGGTGTCTCGAGAGCAGCCGGAGAAGAAAACCACAGCGAGCAAATCCAGGTTGAGCTACACAGCAGCTTCACTGAGATTATACTGTTAAATCTCTTTAGTTTCTTTTACAGTGTCTCCTATATTTTCAATACTGTTAGAAAACGCCTTTAGAATGCCTTGAACTTTATTATCATGATTTGTAATGCATAAGCTATTCATCGCCATCACATGATGTTCATGTACGCATAACGGTCAAAATGTGCAATTTCAGGAAAGATTTTTTCATGCGGTCACATCAATAATTGTAATATTTCAATGACAGGGAAATGAGTTCTCCTATAAAAGTAGTCGTTAAAAGAAATATGGTTCAGTACGAGATTCAGTCGACGTAATGTTGATTATCACAAATATTAAATTTCCTCTTGCTTCCCTCCTTAAAAAAAGGTACGGTTACATTTACGATGGAAGCGAAGTGTTAAAATGCTCACTATTATTAATAGTATAGCCAATTTTAACAAAATGATTTAAACAGCTTCACAGCTCAAAAAGATTCGCATTTCTGCTTTTAAATTCTTCAAAAGTTGACTGTCACTTCCATTGCAAATGTGGTCGATTGACCTTATCTTGTACTGAATTTAGGAATATTACTTTAATAGTAAGCATATCATTCGAATGTTTCATGATGGATGGCAAATAAAACAAACAATGCAGATAATCCCCATTTTAACGATCAACAGCATAAATTAGAACTTTGTCAAGATATGCTATTGAGAGAGTGGATTTATATGAATATAAGACTGTTCTTAAAACTTTTAAACCTGTTAAAATCACTGTAACTTATATGGAAGCCTATTTCTGCAACAAAAGAAAAAACAACATGTTTTTTGTCATAATTATGACATTAAAAATCATTATTGTGACAGTTATAATTTTGAAAAAAGTTTAAAAAAAAGAGAAAGAAAGTCAATTAAAAATTGTTTTTTTTGTCACAATTATGACAAATTGAAATTGACATATATTGAAATTATAAAATGTCATAATTATGACTTTTTATCTCTTAGAAATAGGATGTCATGTTTTTTCTTGCATGGCGGAAGTAGGCTTTTATTGTAAGCTCGAACGACTGCAACAGAAATATTTTTAAAGATGAACATTAACATTTTATCAGGTCCAATACAGATTACATGCAGATCATTCCTGAATAAAAACATGAGGCATTTAGTCCTTATGTGAAGCTCATTTCATCAGTGAATGATTATGAATGTATTGTGTGTGTTTTTATTTATTTATTATTTTTTTTAAATCCATGGTACGTAATTGTTAGGTCATAGATAGACAAATTTTATGTCAGGGTGACCAGAATTAGCACACTGTAGTCCTTTTTTTAATAGTCAAGTTTATTTCTTTGACGTTTTGTCAGATTATGTTTATATGTATTCTAGGTTGACTACTAAAATGTAAACAAACAATAGAAAGATACCATTATGTTGTGTAAAAGTTGCATGTGTCGACTTTCTCTGTTTATATTCCCATACATTTTTTTAATAAAAAATAATAATAACTTCCTCTAATTTAGATTCAAATTTTGTGAGTGTGTGTGTTAGGCCTGGTAAACCTTACATTAACCTTACATTATTCCCCCAAAAATGGTAGTTTCCGAAATCCTTGTGGGGACATTTTTTGGTCCCTATGAGGAAAACAGCTTGTGATGCTTTTTGAACATCGTCAAAATTCAGAAAGTTGTCTGTGATGAGTAGGTTGTAGGGGTAGGGTTAGTGTTAAGGGATATAATATACATTTTGTAGAGTTTAAAAATCATCATGTCTATAGAAAGTCCCCATCAAACATGAAAACACGTGTGTGAGAGATTAGGCTATTTATATTTATTGTGGTGACCACCAGGTGGCAGCCGTGCACGACCATTGAACGCGCTTCTCCTAACAGGTGAGCACTTTGACACTAGAAATTTCGTTATAATTCTTCTCACAGTTTCAAGCACGTTGTGTTATGTTTTATAAGGACTGTAAGGTATTTTGAGAATAACATAACAGCAGACGGCAGGAATGTTGTAGTTTGGAGTTTAGATATGCGTTGAACGCCATTTTGGCTCCGGTTGCCTTGACAGCAGGCCTCAGTTTCTGGCTCTGTGGAGAATCTTCACAGAAATATGTGGGTTATATAGTAGCCTAACGTTACTCCTTCAAGTGAACTCTGAAATATCGTAATTGGGATTTACAGTGCACACACGATTCGACCAAGCCTATAGTCGTGTTTTCCAGTGAAAAAGAAAAGAAAAAAGTTATGACGTTAAAACTGGCATGTTGTTAACATGAAAGATGGCGGAAAACACTTCTCTGTTATACTGAATGGTTTTGTAAAGTTTTTTTAAGTTTTACCTCTTTATTTCAACACTATTGATTAGTTTTATATGAAAGAGTTAGGCCTAAACTTTTTTCTTTAGATAGCCTACCATGTGTAAAAGTGATGCAGGTGTATTTACACGCAAAACACTTCAACAACAGTTTGCCTCCATCATGCATTGTTTTGTGTAGGCTACTTCTGCATTTTGTTACTGTTTTGACTTTGTTTGGCCTACATGTGAATGTCAAAATTGACTTCCCATACTGTACATGCGAAGGCGGCATGTGTTTAGTTGGTAAATAGGTTTTTACTTATTAAAAAGTTTCTGGCAATCTTAAAGGGATAGTTCACCCAAAAATGAAATTCCTGTCATAAATTTGCTCGCCCTCTTATTTTTCCAAACCCGTAAACCTTCGGTCATCTTCGAAACACAAATAGAGGTCTTTCAAATGAAGGGAGGTTTCTGTCCCTCCATTGACAGCTACGCAACTATCACTTTGACACTTTAAAAAGTTCATAAAGAAAAGAGATCATAAAACGAATCAATTTGAAATTAAGCAGTTTAGTCCACATTTTTTGAAGAGACTCGATCGCTTTTTTATATGATAAACAGATTGAATTTAGACTTTTATTCACATTTGATCAGAAAACACAGAAGCTCACTTGAACCTGCTTTACACGCGAGGTCAAGCATTGATAGAAATCGATCCACCATAAACAGCATATTATTTTGTGCTGTTTTATAAGGTGTTTTCCCCGGTGCAAAACTTACATTTCACAGGTATATTCTCCATCTGTAAATGTCAGAAAGTCATGCAAATATATCCTTTTTGCTGCTAAACTTCACATTGAACTAGAGCTGCTGCATGCATGCACGCCAAATAGGAGCGCTAATTCTGACTAAAATATACATTTTGCTTAGAAAATGAATATGCAATATTTTACATATTTTTTTATACATATTTTTCTTATGTTGGATAAGTGAACTTTTAGCTCATTACACTCAAATATTTTATAGGCTGCTTGAACAGAAGTAATTCAGGGAAGACATTTTTAAGAAACCAAATATAATAAAGACCTACAAGTAAGTGTATTTTTATGATAGCAATAACTGTAAAGGGACTAATGTATTGGGGTAAATCAAATGTAGGCTAATATACTGTGCCAATTACTGAGCTCAGATTTATGCCAGTTTTAAATAATGTCTGTGCTTTTGCTATTATTTATGTTTAATATTGTAATTTTAACTTCTACTTTAAAGGGATAGTTCACTTTGAAATCAATTTTTGGTATGTTTTAGCTTACCTCAAGGGCATCCAAGATGTAGGTGTCTTTGTTTCTGCAGTATTTTCAATTTTGATCTTTTTAGGTCAAACCGTCTCTTGTCTGTCAGTCATATAATGCAGGTCTATGGTCACCACCTCAAAGAGCATGCACAGAGAAGTCCAGATTAAATGTGATTTAATGACTCGTAAATGTAAATACACATTGATGGCCTAAGACACAAAATGGGCGGTTTGTGTGAGAAAACGAACAATATTTATATCTTTTTTACCTCAGGTCACCACAGCCACAAACTGCCTGTGCCCTGAGATCACTTGGACCTGGCTGCATTACTGACAGACAAGAAACGGTTTGACCTAAAAATATCAAAATTGAAACTACTGCGGAAACAACACGTACATCTTGGATGCCCTTGAGGTAAGCTAAAACATACCAAACATTCATTTCAAAAAAGTTTGAAAAAGTTTCTTTTTTAGATTGTAATGTTAGTTATTCGAATTATAATAATAAAAAAAAGGTTTTAAAAGTTTAATCTGAAATCTTGTAAAAATGATACAAAAGTCGAATAAAATCCCCAAATGGAAAAGAAAAGTTATATCTTATTCTAAACTATTCATTCAAATTAGGTAGCATCTTGGTGGTCACGTGAATAGCGACACGGAAGAGAAGAAACTGTTGAATAAAAGCCGATGTTTTTTTTTGTTTTTTTGGCGCAGAAAAAGATTTTCGTCGTTAAACCACTGTTGTCACATGGAGTATTTTAACGATGTTTTTACTACCTTTCTATGCTTTGAAAGTGGTAACAACGTTGCAGTCTATGAGAGGTCAGTCAGCTCTCGGATTTCATCAAACGTAGGCGATCTTAATTTGTTTTCCGAAGATTAACGATCGGTTTTACGGGGTTGGAACGACATGGGTGAGTAGGCTAAATCAATGTCATCATTTTCATATTTGTGTGAACTAACCCTTTAATGTATGTGCTTCTAGTAATAATTTGCTTTACACTAAAAAAATGCTGTTTGGGTAAAAAATGGACAAACCCAACCGTTGGATTTAAAAAAATGTAAACCAACGGTTTGGTTTTGTCCATATTTGATGCCTAGTATCATTTAGGCTAGCACGGAAAGCACTTATCATAAATCATAGATTTATATTTACTGGTCTGTATAGTAGTTTGGTTAAAGAAGTTATTAGGGTATTTTAGATGTTAGGTCGAGGTTCAAATGAATTGTTCAGAACTTCAGAACCGAGCGATGGCATCATAAATTCCTATAGCCTAGGCTACTCTGATTTATACGATTATTCATATTTATATTCAATGGTATGTACATGGTTAATTGTCAATTGAATCTAAATGGGATTATATCGTATCCAATTTTACACACATCGATCTACACTGGTAGCTACACGCGCACACACATGCATGCGCGTGCTCTCTCCCTTAACCGCCCCCCCCCCCTCTCTCTCTCTCTCTCTCTCTCTCTCTCTCTCTCTCTCTCTCTCTCTCTCTCTCTCTCTCTCTCTCTCCCCTTTCGTTCTCCTTCTTCATCACTCTTGTTTTGCGCGTGTGTGATATGTGATGCGATATACGGGCTGTAATCATTCCAATGGCTCTTGTCGAGCATGGACGATGATTTTGTTTCGATTCTTCCATTCGCATTACGGGAATATCGCTCCAGCGTCGACGCAGTCCATGAGCTCAAGGGGTTTTTGGCTTCCTTTGACTGCTGAAGGATATTTTCGCATGTCGAGAGACTGACGAGACACTAAGAGCACGTTCAATGCCGTTGGAACATGTCATATGTTCCCTTTCAAGGTAAGATGTGTGCTGCATCCTCCGTGTTCCTCCCTCAGCGTCCTCCTGCGCTAGAGGACCACTGATGCTGATGCTCTCAGTGCTGCAGGTGGAGGACTGCTGTCATTTTATCACTCTAAGTCAGGCAGCTTCTGTGTGCTCGTGAGGGTTAGAGACCCCTCTGCCCTTTAAGACGTTTTACAATCTGTTTAAGAACCTCCAAAACCCTGCAGGGTCTCTATCCCTATCTATTCCACTGCATGGAAGCTCACTGGTTAGAGGAATTATCTTGATTTGTATGAATGAAATGTCTCAGATGCTCACTACTAGTATTGTACTGAAATATCCTTTCATTTGGATACTTTTTGTGTCTGTACTCTTGAGTTTTGTGAAGTAGCTGACTGGGATGTAATTGCATGCTTTGGGGGGAATGAGCTTATTGCCTTCCCTTTGCAACGGTGCATCTGTTATCTTCAATAGCAGGCGCATCAATACTTTAACAGTCACTTAATAGTTTTTAAATGGAGTTGCTGTTGAGCGAGGAGCGCTGATTATTCATTCTTACTTGTGCATGTAATATTAAGTCACTTCAGTGGCTTTGCATTTTGATCTCTTGTTGAGAAGTCAACTTCATCACTTACATTTCGATGTTTCGTCTTTTGCTGAATTTAAAATGATGTCAGTTCAGCTCTTCTATTTTGAGAGCTGCTGGTTGAGTTATTGGATAGCCTAATATTAGTGTGGACAGTGTAAATAGTTGCTTTGAACGCCTATGCTATGTGATGAAAAAGAAAAGATGACTAACTGGGTTGAGAAGTAACTTGCCCAATGACTGACCTCTGTCGGTTCAAAGTTGAAGTGTGGAAACTGATTTTTGAGAATATAATGTGCCTGAGTTCCACTTAAGCTGTTTCCAATTTGTTTAGCAACGGGTATTTTCTTCTAATGTTTGTTCCATTCAGGAGAAGAACTGTTTTGGAACACTTTCAACAGTGAAAGTAGACTATGGTCAGTGTCTAAAAGAATGCATCATAATAGTCTAACTGTCCTAACAGCCTCATAATGTGTAAGTACTTATACCTGTTATTAATGTCTACAGACATATTTCAGTGCGTCACAGCATTTTCATGAACAATTGACAATGAATGTTGTAAAGATCATTGGCTTTGTAAAAGAGAAACTATTAGTGAGGAAGGATGACATTATAACATTTAAAAATATTGATATACGAGGGAAATCATTGTGGTGTACATGAAGATGTAAAAAATGTAGGCCTAAATAGGGCTGTGAAGCGATTAATCGTGATTAATCACATCCAAAATAAAAGTTTGTGTAAAAAAAGTGTAAAATTATTTTGCATATAAATGCACACACATACATGTGTATATTTAAGAAAAATGTGTTATTTATATATCAAATATTTATGTATAGTCATTTGCAGTATATTAGCAAATATTTTTATTTTGGATGCGATTAATCGCGATTAATAATTTTACAGCCCTAGGCCTAAATCTAGCTTACACATTTACCCAAATTTTGGGTAATTTGATAGTAAAAAATGACAGATCAGACCTGTTTGCCCAATAGTGGCAAGATACATATGTATATAAAGGACATCTGACAAATTAGTTTGTTCGTCAAGAACCAGGAAAAAAAAAATCTCACCATCCCCATACAAAGTCACATCTCTGTCTTTCACTGCCCTGACAAGAACATTGGTCTCCTCGGCTGTGAACCGCTCCTGGCGTGCGCCTGGTAAACTCGCCATAATAATAGCAATCCGACATGCAACATGCACACATGTTGGATGGCGCTCTGATTGGTTTATTTCACGTTACGCCAAAACCACACCTATGAATAATGAAGCGATTTTAGACCAACCCCTTTTAAACTTGCGTCGGGCACAAGAGTCATTTATCCCGCCGGTAAAATAGCAACAGCGCCCAAGACCCGACCACAAAGTTACTTGATACTTGCATTTCAGATCGTTAAAATAGGGCCCAGTAATTGTAATGAAAACAATAAAGGTATAGTTCTAAAATCGTTCTTAATTTAAAAAGAATAGCAAAGTCCGCACCACAACTATAACGAAAACGGCACAGAGAAACAATGTCGTTTGAATCACTTTCCTAACTATTTTTGTCCAGCTGATGAATGATAAAAACATTGATAGCCAATCAGAATCCATCCTGCTTTATAGAGCTTGAGCATTTAAAGTGACAGACAACAAAACTGTATAGAATAAACAGAACGATATTATGCACTGGTGTTGTTGATGCTAATAGAGTTATTGTTGTAGTTATGTTTATAGTTATTGTTATTGGTTTGAATGGGCCTTAAAGGGATAGTTCACCCAAAAATAAAAATCGAGTCATTAATTACTCACCCTCATGTCGTTCCAAACCCATTAGAGGGATAGAAAGCTCTCAGATTTCATCTAAAAGATCTTCATTTGTACAAATTTGGAATCCGCATGTTTTCTTATCGGATAAAACAATTTCCGACTCAGATGAGCGCATTTTTTATGCACATTTTTAGAATTTATTTGCAATTGGCATTTCCATCCAGCACATTTCTATGCGATATCCCACACTGTGCATAAAAATTGGTGGATGGAAACATAGCTTGTGAAACTTTACACTCTTTGGTCGCAGAATGACATATGGCGTATCTAAAAGAAAAACACAATTCAACATTATCAATATATCGGCAGGCCGATATTATTCGGCCGATTTTAGGCATTTTCCAAACTATCGGTATCAGCAGTTATATTGGCCGATAAATGAATATTTCAAAAATAGGAAAAAAATAGTTGGAGTTGTAAAGTTTGTCCACCAGAGGGCACTGTACACTGTTCCTGTTGGCAACACATGTTGAGTTGGTCACGAGACATACATATGTAACAATTAAAAGATCATCCCCATCAGTTCTCTTAACTCAAATAAGCATGACAAAATTTGTGACTATCATGTCCAGTTTTGCTGCTATTAAATAAGCCGAGAGTGAAGCGGAATTAGCTAGTAATAATTACGTTACGTTGTTACAGTGTAGTTGACTGACTGTCCTTTTAACTTTTGACAATGTGACTGAAGTATTTCTTTAATAGCATGTGACCGTTATTATAGCAATAGCAATGAGACGTATCATCTCTCCTTGGCCTGTTATATTGAAAATGTATGTTTTACAATTTGCAGTATGACATAATCCATTGCTAAATTATGGCTCATCATAGACTAGCTAACCACAAAGCTAGCTAATGCCACTATCATCAGTCTGTTCTGTTGTGACAATAAAAGAAACAAGTTTCTTTTTAAAATGCATTATCATATTTTAGTTAAAACTCATAAATAACTACAAATAACTAATGTTAGGGAAATCTGTTAATGTTTTATTGCGCATTTCTGGAAAAAAAAATCGGAATATCGTTTTTTAAAACCAACAAATATTTGTATCAGTATCAGATCAAGTATCAGTATTGGTCTGGGCTCTAATCAATACATAATTTACGCAATTTACTCTACTTTACTGCAACACTGTTATTCTGCAGATTTACATTTTGCATTATTTTAATCCAGTTAAAAGGTCATGTGGCCTATTAATTTTCTATTAAACGTCTTCATGTGATACAGATTTCGCAGGTTTGAGTTCATCAAACTTGAACTTTGGAAGGCAGTGAAATGCGGAACTTATTCGCTTGTGCTTGCTGTCACTCAAATATCGAAATATATTTTGAGATTATGCTTTAAAAATTCAGGGCTAGGGAGTTCACCAGGGTTTGGAATTGAGCTTCTGACTCACTTTAACATCAGCAGTGCAGAAAAAAACATCACTGTACTCCAGGGTTTTTATATTCACACCAGGACCAAAGAGGCCTGCAAGATGTTCCCTTATTTATAAAGTCTGCCTTATAGTAATTCAATTATACTCAAATGTTTAGCCTACAGCTTGACTTAACAGGCTTCTGTAGAAAAGATGGTCTCCCCATTTTGATTGGTTTTAACTATTCATGTTGCCAGAAGGTCATTTAGGGCCAGAAAACCTGATTCTGATTCAGTCCGAAGTCAGAATAAGGTGTTTTTAACAGGTATTACCTTCATCAGTCATTTTAAATAGTAAAACTTTTTTAATAAGGATATATAAACGTACAAAAGTTTTGGGTGAGTACGATTTTTATTCATCAAGGATGCATTAAATTGATTAGTAGAGACAATTATGCTACAATAGATTTCTATTTCAAATAAACTGTTTTCAACACTGATGACAATAAAAAAATATGCTTATTGAGCTGCAAATCAGCGTTTTAGAAGGATTTCTGAAGGATCATGTGAAATTGAAAACTGTTGTAATGATGCTGAAAATTCAGCTTTGCATCACAGAAATAAATTACATTTTAAAATAAATGCAGCCTTTTTTAATTTTATCCACTCCAAACTTTTGAACGGTATACTGTATGCATATAAACAGCAGCTACACTTTGTGATGAATACATATTTTAAGCTGTAAGCAGAACATGCTAATTAGTGTTTTTTTCTTCTTTTTGCTTAGACAAGCATAATTTTTATTGTAGCTCATATTTAAGGGATTTTGAACAAACCTCTAACCTTATTAAACTTTGGTGTGTAGCTTGTCCTGAGTATTTCATGAGACTGTTGAGAAGAGGTGTGCTATTACTGTTGTGAAGCTCGATCACTGACATACTTTTCATAGACTATATAGACCATATCTACAGTAGGACTAAATATCATAGAGCGATTTTTAGGAAGAGCAAGCTGTACAGTAGCATGCCAAGCTACAAACTAGTTTAAACTTTATTAGTCAACTCACTGATTTAAATAAATTAGTTAGCTACTCTACGTGTTTTTAAGAAAGTAGGCGACTATTAAAGCTATTTAAGGGAACAATGCAAGATGAAAGTCAGATGATGCTGTTTAACTCAGGAATTGGCACAAAAACACCTGCATTTATAGTTGACCCCTTCTTAATTTTACAATGTACACTCTTAAAAATATAGGTTCCAAATGGGGGTTTTAAGAACATTTTAATACCCTTTAGAATATTAAAAGAGCTACAAAATCAAAAATAACAAATCAACTTTCATGCAATGGAAATGTTCTATGGATGTTAAAGGTTCCTAAGGGAACCATAGAAGCAAAGAAATAATCTTTTTTTATTTTTAAAGTGTTTAAACTGCTAAAATCAGAATACATGCTCAGCATTTATATAACTGAGACAAACACACTGCAGTGACAAACACTATAATTCAATTATATTTCACTTCAAAAGAGAAGATGCAGGAGTTTTGATCAGTGAATCATTTATTTAGGTGAACCATCTGAAACAAACACATTCACTAAAATTATCGATTTGTTTATGCTGCATATGACATACTTGTGGAAAAACTAGCTTGTTTCTGGAAAAGCTACTATTATGAACAGCTTATATAAACATATAAGCTGCTCTTTAAAAAAATAAAGGTTATAAAAAGGATGTCTTTGTATTTCATATATTTCTTTATGTGAAGTTAATAATCTAAAGAACCATTTGCACAATAGAAAACTTCACTCTTAAAAATAATGTTTTTTTTTGTTGGCATCATTAGGGGCTTTTGGGTAGTGCTTGGAACTTTATAGGAACTATAGCCACCAGGGCGGTGCTGTTTTCCTGGTGACGTAAGCCATGCTTGTTGTTGTGACTTTGAAGCAAACAGTATAAAGAAAGCAAAAATTATGAAAAAGCTTTAGCATTTGGTTGATGCCCAACGTCCCTATGCTGAAAGGAAATATTCGCTTGGTCCCCTCAAAGTCACATTGGATCTTTATAGCGTAAAGGTTAAAAGCCCCATCTATCTCTGTTTTCCATGTTTGTAATATGTGTGTACACAGCCTTGTTTTTAAACACGTTTGTACACTTTTGTCACTTGTAGTTCCTATTGATCTGGTTTAGACCCTACTCTGAAGTAGAAGCTAATTTAGTTCCCCCATAAGTCGTTCCTAGAACTAAAATAGTTCGTTCCTGCAGTGCAAACACGTAAAAAAACGTGTACTTCCGCAATTAGTTCTGGGAACTATGAAAAGGTTTCTCCAGGCAAAAGCCACTAATCATCCCACGTTGAACCTTTAACATTCATGGAACAAAAAACTAAAAAAAAACTAAAAACTCAACAAGATCTGAATGAAGTGAAGAAAACACAGACCTTAAAATACACTGAACAAACCAGTGTATCAACTAAATGAACATCAGGTGCAAATGATAATCAAACAATGTGTAACCTAGGGTTGGACGATGTCTACCGTTTTGGCATCAGACAAACATCGCGAATGGATGTATTTTCGTAATATTCTAATTTTCCTCTAGATATTTTCCTCTAATATCTCATCAGCAATTTCGAATTCGCACGCTTCTGCTGCAGCTGAGCACTATGAGCGAATGTACAGTGACGTGACATAACAGCTAGATTCATAATTCAGCCGATGCCAAATGGACAAAAGAAACAGAAAACAGACAAAAATTAACTCATTGTTAAACTCAAACACAAGATAAAACCGGACATAACCCTGACAGGTTCTTAATAATGGAAAATGTTCTTTACACTAAGAACTGTAAACGGAAAGTTTGTTTAAAAATGGTTAAAAATTGGTTCCTCTTTTGCTTCACTGCAAAACCCCACTTTTGTAACATTTATTTATTTACAAATATCTTCATGGAATCGTCAATGCCAATTAGGGATGTACCGAAATGAAAATTTTTGGCCAAAGCCGAATAATAATGAAACGCTTGGCACGAAATTCGAATTCTGAACATGGTGTTTCACATTTTTTCCATTTTTGACCATTTTTTCACCATTGCATTAATTAAATAGTAAACAGTAGTAAATGTTACATAGTTTTTTTTACTATTTTGTCTTGCTTTTCAGAGAAAAATCTAATTTAAAAATATTTATTTAACACTGAACATTTGTTGAAGATTCCAGCAGATTTACAAACAAAGCACAATATAACTTTTATAAATGTACTAAATAAATTAGTAAAAAAAATTTAATAAAATGTATTTGGCCATCTTTGAAGCCCCCTTCTTGGCCTATAACTATAACTATAACTAACTGCTGAAAGTAGTTGTAGCTCAACAAAAAAGTGCATTGAAATGTGCAGAAAATGTGGATGAACCCACAACAAATGAATAAATGAATGTCCTAGACATAAGCTTATTCAGAAAAAGTGGCAGGTTCACAACTTTTTCCGCAACTGTCTCAGAAGGAGAAGAAAGAGAGAGAGCGGTTTTCGATTAACACCCACTGGGATGCCGTGAATGTAACGGGCAGTTCATGTATCTGCTATGTATGTAGCCAGGACTCGGACAATTCAGCAGAACAGTGTCTGCAAACGCCGTTTTGCGTCTTCTCTGACAATTTAAAGGGCTTCCTCACTGCCAACATTTTTGCTGCATTTATAAAGCACGCGGCTCTCACACACGTTACTCCTTTGATCGCGTCATCAAAAACATCATTGTTTGGAAAAATGTATTCTGTCTTTTTACTTTATTCGGCCAAACACCGAAGGTAAGAGCCCGAACCAATAAAGGATTTTGAAGGCTGAGACCGATACAAATATTTGTTGTGTTTTAAAATCCGATATTCCATATAATCGGTCAATAATACATTTTTATTTCGCGCATTTCGTCCTTTTCTTTTTTTTGGAAATTTTCACTTCATCGTCCATTATACCTGCCAGATACCGATAGTTTGGAAAATGCCTAATATCGGCTGATAATATCGGCCTTCCATATTGGCTCTGGCTCTAACCGAAAGTGCTTTTTTTTTTTTTGCTATTTTCGGCCGAATAATTTCGGTTGCCCAACATTCGGTGCATCCTAATGCCAATAAAGAACCTTTATTTTATGGTGTCACACTACTACTGAAAAATGTAACATAGTAGTGTTAGTTGCATCACTACTTTTTATAGTTCTTCACACTGTTCTTTACATAATGTAGGCCTGCTATATGACTAATACCTTGAACTTTTTTCCATTAACTAGCCTGCAAGGGATTTGATCTTTTCCTCATGTGTCAAATTACATGCTGATGTAGCAGCTTATGATATAATTGCGTAGAAATTAATATGAAACCTACACAGTGGCACCTTACACCAAGGAGCTGTTCGTGCACACGTGAAGACAGTGGATGCTGAGTTTCATCCATTAGTTCTCACTTGAGACGGCCATCAGTGAGTGAGAGTTATATTTAAAGCTCTTATACTGAGAGCAACGGCCAGCTGACACTGTTAAACTACAGCTGTGCCTCAGCAACTTTTGGGAAGAAGAGCGATACATCCGCTCTCATATTCTCCAGATACAAAATATGCCGAACAGATTTTTAGCATTTTTACTATTTACTGTTGCTTTCCTGAACCAAGTTTGAGACTTACACTTTTCAGATGTTTTATCTTGCTTTCTGACATAAACATAGACCATGCGAGTATGCAAATGCAAATGCTACTAGCAATGCTAATGTAAATAACTGAAAACAAAAGCTCATGCATCATTTGTTTGCAAGTGCCACTTGGTGTATACATAATGCAATGACATTTAGATATTATAGGTATAGACCATTATAGATATTATTGTGTGGCTTTGGTGTCTAAAATCATTTGTTTTTACAAATGATTCAAAGCAGCAGATACTGTGTAAATCATTCATTTTTTGCAGTCTTAGCTCCAGTGATGGAGTATTAGCACACAGAGACAGATGACAGATGCAGTAGGTAGGTGGAGTGTGGCAGACTGCCTGTTTTAGGACTTCACGGCTCACGCTCTCGCTTACTGATGCAGTGATAAAGAATGAAGCTTACTGTAATTGACTGTAATCAACTCTACACATACACACACAGGCAGGGCAATATACAGGCAATGAACCCCACCACCACAGAAACCCACCATACTGGCATTTCACTACAACACGTTTATGAGACTGGTTATGAAACTGTTTAATGTGTGTGCATTCCTTCGTTATATAGTATGCATGCTATGATGCTGTTTGCAGTGTTTTTTCATTAAATAACACATTTATAGTCAGGACCTCCTTCATAAAATATAAATATGTATATTTTAAGACCTGGTTATACTGTGTGTGAAAAAAAATGTTATAAAGACAACATATTTTAAATATTAAATCAATGCCATTAGTTACTAAAGCCAAAAGTTATTATTATTAAAATATTAATGAATATTATACTAAAATAATTTATTATACAATTTTTCTCAAAACTGTATGCATATTTCTTTAATTTATTTTACTTTATTATGATATAATGGAAAAAATAGCATTTAATGTTTCAAAAGCATAGAAATAATATTAAATAATTGCCATTTATGTTGCAATTTTACTAAAGGCAAAGGAAATTATTACATTATTATTAGGAACATTTTATGTTACAGTTATATCCTGATGGGACACAGTTCAATGCTTCAAGAAATATATAATGTATATATGTTTTCATTTAAAATAGTCAAGAAATATTTATTACACTTCTTTATATTACACATTTTTTCACAAATTTGAATAATACATATTTGTTTCATTTATTAAAAATATGTCTCACAACAGAATTTAAAAACGTTTTCTGTAAATAACAATAATTAGCATTATGTTGTTATGTACTAAAGCCAAAAGAAATAAAAATTAAGAAAATTTGTATTGTACTGTTAAATGTCTAAACATTTTCATTTCCATTTATATTTGTACATCACTTAGAAGTAAATAATACATTTTTATTAAGATTATTAAGGAATGCATATTTTTAATGTATTATACAGTAATTCATTGAGGTTTCATTCATGCCTCTTGTGTAAACGAGTTGCTAAAGTTTACTAAGGGTTTGTTAAAATCACTAACCCTAAATATAATTGATTATAATAGTGATGCTTTTAATCTTGAAGACTAAAATTGTGTGCTTTTTAAAGGATCTGAATGAATAAAGCTTATGGGAATTACACATCAATATTGCAGGGATACATTAGTGCTGTGATCGAGCGCTGTATCCACAGAGGTGAATTTATTTTATAGACTCGTATGGCTCTAATTCATGTCAAATTTCCATATTTTCATCAAAACACTCAGGTGCATTGGGAGTGGAAAGATATTAGAAACATTCATTATCCTTTGAATATTATTCTTAAGGAATTAATCAAATTTGTAGCCTAAAGGGTTTTTACAGACTCTATTTGAAATGACAATTTAGTCAAACATGTTTTTTTTCAAGTATTACTGATATAGTACATTCCTGTAATATTCAAATCAATTTATATTGCATTGTTTATTTGCATTTCAACCACAATTTATTAAGTTTGACTTTGTTTCCATAACTTCTCCTTTAAAAAATGGCACGCATGCATGTGCTGTTTATAAGTGATGCCTTTAAATGAGTTTAGGAAAGATAATAAACATGTAAGATCCATCAGTGAAGCACGGAGACTGTTCTTTTGCACGTCTGCAACACTGCATGTAAAAAATGTTTGATATTGAGGTTTCTCTCTCACGCTTTCATGTATGATTTCATTCATGTTCTCAGCTTTCTGTTGTTTTCCGATACACTAGTACTAGAACAACTCAGTAGATCGTAGCGGTTCACGTAACACTTTGTTCTTTAGTTCCACCCCGCATGTTCTTTTCTCCAGATGTGACATTCTTGCTCATGGAGCTTGCAAAAATAGAGAAATTGATCATTTACATGGGTTTTGTATTGGCTAACGTTACGTTAAAGGGGTCATGAACTGGCTTTTTTAAATTTTATTATATTGTTGACTGAGGTGCAACTTATGACGTTCGCTTGGTTTTTGCATTCAAAAACATACAAAATGAATTAGTTATAAGCTATTTTCTACCCTAGTTTTGAGGCTATAGCTGAAAACGCTGGTTTTTATTAGGGGTGGGGGAAAAATCGATTCTTACATGCATCGCGATGCGGACGTGGACGATTCTGAATCGATTCACAAATGTCAAAAATCGATTTTCAAAAAAAAAAATATATATATAAAAATTTATATATATTTATAATAATGTAATATTGACGCAACGTGAAAGACGGAACTCTGAAGCGCAGAAGTGCAGTGGCCGGACCGTCAGTGGCGTGCACATAACAGAGACGCAGACGTGATGACTAAGCGCCGAATCCAAACACCCTCCTCGTTAAAAGCTGACGTGTGGAGGGGTGTGCGATAGCACGATTTTTGATCGTGGACGATTAAAATGTCTCTACTATCTGCTTTTGAAGAAATATCGTAGTATCATGTTACAGTGCATTCTATCAGTTCAGTTCTGGCGCATCTGTCTCAACTGTACAACGCGACGTAGCCTACACATCACACGTTAATGAATAGGTACGCCGGGACACTGCAATTCACAAAAGTTCATTATTTGCATAAGCCTTGCCCTCCCGACGCTCAAAGGCACTGTCAAACAGCGCCTGAACACTGGACTAAGTTATCTTTCGAGTCTTCTGCTAATACTGTTAAATACATACAATGTTTACATAAACAGAATTGGCTATGTCTAAAGTGAAAGCAAACATTTGAGAGAAAATCTGGTGTAATATGCGTCTATATTAAACGCATTTAGTACAAGTCGCTTGCTGGTCTATAAATAGTACTGCCGCTCGTCCTTAAAGGGATAGTTCACAAAAAAAAATCTGTCATTATTTACTCTAATGTTGTTCAAACCTGTATTAATTTCTTTCTTGTGCTGAACACAAAAGAAGATTTTTTTTTTGAATGTGGGTAACCAAACAGTTGCTGGTCCCCATCAACTTGAGGAGAGAGAAAAAACAAAAAAAACTATGGATAACAAGTATGCTGCTAGTTCAGGCACACATTTATTTTCCTGTTGGTTCTTTGCAATGTTAATAAAATGTATTATTAATTCTTCATGGGTCATTACTTTTTACTTTTAAAGCAAAGTATTTATAGTCACACACAAAAAAATATTCAGATAATTCGATTTAGCATCGAATCGGAAGCCCTCTGAAACCGTAATTCGAATTGGAATCGTGAGGTGCCTAGAGATTTCCACCCCTAGTTTTTATGGGCGTCTCGCACTGAAGACTTGGAAGTAAACGCCCACTGCTGTGAGTGGATAACAGTTTTGCATATTATAATGAGTTTCGAACTCACCCGTCGATGCACTTGCGGGGAATTGTTTTGAAAACGTCTAATGTTGTAAAATGGCAACCGGAACTGATTCAACCTTATATGTTCTGATCTAGAGTCCGTGTGTTGCACGATTCAACAGACGGCACAGCACGTTCTTTACTCTTAATCGGTCTGCAAGTCCAGTATTGTTTACAAACAATCCTCAGTGAAATTAATTCAGAGGATATGCAGCAACTATCTTCTTCCACAACCAGGCACTGCACAATATTTTGTATGTGCTCGGTAGCTCAATCCGGTTTGTCATCACGAGGTAGGCATCTATGTTATTTAGCTATGCGTGTAATGCACGAATTGGATGGGCGGGGCTGAAGTCGGTCATGTTGAAGTAGGCGTTGATCTTCTTCTACAGGGGTGGTGTTTTATCCTCTTTGACGTCATATTTCCCCACTTTAAAAAACGAGCCGTTTGCTGAGCCTGGTGTCAATAAAAGCTTTTATTGGATTAACAAGGACGCTTTCAGTTCTGAAACTTGCAGGATGTTCTTATAATATGATGACCTCTTAGATCTCAAAAGCTCAAGGAAAATTTGATTTCTCTGTTCATCACCCCTTTAAAGCATGTCATGTAAGGCAGATCTTTTCCATCCAGACTGGTTTTAGAGACCTTAGCTGTTGAGCTTCAGAAACCCATCAGAAAAGTTCTTCTGAAGCCCGAACAATATTCAAGCCAATATTTAAGCAATTATTCACTGTTCTGATGTTTTGACATCAAAGTTCGTTTGAGATAATGGCATGAAGTAACAACATCTGGCAGCAGTGCTTATGACTGTTTAGTGGCCTTCTCTCAAAAGCTTCTGGGTTTGAGATTGAAGCGAGATACGGTGGAGGGCATGTGTCTATTCCAGTTACTGCTACTCAACATGGAAGTAACCCTTGAGGTTGTGCTTGTGTTCTTGCTTGTCATGTAACACAATGACATCCCTCCCTCGAAGTGGAAGCTACACTGTGTGAAGCTGCGTTCACAAACTAGCTGACTAGTCCAGGGATTTTCACACTGTTTGGATTTCAAGGACCAGCTAATAAAAATGATTGGCTTTTAAAGGACTGCCTTCATAGAAATATAAAAGCAGCTATATATTTTAAGACCCATTTATACTGTGTGAGAAAATAATATGTTTCATATTATAAAGAAAACAAATGACTTACTTGACGCTCAAATGAGGCGTATTCGGGTCTACCGCGCGCGCTCTCGACGTATTCTGCAGTCTTTGCATTGACTTTGAAATCATTCGCGCCTGACGCGCTATTCGCATCCGTTGTGAACGTACCATAACACATAATGAGGGTCACTACAAGCAAAACGAAGCATTGAGAACTTTGTAAGTGTACAGACAGTTTAATAAGAAGATATTTTATAAAGACGGTCCACTTTCGCGTATACAGGCAGGAGCCATCTTTGGAAAACAGTCTCAAGTGGAACCACGAACGCGTTCATACCATAGACTAGGGTTGGGTATCGTTTGAATTTGAATGATTCTGATTCCGATTCCTTGTTTTCGATTACGGTTCCTACGATTCTCGATTCCGAATTCTTTAAGAGGCAGGGTCAAAAAAGTTTAACCTTGCTAACCAACGGTCTTTCTGAAGGAAATACTCCTTCTGTCACAAATACTCCCTTTGTCACAAATTTTGCATTTTGCCGAGATTTCGTTATTTTTAGAAAAGTGAAGCCACACTTTGGACCACCGGACGTAAGCTTCATGTTCGACTTCGCGCGTGTTATGCCAACACTTCCGTGCAGCGCTTCTTCGTTGCGTGTTGTTCAGACGGTATTAAATGCTTAAATTTGCATGTAGGGACTCTCATTATGTTACTGTGTTTAGTGTGGGGCTATTTTGAGCCTTGTTAGTGGTATTAACAAGCGAATTTTTTTTTTCATTTCTCTATGCCCCCATATACTAGCGTTATACTATATTATGACTTTGACTCAACATTTTTTATTCAATGTCGCAGAACAAGCTTATTTTTAAAAAACGAACACTTGAAATTACATACAGACGATTGATAGAAACTACAGTAAATGACAGAAACTATCTTTGGAAAAAGGATATGTGAAGTGTAATTTAATTGTTTAGTTGGTTATGCGTCCATTGCAATAACATAGGGAGGCGGGGTTTATGAGCTCTATACTAGGACCGGTCACAGGGGGTGATAGAGACGTTTTGACTTCACTTTCTGAGGGCTTGTGCGGCACGCTTGCTTCAAACAGTTCAGAAGTTTGCTGAACTTCATACAGTTCAGCTCACTTGGCACAGGCGTTCGTGGTTTGACTTGTCGAGACTGTTTTCCAAAGATGGCTCCTGCCTGTATACACGAAGTGGACTGTCTTTATAAAGTATCTTCTTATTAAACGGTCTGTACACTTACAAAGTTCTCAATGCTTCGGTCTGCATGTAGGGACCCTCATTATGTTACTGTGTTAGTGTGGGGCTATTTTGAGCCTTGTTAGTGGTATTAAGCGATTTTTTTTTTCATTACTCTATGCCCCCATATACTAGCGTTATACGCTAAACAGTTTTCAGAGATAAAACTCTTTACATTCGATTATCATGAAAACAAATCTCAGAGAATGGTATGACTAGGTGCCAATGTGTTATTAGACCAAAGGTTCATTTTGTGCCGAAGTTCTCCTTTAAGTCACCATGGCAAGTTAAAAATAGTTACATTTTCAAAATGAGTCCTGAAACCCTGCCTTCTGAAGCCTGTCCTGCTGTTTTTGAACACAAGAACACTTGAACGAAAGGTATCTGATTAAGCCCGAAACCTGTCTAATTAGAAAGAGCTTGCTGAGACAGACTGGTCGAATTATGAAAATATAGTTTTGCGCATTCAATACACCAGTGCAGTTAGCATAAGGTTATGAGTTCAAAACAGCTGTTACTTCTTTGCCCTTTCATAAGTACCTGCAAATCCATTTATGAGATTTTTTTTTTGTATTTTAAACGGTTCCCACGTGGTGCTGTGAAGTCTTTTGTGGGATAAAGCTGGAAAGCAGCTCTTGAAGGTGAGCTTTAGAAATGAGTTTGATGAAGGAGTCTGTTGTGTGAATTTTAATATCAGCCTGTGTTCGCTCCCCACTGACAGCGCATTAGAGTCGTGTAGCTGTAAGCTGTCTTCTGCACGACTCAGGGTTCATCTTCACGCTGGCTTACAGCCCTTTTGCAGGATGACCTAGGTTTAGTGGGAGAGGATATCTGCATTACGTTACTTTAATGCAATACCATGCTCCACACACACGCACTGTCCCTATTTCCCCCTTTTCTTTACTCCTCACACTCAGTTTAACTGCGTTTCACGTTCTCTGACCACATTTTATGCCCATAATCTGCTGCACTCAATGTCCTCGGCCTGTGAGCATTCAGTGAGCATCCAGGCTTCTGCTGTATAGGCCACCTGCTCATCGCTGTCTGGGACTGAAGGTGTGACACGGGGCGGGCAGGCTCATACTGACACACAGATCGCGCAGGTAAACACATGCTGTGTTGCATGAAAGTGGGCCAGCATGTGCTTGTGTCTCTGCTGTATAGTGTCCTCACTGGACCTTCACTGGTCTCTTCAGTGCGCTGAAAAAAATTGTTGTAGAAGTTACTTTGAAACAATTCGCACTCAGAAATGTACAAGTAATTACAAAGAAAATGCAAGTAAATATAGAAGAAACTTGTTTTTGTTACGGAATTATAAAAAAATCAAAAGGTAATTGCTTTCTGAAAAAAAAAAAACATTTTCAGAATTACAAAATATAAAATCGCAAGAGTGCCAGAGAAAAAGAAAAAAAAAATAGAAGAATTGCAAGATAAAAACGTCAATTCTGAGTAAGTGAAATTTGCTGAGAAAAGTCATAATTGCGACATAACCCCAAAATTCAGGAGAAAAAAGTCAAAATTGATCAGATATTAACTCACAATCATGAGAAAAAAATCAAAATTGCAAGAACAAAGTCAGAATTGTGAGATATTAACTCACAATTTTGAGAAACAAAATCAAAATTGCAAGAAAAAAGTCAGAACTTGTCAGATATTAATCACAATTGTGAGAAACAAAATCAAAATTGCAAGAAAACGTCAGAATTGTAGACATAATTAATTATGAAACAAAATCAAAATTGCAAGAAAAAAGTCAAGAAATGTGAGATATTAACTTAGAATTATGAGAAACCAAAATCAAAATTGCAAGAAAAAAGTCAGAATTGTGAGATATTAACTTAGAATTACTGAGAAACAAAAATCAAAATTGCAAGAAAAAAGTCAGAAATTGTGAGATATTAACTTAGAATTATGAGAACCAAAATCAAAATTGCAAGAAAAAAGTCAGAAATGTGAGATATTAACTTAGAATTATGAGAAACCAAAATCAAAATTGCAAGAAAAAAAGTCAGAATTGTGAGATATTAACTCACAATTATGAGAAACAAAATCAAAATTGCAAGAAAAAAAGGTTAGTTGGGTGGGTTTAAGGATCAGGAGGTGGAGCTGGGGTTGGTTTAGGTATATGTATGGTGGAGAGTCCCCATACATCCCCATGGATTTCATGTTCTGCAGTGAGGACCATCTCTAATATCTACGCAATTCTGACTTTTTCTTGCGATTTTGATTTAGTTTCTAGAATTGTGAGTTTTACATCTTGCAATTATGACTTTGACTCAACGTTTTTTATTCAATGTCGCAAACAAGCTTCTATAAGGAACACATTGGAAAGTAGAAAGACTAAAATAAGTACTTTCTTGTCAAACATATTCCAATGATCTTTATTTCATTTACAACTTCGAAAAATCTTTTTTATAAGATTTTAAAAGACTGAAGGTTAATGTGACACTGCAAAGCAATGATGCTAAAAATTCAGCTTTGCATCACAAGAAATAAATGACATTTAAAATATATTCAAATAGACAGCAGTTATTTTAAATAGCAATAATATTTTACAATATAACTTTTGATCAAATAAAAGCAGCATCTTAACAACCCCAAACTTTTCAAATGCTAGTGTACATATTAGAGTTGAATTCTCCTAAGACTTAGTTATTCCCTCTGTTGCTTCTCAAGTTCTGTCCATCTGCTATAGCATCATCTGCGTGTGTCTGCTCTGTGATGTTAGCGCACTAGCGCAGGTATGAATGTTAGCGACTGGCCTCAGGGTAATGATACAATGACATAGTTCTCAGTCTATCTCTGGATTGAGGACGGATCACTATAACTACGCTTTATCTCTCAGGACCCAAATCACGACCCGTTTTCTCTCAAGTGGCCAACCCACACGCATAAAGACATATAAAGGAATACACTTAGGAGCAATGCAACAGAGCACACACACATCTCTGTGCTGAAGCAACGAATGATGGCTGTGTCATGTGTTTTTGCAGACACGAATGGGAAATATTGTAGCCCCAGACTGTCAGTGATTTATTCAGCATGTGGAATATTCCAGTGAACGGAAAATACGGTACAATGCAAATATGCAAACTTCACTGAGGCACTGCTGCACCTCGTACTTGTTCTGACAAGTTACTCCGCGTTAAATGTAAAATAGATGCCGGAGGACAGGACGGCTGTGTTTACGAATGGAACATTAGCTTACTTGAATACACAGTATAGTGCCGGATATATGAAACATAGTATGTGAAAATGCAGCTATAAACTTTTCAGATGTTTAAATGCAAACATTGTCACATGACCTCATCTCATTGCAAATAGGATCTTTAGAATTCTGTCTTTGAACTTTGAGGAATTATTTGTTGAAGTGGATTTACATATTGTAGCGTTAACGAAAGTTATCATGAGCATTGTAATGTTTGAAGCGAATGTCATAAGCAGCTGTCGGTTGGTGGAAGATTTTAAAACGCTGGCTCATTCATAAATTTGTTAGAACTTTCCTTCATGCTGTGGAAATACAAACCAGAAGACGGAACATGACAAGCATAGTGCTAAAAATGGGTGGGGCTACCAAAGGTCTATAATTCAGTGGGTGGCATTCAATTGTCATTTTGAAATTAAATATGAGCATTTACATCTAAATTTGTGTAGAATATTTTAACTTCTTGGTAGTCGGAGCAAATTATGAGTCTAGGAAGAGATCGGTTGCACTGCATTGTGTCTATTGTATATGGCACCTTTAAGCATATGTAGTTACTTTTACGCCAGTGGTTAAGGTCTAGCTGGTTAGCATAGATTACCCCTTGCTGGTAGATGCCGTTCAATTCCTGAACAATGTCTGTCTTCACTGAGTCTCTCTCCTCCCCATCATAAGTGGACATGCCCCTTACTGCTGATTGGCAGTGTGATTTGGTGCTCAGTCCAATCCACTTTAAAAAAAAATATGATTTTTTTTCTATCAAAAATCACTTGATGGACCTTTAAATTAATATATATTATTAGCATAATGACAATATATTAAGTGATGTTTTCTGACAAATGTAGTCTATCAAAATTAGGTGAGTTTAAATTTAAAACAATAAAAAATGTCTGCCAATGTGGTCAGAAAAATAATCTGGTTTTCCATTGTAAATGAAGTTTTTCTTAACCCATTAGCAGATTTTTTAGGAATGCAACAGATATAAACATTTTGGCCAATATCGATAACCAATAATTCTTATATTTGAAAGCAGATAACCGATATATCGGCCGATAAATCTAAATCCATTTTTTTTGAGAGCCTGATTGCAAAAACAAAAGTCTCACAATTTTAAAATCCATTTCCCAATCACACAATTATAATGTTCTCATTATAATTTCATGTTGCCGATATGACGGCACATTTTGCACTTGCACTTTATAGGAAACTATTTTTTCCTTTTTGATTCCAATCATATTTCAAGCAATTAAGATCAATCATGTTGAACAGTGCGCATCTTAAGTGTCTCAAGTGTCAAGTGTTGAAGGAAATAATTCATTATTTATGAGATTTAATATATAAGCCAAATTTTATTATTGGCCTAATCGATAACATAAAAATGAAGAAATATCGTCCGATATTCGATATGGTGGCCTGATATATTGTGCATCACTAGTTTTTTTTTTTTTTATTTATTTTTGTGCAGTGTAACTATACTATATTCTGATTGCAAAAAATAAATAAATAGATAAAAATCTAATTGATGGCATTGAAAGAGTATAGCTTTTTACTTCTGGTTAAATACATTTTGTTGCAAGAAACATATAAATGTTACAGATATTTCATACTGTATATGTTGTTTATATAATACTATAAATGCATTAAAGGCAATTGATAAAAAGTAATAGTTAAGACATTTATTATGTTACAAAATATTTCTATTTCAAATAATGCTGTTCTCTTGAACATTCTATTCATCAAAGAATACTGCAAAAATAGTAAAGGTGCATTCCATTCGACAGGGTCCCTATGCAGTGTTCACTGCTCCCTACTCCCCTGAACACGGTATATCAGTTGAAGTGGACTTCATTGACTTCCTGTGAAATGATGTATCGATGTTCCCTTATTCCTATGCCGTTTGCAGTGCCCTTCGAACTGAACATGCTCGTTCCCTTCGAAATTGGAATCTCACTTAAGATGGCGAATACCCTGTGAAGTCCACTTCGCAGTCCACTTACGGTTCGAATGGAACGCACCTTATATCTATTTGTTCTAATATCATAATCTGCGCAACTCGTCGTTCTTCTGATGGCGTTTGCAGGGCATTCCAAATGAGCGGTTATTGCTCAGCGAAGTCCACTTCAACTGATATACCGTGTTCAGGGAGTAGGGAGCAGTGAACACTGCGTAGGGACCCTGTTCGAATGGAACGCACCTTAAGAGTATTCGGTAGTATGCTATGCTATTATGTCATTAAGAAAAATTAGTTTTTTTCCCACACAGGCGTGAGCACCACGTCACATTTCTTTTAAGTGTTTCATAGTATCAAATATTATTTGTCTCACTGTTTGTCAATACTGTCTCACTTTAAATTTGTATGAGCTTCTGAAATGAGAGGGAGAATAACCCAATGCTGCATCCGAAATTGCACATTCTCCTACTATATGGTACGGGTAAAACAGTATGTGACAAAAGAAATATGTCCGAATTCACAGTACTCAAAAAGAGACAAAAGTACCCAGTTGACCTACTACTTTCAACAAAGATTCTGAAGTGTGCATGCATACGATGGACACTACTATCCCATGGGGCCACAGGACAGGATTTATAAATGGCAGTGAAGCGACAACCGATGCTGGTAGATCACATGACACTAACAACATGGCAGATGTAGTACGTCCAAATTACACATTCAAACCACACACATTCATCGGAAATAATTTTTCTAGTGAATCACTGAAGAATTAAATTCTTCCAAATAAGCACCTACTCAAGTGTGCTGATTTCGGACGCAGGCAGAGAGTGTGAGGGGAGGCCGGGAGACAGATGGATTAAAGGTGGAGGGGGCTGCTAGAGGAACACACAGGAACGGAGGTTGCCAGTGAGTTTGTTAGAGGGTTGGATCTAATTTTTTAGCTCATCCTTTTTGTCTGAAGGGCTGCAGACTACTATGACAGTACACAGGGTTGATTTACAGTAATTATAGTTATTAATTTCAATTAATAGAATTTACATTAAATGTGCACTCTGGTGTTTAATATATGTTGCACTGGTCGCACTATCTTGTGCTTATCGATACTTAGCAGCGTGAATGTACCACCATCACACACTGAAAAAATGATATGTTCAATAAGTCATGACAACATGTTTTTACATTACCTTAACTATCAAAATTAGTTCTAGACTTATTTTCAAAGTAAATTTTCAAACTTTCTTTTTTAAATTACAGCCTACAAGATTGATCTCATTTTTTAAAGTCAGTTTAATAATATTTAAGTTGAAATTATTTAAACAGCCAAGTAGAATGTACTTAAAAAGTTTAAAGTTTTTTTTACAGTGCATAAGTGAAAAATAAAAGTAAATCACCAATGGCATTGTAGAAATTGAAATCCTCATTATGTTTCTGGTTAATTGTGACAGCTCTTGCTTGATATATATATATATACATATATGACAAAAAATGGCATAGTATAATATTTAAGAGTTTAAGATTTGGTTCACTTTTTGAGTGTGTTTTGATTAATAACAATGTTAAATCAAATTCAGGTATGTCAAAGAGGATGTATTGAATTTGAATTAGGACATTTGACAGATTTTCAACCCAGTCACACATCAGGCCATTTTTATTAGTCCAACACATTATGCACTATAATTATCATTAATTTTGCCTGTTTTTTGTCCCTGATTTGTGGAATACATTTCCTTTTCATGTGTATATTAGCCTATCATTTAAAAATAATTTGAATCCATGGTTTCAAATGTTTTTATGATTTCAAATGGTGTGTGTGTACATATAAAAACTCACCTAAAGGATTATTGGTACACCATACTAATACTGTGTTCTACCCCTTTTGCCAGAACTGCCTTAATTCTATGCGGCATTGATTCAACAAGGTGCTGAAAAGCATTCTTTAGAAATGTTGGCCCATATTTATAGGATAGCATCTATGCAGTTGATGGAGATTTGTGGATGCACATCCAGGGCACGAAGCTTCCGTTCCACCACTTCCCAAAGATGCTCTATTGGGTTTGAGATCTGGTGACTGTGGGGCCATTTTAGTACAGTGAACTCATTGTCATGTTCAAGAAACCAATTTGAAATGATTCGAGCTTTGTGACATGGTGCATTATCCACCAAGAGGATGGGTACATGGGTTTTGAACCACCATCAGAGGATGGGTACATGGTGGCCATAAAGGGATGGACATGGTCAGAAACAATGCTCAACAATTTAAACAATATGCCCAATTGGCACTAAGAGGCCTAAAGTGTGCTCAAGAAAACATCCCCCACACCATTACACCACCACCAGCAGCCTGCACAGTGGTAACAAGGCATGATGGATCCATGTTCTCATTCTGTTTACGCCAAATTCTGACTCTACTATACTGAATGTCTCAACAGAAATCGAGATCGCTAGACCAGGCAACATTTTTCCAGTCTTAAACTGTCCAATTTTGGTGAGCTCTTGCAAATTGTAGCCTCTTTTTCCTATTTTATAGGACCACACCCCTAAATGCATTGAAGCAAGATTGGTTGATTAGATAATTGCATATATATATATATATATATATATATATATATATATATATATATATATATATATCTCACACATAATCAAATATTACTAAAAACTAAACTTTCATATTTATTCCATTTTAATTGTGTTTTCCTTATGTACAGTTATGTATTGTGTGCCCCTTCAATTCAGTTCTGAATGGCCCTGATTTACGAGTAACTTTACTTGCTTGTTCTGCACATGGGCGGCAGTTTCCATCAAACTGAGATCATATAACAATCATCACCACTAATTCGTCCTCTGATTTCCACATCTCATTCACTCATCAAATCTCTGGTGTCATGTACACATAGTATGAGCTATACATAGCGAACAGAGAGAGCAAATGACAGGAGAGAGAGAAATAGAGTTTTTCATGGATGGCTAGGTTGCTATGGGAACAAGAAATGGTCTCTTTCCCTGAAAAGTGTTCTCGCTCCCTCTGTTTCTCTCAAAATCCCTCATTTTTCTCTCTTTTTCTCTTTTTGCTTTCTTTTCCATCTCTCTCCCTTCTGTTTTTTCTCCCTTCCTCTCCGTCTCTCGCTTTTTTCTCTCTCCCACACATTTTAGCACTCTTTCTCTCCGCCTCCCTCTCTCTTTTCGTCCCGTTCTATCCTCGTCTTCCATACCTCTCTCGTTCCCCCTCTCTCTCTGATCACTCTGTCTCTTTAACACTCACTTATATTCTATTCTTTTTCTGAGTTGTCATGGCAATCAAGCTGAGGGTGTGTGGGTGAGGAGCGAGGGAGCGTGCAGCGACAGAGAGTGGGTGTTCGGAACTGACATCTCTTGGGCACTAACCTTGTTCCCTGTATGTAGATTTGTTGGGCGGGAGCTGTGAGAGTGCAGCTACAGTGGCACGCCGTGTGGAGGATGTGGCGTGGAGACGAGCAGGTACTGTAGATGGAAGCGCTGCTTAGAGAGTTTCCAGCTATTGATCTGGACTGCATGTGGACAGCCTTTCTTTCCATAACTGCAGTGTGCTGTGGAAATGCCTGGGAGGATTAGCATGGAAAATCACTTTAATCTCAGTCGTTCTCCTCAATGAGATTAGTAAACGGAGGCTTTTTGCTTAAAAAACATGTATTGATTGTAGTTTTGTGGCTTTTAGGCCTAGAAATGTGCAAGTGTAATTCTAAAAGTTGCCAGAATTAAAGGTCCCATCTTTTGCTTATACTGATATCAGCAGCAGTTTCCAGTGTCATTGTAGAAATCACAATCCCGATTGTTTACTGTATCTGTTTAAACCAAGCGTGCCGCACAGAGCCCTCAAAAGTGAAGCCAAAACGTCTCGATCGCCCCTGTGACCGAGTCCTAGTATAGCTCATAACCCCCGCCTCCCCATGTTATTCAAGGGACGCAAAACCAACTAAACAATTAAATTACTAAAACCGAGTATGTCCGAGCTTGCTCTTACTGTCTGAACTCTGTCGTCATTAAGTTAAGCCCGCCCGTTGACTCTATACACAATGTGATTGGCCCTACCAGATTTTGGTTTTTCCACTTCGAAAGTCAACGGAGAGTTGCTAGACCACACTTTGCGGCAAAATAATTTTTGCTGCCGCTAGGGTGCGTCTAGATTTCTAGGCTGATACTTTCTATCACGTTGATGTAATTTCAAGTGTTCGTTTTAAAAATAAGTTTGTTTTTAGTTAGTTATGTGATCATAAAAAGGTGCTCTGACGTCATGATTGAGAGCTGTGATTGACCGGTTCTCTGTGCGAGGTAGTCACTGAAGCATCAGCGGACTTATTTCATAATGTTGACTTTGTGGTTAGTAGTTGTATTTATCTTATTTTAACGAGGTTCTGCAATCAGCAGACATCATTGGAGAAGAACCGAGCAAACAGAGGCCACTTAATGAAAGTGCGGGGCGTGCATTGCGTTTGATTCAGCGCGAATGAGGGCGCGGCCTTGATTTCGTGGCTTTACTTCCTGCTCACGACTGCGCATGACTGGTCCCAAAACACGCAGACTCAGTGCGCAGACTCAGGTCCCAAGATGTCAACGTGATATCGAGACACTGGCAGCTTCAGTTCTCTCTGATGGAAAAGAGCGAAGGGGCGTCGTCCATCTTTTTTTACAGTCTATGGTTTAGACGGTAAATAATATAGGGAGATCAGCATCTCTTTTTCGTCTGCGTTTTTTACTGGTAGCAAACATTGTTGCATTGCCGCGCATTGTCCCTTGTGGATTGGAGTGTGGATCACCTGAGTCTGAATGTATTCGTCGTGTGACTGCATGCACCAAACCGTGCCGTACGATTCAGGATGAATACATACCGTTACACCCCTAATATGTATACGTGTGGTGTGTTTGTGTGTGTCGTGCAGCCCAGCCCTCAGCCCATTGTTGAGGTTGACCTCTCGATTACCTTATGTCACAAAACCAATTTTTCTTTCTTGACATTTGATTAAATAGTAATTAGAGCATGCACCGGTGTTGTGTCGAATTCTAACCCCCACCAAATTATTCGGCGAATAATAATTTAGCAGGCAGTCGAAATTCGGGACAGACATCGGTACATGTATTAATACCTCAAATTTTTATGTGTCTTGTTTGTACAAGAGGAATACTGCGTTGTAGCCTACACCACCATTAACCAACAATAATCGCAATAAGCTCCGATATGAAATTAGTGACATTTTTCAAATTATGTCCATTTTATCATGAAATTTAAACAATAAATGCCCTTTTGACACTCTTTAATGTGGCGTGACTGATCGCTACATAGGCACCTCAGTTTAAGCAGCAGTACGTGAACGTGATCCTGACTAACAAACATGAATGAACATCTGAAGGTATGTTGAAAGATACAGTACAACTTACTAATACTTATAATCTCGTGTAATGTAATCAGTGTTTCAATGGTGAAAAGACATCAGTAAAACAGTTGTAAACAATATCCCATGTAGCATTACATTTACATCAGGCAAGTCATTCAATGTCCACAGCTTATTAGTCAGCTAGGGTAATTAACTATTTCGCTAAATATGCACTATATTAGCCTATATATATACTTAACCTGTTAGAGATGTCTTTATATGTGGTTTAAATAAATATGGAAATGAAAATGTATAATGTATAAATAATTATATTTTAACAACGCATTGGAGTGAAAACATATTGGCTAGGCCTAATTAAATGTAGAAGTTAATGCAAAAACTGCCTTATGTGCAGCTTACATGTTTACATACAATTTGTTATGCGAGTGTTGATTCTTACAACACTGACATCTTTTGCGTCAACATACTTGACTTGAAAGTGGCGTGTTATCTAGACGCATTTTGAGCTATCCCCGTGTATTTCTATGTCTACGCCGAGTGATTCCGCGTGTATGTACACGCCGGTAAAATGTTTGAGTGAAAGCGAAACAAAATGTAGATCTACATCTGGGGAGCGCTATTATTTTTCCTAGGATGGTAGGGGAAGACTCATAAGTGGTATTAAGCCCCAGTGTCGGGTAGGTTTTTGGACGGGGTTGTGGTAGGTTATATATTTATATATACAGTAATGTAACGTTAAGTCAATGGCGTTCATAAACACGCTGAAAAGCGATTATGCGTGTTGGTAGCACACCAAAAATGGAAATACAAATGGGTGTGTCATACATACGCCATTTCATGAAATCAATCTGCAGATTTATTATATCTAAAAATAAATAGCAACTGAAATTTGGCTTATAGTTTGGACTGTTTTAACCTTTAATATTATAGTAAAGTGCAAGTAACGGCCCCATTAAGTTTACTGCATTAGCAGAGATAATCATTTTAACCTACAATAACTTAAATGAATAACTAATAACGAACTTAAACTATAACTGAATAAAGTTTAAAGACAGATACACAATTTGTTCAGTAAACCACTGTTTAATAAACAAAAGCTATTTTTTGTTTTCTCCCCTCCTCAGTTTTGTGTACCATTAGCGTTATTATATACTGATATGATATTGATGTAAAATCAAAACATGTCCCCCTTCCCTTATTATTTTTTTACATATAAAAACAGAACTTCACTAAAATACAGATCTACTTTTAAATGGACTTAAATGGAGATAATTTTTTTCTTTACTTTTTTTGCCTTCAGAAATGTTGGCACCTACCAGCAGTGCTTAACTGGCCCATGTTTACCAGCTAAACCTTGATGTCTTCTTGGGGAGAGACCTTGGGCTCTGTAAACAACTAAACATTTATCTCATTTGAGCCATTCTAAAAACTATCCAATCAAAAACATTCTCAACCTGTCAATCATAGGCTATTGCATGTTCGGGTTTGCTGGCATTATTGGTTAACTGAGATGTTTTTGGAGATAAGTTTGATAAAACCACTTGAACTTTAAGCAGCTTCTAATATCAGCGTTTGCTCAGATTCTCTGAAAAGTCTCATTTCTCATCTGTTTACTTCCAATACCAAATGGTCTGAATTGCTATTCATATTCATTTTAGAACTGTGTGTCAAATATTTGTATCTATTCTTTATTTCTCCAGTTGAGTTTAGGAGAAACATCTGAGACAAAGCTGATAGGCCTACTTAAATCTCCTGAGCTAAATGAGAGCATCCTCTGAGCAATAACATTTGGTTCCTGCTATTCCTGGATGACACATTCCTGCCTTTTAAAGTCCATTATGATGTAAGGTCACATGTCCATCACGGTGCATGAATGCAGAAATGCTTTTGTGCATGCATCAGAAGCACGGCCTTTCAGTGTGCTTGAGCCTACTGTAACCGACTATTGACATCGGCTAATGCAACACAGATATGATTATGAAAAACTTGTTTCTTCTCTTTTCTATGCACTACCTGCCCGGGGCATCTGGAGAGACTGTGTGTGAATATTTTTAGCACTGTTTTGAGTGCAGCGATGTGAATAATCAGTGTTTCTCTTGTTGGGCTGCGTAATGACGATGTGAAGCTGACCCATCCGTGGCCTTTTCCTCATGTGCACGGCACACATCATCACCCACAGCCCGCTAAAGAATAGTAGCACCCTCTCAGAAGTGTGCAAGCCAATGACACTCAGCGTTTGTGATGGAGAACATGAAGAGGCGCCTGCAGCGTTTGTGTCTGATGTCAGAGGGTGTTTAGGACTAACTGGTGCATTCATTTACTGAACTGTTGCAAATGGGCTGAAATCGATGCATATGAAGAACAGCTTTTCATTATCTTCAAAAAGCATTATTTTTTCACATATGTCGACAGCATATGTTGCGGCACCTTTCTTCCCAGTCTGTCAGTAACATCTGTACAATGACGTAACTCGCTGCTTAACTACCATAGTTCGTTGCATCACTGAAGAAATCAACTAGCTAATCACGACTGTTTCCTGAAACCATATTGTTGCAGATTGGTCATTCAACCACGTTGGTTAATGATGTCATGCAGGTGGTGAAGTAATAACTACTTTTAACAAATCTGTTAATTTTACAATCTCTTTATGAACTTTTTGAAAGTGGTTAATGTTAAAGTGGTAGTTGCGTATCTGTCAATGGAGGGACAGAAAGCTCTCAGATTTCATCTAAAAGATCTTAATTTGTGTTCCGAACAGAGATGTATAAAGTACTAGAAACCCGGACTTGAGTAAAAGTACAAGTGCTCTATCAAAAAAGTGACTTGAGTAGAAGTTGAAGTGCTCTTTAAGCACCACACTTAAGTAGAAGTACTAAAGTATTCAACATTTTAGGCAAGCATGAAAGCCAACTTGCAACGATGATTCGTAAAATTTTTATAATTGTAACGAGTAACTAGCAGAACATTAAAAAAATATCAAAGTAAAAGTATTAAATTAATCGAAAATATCTACTGAAGTAAAAGTAGAAGTATGAGAAAAAAACAATACTCTAGTAGAGTACAGATACAGCATTTTAGTACTTAAGTAGTTCTGACTTCAGTATACTATACATCTCTGGTTCCGAAGATTAACGAAAGTCTTAATTTTTGTAACAACATGAGGGTGAATAAACGATGACAGCATTTTCATTTTCAATTTTTACTACTTTTGAAAAGAAGTGTAAGTTCCCTTTAGCCTTGTTTCCTTGAATAAACACAAACATACAGTACTGTGCAGAAGTCTAGGCACACTAGTACTTTCACCTCAAACAAATGGTTTTAAGCCTGTTATTTATATATTTTGTTGTTGTGTCTCAGTAGGAAATATCAGTTTACAATTCCAGACATTAATTGTGCCATTGATTGTAATAATCCAGTATAATTTTTGAATGCACAAGGATTCTGACAACAGCCAATGCTCCACACGGAGGTTCAGATCTCACCATCATCAAGTGCATCTGAAATTATATGAAGAAACAGAAAAACACAGAGACTAAGACCAGAAGATGAGCTGCAACGTTTTCCAAAGGCGCTTGAAAAAACTGCAAAACTATAAACTGTGTAATACCTGGACAAAAGCTGTTTTAACGTAAAGGGTACTAAAGACCTATTGATTTGATTTAGTTAACAGTTAGTAACAGTTAATAATAGTTAACTAATAAAAGTGAATTGATAAATAAAATCTATTTATGATTATGACATTATTTTTGAAAACATTCTTATTTTACAGCATTTTTACACAAGTGCTTTTTCACAGTACTGTAGCTTTGCAGGCAGGCACTACCTTCGAGAATGTTGCCGCAGTTCTTCTGGTCTTACACTCCAAAAATGCTGGGTTGTTTTAACCCAATTTTGGTCAAATATGGACAAACCCAGCCATTTGGTTAATTTTTAAATGAAAATTTTAACCCAATGCTTGAGTTTGTCCATATTTGACCCAATATTGGGTTAAAACAACCCAGCATTTTTAGAGTGTAGTCATCTGTTTTTTCTGTTTCTTCATATAATTTCAGATGCACTGGATAATGGTGAGATTCGACCTCCGTGCTGAAGCATTGGCTGTTGTCAGAATCCTTGTGCATTCAAAAATTCCACCGGATTATTACAATTAATGTACACAATTAATGTCTGGAAATGTAAACTGATATTTCCTACTGAGACACTACAACAAAATATATAAATAACTGGCTTAAAACCATTTCTTTGAGGCGAAAATACTCAGTGTGCCTAAGACTTCTGCACAGGTACTGTAGTACCTTGTGTTAATCTGGCATAATGTCACTTCATATATTTCTTGCACCTAAATAATTTCATGTTCCCTTTGAAGTCTTTAGTTATTGTCATAGTTTCTTGCATGGCGGAGAGTGCCGTTGAACAGAGCAGTGCTGGGCAGCTCCTCCAGACTCACTGGGAGTTCTTGTCAGGACAGAGCTGGATGTGACAGGCTATTTCCATGGCAGAAAAGATTTCAGCTGGCTTACTGTCGAGCGGAGAGCCCAACGCGCAGTAGTTGCACGGCCCAGCGGTGGGGCTACGGCTAGAGCAGCGGCGCAGTACTGCCGTTTACTCTGTTTGTTTGTGTCACTTCATGGCCTGCTGATGTTAAAGGAATAGTTCACCTTAAAATGCGAAGTCTGTCATTAACTGCTAAGTCTCATTTGTCGAATACATCTCGACTACTTATTTTGGGGTGCTTGCTGGATCGGAATTGATTATTTTAAAGTTCAGTGTAAGGTTCTCTTATCAAAAATACAGTAAAATGACAGTATATTACATACATTATACCAGAGGCGGCTGGTCTATTATGGGCGCTGGGGCGCTGCCCCTCCTCCAAGTAAAAAAAAAAAGTTTTTTTAATTTGACAAAAATATGACTTTCTTCTGTACAGGTGTACGTGTTTTACACTCTAGAAGGATGTGGAGGGGGTGGGAAATATTTTTGTCAAGCCAGCTTAATCGTGTAGTTTTATCCTCGGGCGCGGAGGCCAGTCTCATGTAACAGATCGTAGCCTATAAGTGCAGCTAAAACATGCCTGTCATGAAACAACTACAGTGGCGTAGATGATGTAGACGTGTAGTTTGTATATGAGCTTTTTGCGCTTCAGGACCCGGGTTCGAATCCAGCCTTTTGCCGAACATATAGATATGTAAAATGTATAAACTATCATGAAGGTCTCTTAGCGTTATATTTTGCCAATTAACTAAAATCGAAACCATGATATTGTTTTTTGCCTTTATAAAACAGCCAAGACTTAAGAATAGGCATTCTGTTTTTGCTGAGTTATTTTGGAGAAACGTGTGCACTTTGCTCACGCGATCTTCATGGTCATATGGTGTTTTCTCCTAAATAAAAGCTCAAGGATTTATTTCTTGCAAGTGTAGAAATATTTTGTTTGGCATTCTAAAACACCATTGGTAATGTAATGTAGACTGAGACTCTCATAATTAAAAAGATGTTTGAGCCCTCTTTATTGTCCTGGTACAAAGCAATGCTTTATCTTTGTTTAACGAGCAGTTCATGGGTTGAAGCTCTTAATTTCAAAGATCACGAGACTGATGCATTTAATTTTCTACATGGCAGTTCAATTAACATTGTATTTTTAGACCATTGGTATTAAGTGACAAGGAGCAAAGGCCTAAAATGCACCAAAATGCAGGAAAATCACATCTATGAAATTCAAAATTTGAATTTGAATTTCAAATTTTGAAACAACCCCCATACAAACATATTTCAAAATGTAATATATTCCTGTGATGGTAAAGCTGAATTTTCAGCATCATTCATTCAGTATCACTAAACTGAATCTCAGCATCATGTATCATCAGTATCGCATATTTACATAAATAAATTAAATATACTGATTTGATGCTCAAGCAAAATTCCTTATTGCCGTCAATGCTGAAAATGCTGCTTAACGGTTTTATGGAAACCGTAATATATATTGTACGAATCTTGATGAAAGTATTTGAAATAATTTTTTTAAATAATTTTAACATTTTAAATGTCTATTATAGACATTGTTTTCAAATAGCTCCAACAAATGAAAACAGAAAAAATAAAAGTCTATTTGTCTATGCATCAATTCTAGCAAACATAAGGCTACTTGAGTCCAGAGATCTGGTTTGTGAGTGCATTTCCCTGTTGTCTCGAGTGCTTGGAGGAAATCTGACAAATGTGTGTGCGAGTCTGGACAGAAGTGTCCTGAGCTGGTCCAGCATCCCTCTGATGCTGCCACCATCTGTCAAGGCTGTTTCTGATTGGCTGGAGGTTCCGAGGCTTAGGGACTCATGCAACGAGAGGACACCGGGGCAGAATATCGACTCTGAGATGTTTTTGTAGCAGAAGTGTGGGAGACACGTCTAGATGTAAGTTTTATAGAAGAACAGGGATGAAGTGAAAAAGTCAAAGGCCAAAGTAATGGGTTTATTGCTCTTGCCTTGGCTGACAGGGTCAGAGCTGAACACGCGACAGCTTTAAACCTGATGAAACCTTAGAGCTATACCGGGCTATCAATATCAAAGTCTGCGCATGAGTTATACGTTTACAGTCTGAGGAGAAAGACACCCGGGTGTCTGTAAGGTACATTGCAGTCTAAAAATGTAGAAGCTCATATGTGTTGTGGTGTTTACCGTAAGTTTGAAAGCTGTGTCTCTTATGTTTAAGAGGAGCCACAGACTCAAGGTACCACGCATCTTAGGTATACATACTGTGTCTGTTGGGTTTTTTCTTGCTGTTTTTGGCTGGGCATCTATGACCGCCCATTGAACCATATGGTAAAAAGTTGCCAATTTTGGCACACTGATTGGGAAGGGTATGAATTTCATTTTGACCAACTGGTTTAACTCAGATGTTCGTATTGGCCCACCAACATTCCATTTACTGACTGATATAATGCTTACAAAAAGCTATAACTGGTAAATTATGTGTTGTTGTTTTGCGCAAACAAAGCACTGCTGGCGTTGCTTCATGAAATTGAGGTTTAAAGGCACACTATGTAGAAATTGTGTTTTGTCGAACAGCGACCCTATAGTAGCCGTGGAATACTTGCACTGTCGTAAATCAGCTAGCTAGACATATGTGAAAATTATTTGACTGTTCTAATTATCAACAATGTATGAATGAACAGCATCGGACTGTATTCGAATGAATATTAGAAATATTCGTTTGTTTAAATTGTTTGTAACGCAAAATTACGTTATTTTAATTTTTTTGTCACCATTTCTGGACAGAGCTACAATTAGGCAATACACAACAAGCTTACAATAGTAATTAAAGTTTTCTTTTAGTTGAAAACATTAAACAGTAGGCCTATGTGTAAACAAAAAATATATATATAAAAGCATTATTAAAAGCATGCCCAAGTAGCAACGAGCGAAAAAACCCTAATAAAGCAGATTGCGTCTTGCAGACTGCGCTGACAGACGTTTCAGAGACACAAAGAGAACGGTGTTTCTAACAGCACTTTGCATTTTCTGTTCTAAACCGGTCTCCCTTAACGAAACTTAAAATAAGTGTGTCTCAAAATCATTTTGCTATTAGATAAGTTAACATCTTTGATCACGGCGGGTCCAGCTGCGCTTACCTGCAGTTGTGATGCAGTGATGAACAGCTGTCTTTCCTCACTCGACTGTTTGGATTTCATGTGATTTCTCATGGTGATGATATAATAACTCAGATTAATTAATTAATTTGATCAAAAGTAATTCCGTTTAGTAAGATCCTTTTCAAGTAACGTTAATTCCAAACTTCGTGAGGCAGACGACAACATTATGTGATCAAATACAGACAACTTGTTAACACACTCCACAGCGCCATCCAGTGCATTTAATTATAACTTCGCCATCCAGTGCATTTAATTATAACTTATAAGTTCTTTCTAATAGGATTTATCATGGACTCACTGCATTGTACGGCCAACAAAGCAACGAATTCAAAATTTGAATAGTATTTTATTTTTCGAATAATAATTACATATCGAATATTCGAAAATTTGATATTCGTGCACATCCCTATCTGTTAGTGCATTAGGTCCAGCCCCCTATGGGCAGGTTTGAAAGGGTGGGGACTAGTGCTAGTAGTGTAGTCTTTACAGAAATCCCCCTCATATACACACTTTCTACTACAATGACGTAAAATGACGATTTTTGCGTCATTGGAGGAGGAAGTGAAAAAGGTAAATAGTGGATTTCTTTCGTCTCAGGGGAAAATGAGAGAGTATTGCATGACCATTTAATAGTAAGACTGGGTTTCTAACAATGGAAAGCTTAATGCAAATGGGTGGAGTGTCCCTTTAAATTTAATGGATGATTTTGCAGATGAATGTTTGGTAACAGCACCACATACTGGTCAAATGTTGTATGTTCCAGTTAAATATAGACTTTGAATTAATTGGAATAAAAGCATAGTTCTGTCTTGCATTTTTGTTGTTGACATGCAGTCCCTTACCTGTTTCTCCTCTCCTTCTCTTCTCCCAGATGCGAGGTATGCTGTCCCCCCTCCTACCGACAACAGCCCTCCTTCGCTGCTGCTCCCTCCTACGAGCAACCCGACTGGAATCCTCGTCTGTGTGTGATCAGTGGAAATCAGCTCTACATGTTGGACCAGGAGGAGGTACTGGCAGCCCAATCACATGTAATCATGCACTTCCTCTAGCACTTCCTTTCCAGCCTGTTCCTTTAGCAGAGTTTGCGTGCCGGGTGGTAATTTCACATGAGGATCTTTATTGAGACTTGCCACGGCTCAAAACACACACTTTCTGTTTCTATATTCTTTAGTTGACTTGCATGTGGGAGAGATGTAAGCGCAATTGTGTAACTCACATAAGTATTAAGTGTGGTGAGTCATTATTATCAGTTTGTTAATAATCAGTGGTCTGATTAAATCAATATTTGAAGAAGATAACACCAGTTTTTATTCAAAATATTTTTCAATGGCGAGTTACAAAAGTAAGGAGCAGATATTATGTTTTAAATAAATTCCTGATTTTACTTGACGCCTGTTAAATTGTACATTTGAGTTACCATTACCGATATCTAGAGAGTATTATATAAAATTAATTATTGATTAGTAAGGGGTCAATAAGAATTTGTATTTTATTTTTGGGGGAAAATAAATAAGAAATCAATACTTCTATTCATCAAGGATGAGTTACATTGATCAAAAGTTACAGTAAAAACATTTATAATGTTAGAAAAGATTCTAATTAAATGAATGCGGTTCTTTGAACTTTCTATTCATCAAAGAATCCTGAAATAAAAATGTAAAAAACTGTTTTCAACATGGATAATAATCATACGTGTTTTTGGAGCATAAAATCATCATATTAGAGTGATTTGTGAAGGATCATGTGACACTGAAGACTGGAGTAATGATGCTGAAAATTCAGCTTTTTTTCAGAGGAATAAATTACATTTTAATATATATTAACATAAAAAAGTCATTTTAAATTGTCATAATATTTCACAATATTACTGTGTTTTTTGTGTATTTTTTATCAAAAAATTGCAGCCTTGGTGAGCAGAAGCAGACTTCTTTTAAAAACATAAAAAATCTTACCGATCTTAAACTTTTGACGGTAGTGTGTATATATATATATATATATATATATATATATACAGTATATATATATATATATATATAGTATATATATATATATACAGTATATATATATATATATATATATATATATATATATATATATATATATATATATATATATATACATACTATATATATATATATATATATTAGAGCTGTCAGTTAAACGCGTTATCTGACGTCTAACGCAAACCCATTTTAACGGCGTTAATTTTTTTATTCGCGTAGACAAGATCTTTTTGTCCTAGCAAACTTTGTAGTTGTTTCACATACTTTTGCAACTGGAGCGCGGCCATGCGTTCTGATTCTCATTTCAGCGTCTCGCGCTCGTCATCCACTCAAAGCCGGCTCGCAAGCCCAAACGAGTGTGTGCGGCGTGCCTGTTGTTTTGTTTCCGGTCTAGCTAGATCCGCTTGCGCTTTGTGGTCGAAGGAGCAACGAAACGTCCTCGACGCGGGGCAAGCAATTGCAATGAATGGGTTTCAGAGCGCAGCGCGAGAACGTTTTGTGCCGCACACACTCGTTTCAGCTTGCGAGCCGGCCAAATAGTAACGTTATGTTTTGAGTGGATGACAAGCGCGAAGACGCCGAAATGGATGCCAATGAGATTCTGAATGTAAAGTTTACTTTTAAAAAGTTGCCAAATTGTCCCATTGACAAGAGCTAAAGCGATCTGTATGTTTTGTCATTATGAACTGAGCTATCATCATCGCAGCACTAATATGTATATGTATATATTATATATAATTACATAATATTTATATTGTTGTATAAAACCGATAAATAAATAAATAATTATATATGATAGCATTATTCTATAATATTATAATATATATTTTTAATTATTAATTAAAAGTGTTATAAATATGTCAAAATATATAAAAAAAATTTTCTAAACTGCATTTAACAATTTTGAACACAGATGTAGTTTATTATCCAAATGATCACTGGTGGAGGGATTCAGGATGCAACTTTCTTGAAACTTTTCAGTAAAACAAGTCTAAGAATAGTCTTGAGCGTCTGAGTCTAGTCTGAGCGTATGTTAGACGTAACTGCAGCCCGTGCAGTGCCTGTGGATCTAATGGACACACTGGCTAACCTGTGAAGCAGGCAGTGATGTGGATCAGGCTCTCTAGAGGAGGGAGAGGCTCATTAATCAGAGGCACCGTCCTGGCTAATTGCCACCCGTTTTGTTGCATGTCCCGATAAGGCCACACTTTGAATAGATGCGAATCAAGTTCGTGACAGGCTAATGGCTGTCACCACTGTGAAGATGAGCTCCACTGAAATATTCATGGTTGTCACTCATCTGCTGCAGGGGACAGTTGCAACCCTGTTGTGAGGGTCTTCATTCAGGTCCTGTAGTGAATGACAATCATCTCCTCCATGAAAGACATTTGCACTCTAGGAGTCTGCAGGAGGACATGTTTTCTCTGATTGTTTTCAGGAGGTGTTGATGAGTGAGGCGAGTAAAGTCCTTTCCAATCAATTTATGATGTTACCACTTAACAGCAAAATTGAGGATCGTCAGTTAATAATTTCACTGGTGTGTTATATGCACACTGGATGTGTTTTTTATGTATTGTATTATTTGATAATATTTTTATTTTTAAAAGTTCAGTTTTCATTTTTAGTTAACTTAATTTGTTTTAGTACTTTTTATGTGCTTTTGTAATTTGTTTTGGTATATTTAGTTGTTGTAATTTGCTTTTAATTTGAGTACTTTAACATCAAACTTCAAATTTATTTCAGTTGGTTCCAATTTAAGTGTATTTTTTTCAGTTAATATTTATTTATTTATATTTCAACATTATTTCAATTAACAAAATATATATATATAATGTTATATATAATATATATATATATATATATATATATATATATATATATATATATATATATATATATATATATATATATATATGTGTGTGTGCATATATATTTATATATATATATATATATATATATATATATATATATATATTATACATATATATATATATATATTATACATTATATATATATTTTTTTAATTGAAATAATGTTGAAATAAAATAAAATAAATATTAACTGAAAAAATACAGTTTAAAAAAAAATAATATATATATATATATATATATATATAATGTGTGTATGTGTATGTTTAAATACATATGTTTACTATTGTATTACTATTTTTAATAATATTAATTATTTATTAGATATTATAATAATTATATTATATTATATAATAATAAAAAAAACATCTAAAAACCCTTAAAAATGCTTCTGGTAATTTGGTTTTTAAAAGTGTGCTTATGTTTTTTTTAAATAAATACCAATTGATATGTATTTCATGCAATGACATTGATAAATTATACAGTGTGCTTTAACCACTCTAAATAAATGTAATACTGTTAATTGTCTGATTTACAGCTAATTTGAGTCATCACATAAAATGAAATTAAAAGAGAATCAAATTCAGAGTAGGTTACAGTAACATGTGTGATAGAAAATGTAATACTACTAATAATAATTTGTAACAATTATACAGCGTTTTTTTGAGACACATGAAAGGGGGAATCACTCAACCACCATCCGATGTGCAGATCCACTGGGATGATGCGACGGCAGCCATATATAGCTGCCAGAATGCCCATCACACACCAGCTTACTGGTGGAGAGGAGACAGTGATGAAGCCAATTAGGCTTCATAGGGATGATTAGGAGGTCATGTTGGACAGAGGCCAAGGGCCAAATTTGATATGAGCGCCCCCTGCTGGCCTCACTAACACCTCCTGCAGCTACCTGGTTTTCTCAGGAGGTCTCCCATCCAGGTACTAACCAGGCTCAGCCCAGCTTAGCTTCAGTGGGCAACCAGTGGGCAATGTAGTGACTTGTTGCTATGCTCAGAAACAGCCTACAGAGGGAGTGAGAGAGTGAGGAGTGATTTGCCGCCATGTCATTAGATCCTAAGTGACAGTGGCCCACGTCCGACTCCACACACTCTCTGTGCACCAGTCCTCAGATGAATGGTCCTCGTGCAGATCTCTGCAACCGTGACACTGCGTTATGCAAGTAGACACAGAGCAAGGCTTCTCTCGCTGTGAGTGGGCGGCAGCCATTCTTGTAGCTGCCCCAGGAATCAGGCTGTGGAATCATGCGCTAACCAAATCGCTCTCTGTGGCTGCTCGCATTGTGTTTCATTGTGGTATTCCAAGATGTCACAGTAAATATATTAATTAGCATGGACACAGTCAACAGAGAGGCTTTGATCGCAGCTGACGGTGTCATGACAAGCCTTTGAGAGGAGCCGTTAGCATTGTGGGAGTCTGTTTGAACTGGAGGAAAAGATTATGTAATGGATTCCTGGGATGTGTCACGTGACTATATGACAGAGCTCATGAAATGGTTTGACAAGCAGAATGATCTTTCTCAGACGTGCAACAGTTTTTCAACATCCTTTCAGTATTTCTCCCATTCATTTCCCAACGGGATTTTAATAAACTCATGCCATTAAACAAACCAACCAGTTACAAGGTGCATCACAGCAAAATAAAAATAATAGTCAAAATAAAACACTTACTAAAAAATATTAAATCTTCTATTTATTTTGTGTGATGTCTTAATTTTCCGAGTGGTTTGTTTGTGCAATGGCATAAATCCAGAAGACTTTTCAAATCTTAATATAAGCAATCGGCTTTTTTAGAAAAGAAAATTTAAAATAATAATTAAGAAGAATTAATCAATTATAAATTATTTACTGCCATTTTCTGATAATTAAGTAATCATGTGATCAGTAAAAAGTAACTAGTCTGATTATATATTCAGATTTTAAAATGTAAGTATTTAATAATTTGGAATCTGATCACATAATCCAGGTTACAAACAATCAGTCACTGATTATTTATATACTGTGTGTGTGTGTGTGTGTGTTGCAGAAAAACGTATTAAAAATAATTTGAAATAATGCGGACTGATGGCTTCAATAGAAGCATTTATCATCAATTAACAAGCTTGTAGCTCACAGTATGTCTGTCTTTAAATCTTTATTTATTGTTAAAAATCTATTCCCCTAATGAGTAAATTGGGATTCCTTATCTAAAACAGCCAATAGGTTTTAGTTGCTATTTCTAGTCAGAGGCAGGAAAAGAAAAGATTGTATATTATGTTTTAAAATTTATTTTGTCAAATTTTAGGAGAATTCTGGCTTATAAATGTTAGTCTCAAAGATTACAACAATTTAACCAATTTTAACGTTTGAATAGAAGTGACTTGAATGCACTAACAAAGGTCTAATTATGTCTGTTTTGTTATTTCATTTATCACTATTAAAAAAGTGGAGCTGCAACAAGACAGGTTTTGTTAACAGATCGGACCATTTTGTTATAGTGGAGAATTAATTTCCATATATTTGTGGTGTGAAAACTGTGCATCCATCTATCCATATCTTGCCACGTCTGACGGATTGCAACTGTATTTTCTATCCATAATTCAATGATTGCACAGTAAAAATGAAACAGGAGATAATATATCGCTGGTACGACGTTCTCAGGATCAGGACACAAACAAGTGAAAATCATCCTGTGTCATTTATTACCAGAGCAGCTGGAACCTGACAGTGATGTGATGTTGATATAAGCAGACAGATCTCATCCTTCTTCTCTTTACCTTCGCTGTTCTGCTGTGATGCCGTGGTGTTCGCGGGGCAGATTCGGATGCCAGGAAAGTCAGTTGAGGTTGGGGGTCAGTCGGGCTGCCGGCACTGTGCTGTCAGGTCGGGCTGTGATCTACTCAGCGCACCATCAGGACAGAACGGACTGCACACCTGCTGTTCTCCTCACTGTTTCCTCCCTCACCTGCCCCATCACACAGCTGGGCAGGTTTAGACTGCGCTGACATATGGCATACCCCCCTATAGTGCAGAATGGATGCGTTTGCCAAGCTTGAGCTCAGGCCAGATTTACTCACAGAAAGTGTTCTTGGGTTCAAAATAGCTAGATGTTAAACAACAGGAGGACACAGATGTCTCAAAGCTGAACTACTGTATTCTAAAGGTGACATTAGTGTCACCAGCACATTTTCAATATTTTCCTTCTAACACTCCCCCGATCTGCTATTGGATATATAGTATATATATGTATATATATATATATATATATATATATATATATATATATATATATATATATATTTGGGCTGTCAGTTAAACGCGTTATTAATGGCGTTAACGCAAACCCATTTTAACGGCTTTAATGTTTTTATCGCGCCAATTTTGGCCAAGCAAACTTTGTAGTTTTTTTTCCACATGCTTTTGCAACAGGACGTGACGCTGCACGATAAAACGTACTCATTTCAGTGGCTTGCGCTGCGCGAGGACGTTTTGTTGCTTCCGTCGACCAAAGAGCAAGCGGATCTAGCTAGACCGGAAACAAAACAACAGGCACGCGGCACACACTTGTTTAGTCTTGTGAGCCGGCCAAATAGTTGGTTAACATTACGTTTTGAGTGGATGACGAGCGCGAGATGCTGAAATGGATGCCAATAAGATTCTGATACTTTTAAAAGTTGCCAAATGGTTCAATTGACAACACCAAAGTTATCTGTGTGTTTTGCCGTTGTGAACTGAGCTATCATCGCAGCACGTCCGTCTAAAAAACCCACTGTTGCGAATTCTCCACCCCCTCGTCAATATCAGGACCTCGTCAGTATTTCTTTCACCCTTTAATTGATGGACAGTGTTACATTGTGTGAGAGATTACTTGCTCCAAGTGAGAATGTTAGTGTGAAGATAAAAAACGTATATGCCCACGTTGTTTTCAATTAAAAACATTTGCACAAAGCAACCTGATCCACTTTTCCATGTTGACAAGCATTAAATTGAGAAAAAAAATGGGACCAAAAGAAATCAAGAGACATTTAGATCAGATTAAAATGTGCGATTAATTAAGAGTTAACTATGACTTTAATGCGATTATTTGCGATTAAATATTTTAATCGTTTGACAGCACTAATACATATATATACAATACAATGAAGTCTGGATCAAGCTGGAGAGTTTTAATATATGCAAGAAATAGCTACCAAATTTGAATAAAATATACTGTTGCCACTAAAAAGATAATCTACTTTTTCTGTAATTTCATACAATATTGGTTCATCCTTTATGCCAGGGAAATAATTTTTAATTGTAACTTATAAACTATTAAAGACAGCACTACTGTGAGCTCTGAGGTTGTTAAGCCATCATGCTGCCTTATTTTACCTTATTATTATTATTTTTAATAAGCATCTTTAGCAGTGGAATTCCTGATGAAAAATTACAGTACATTACCAATGATTCTGCAGCTAAAGGAGTCGCACACCGGACGAGAAGCACAGCGTCGCGCAGCACTACGTCTTTAAAATTCGAACACATTATTCTCTATGAGTGTACACATACCGGCGGCACCATTCGGCGTCTGTCCACGGCGCCCAGCTCAGGACCGTGTTCAAAACCCTGCGGCACCACAGAACGCCATTTACATAGTTTTATATAAAATGTAAATTATTTTTGTCTCAAATCGTTGCTGATGGATCCTGACTTCGCCCTATGCTGCAACATTTAGTTTTGCTTTCATTTACAGAAATCAGCTGCTTTAATGACAATTGCTGATGTTAGTGGATCCGATGTGCGATACCTGGAGTTGTCCTGAGGCACGCGACGCGGCGCTGCACTTCTCGTCCGGTGTGCGACCCCTTAAATCTCCACAAATCAGAGAATCAAAACAAGGAAATGGCACCAAGGCCCTGTTTACTTTGCACAAAAAAAAAAAGTTTAAGTTTTATAAGCTCAAATGCTCGCCTTGCTCTGTACTGCGATGCACGTTCGTGACTCTTCTGTTCGAACTCATTCATCAAAATGAACAAATCTTTTTCCAAGTCAATTTGTTTGTTTCGTTGAGCAGCCTCAGAAGACGCCTTTTCCCCAGCTACTGACTTAATGCGGAAACATTATGGGAAGTACGCTAGCCAGACAGGATTTAAACCTTGTCGGCTGAAGACATATGTTTGGTTTGAAGATGAAAAATGTACCAAGCACAATGTTCTCTCAACATTCATGACTTCTAAAACACACTCACGGCGTTTGCCATGATCTTGCGGTTATCAGAGCGGAAACAAAAGCTGATGCTCTCTGTAGGTTTTTTCCGTCATCTCCTTTCGCATTTATATATAAAATGCGAGGTTTATTTTGTCCATTAGATCAAAATATCGTGATTCATGGTTCACCATATACGTAGCTGGTTGGTTTCGTAAATGTCTTTTAAGTCTTTAATGAAGACTTCCGGAAGACATAAAATGCTTCCAAAACCAAGGCCGTTGGAATAGTGGGCTCTGGCACTGTTGCGCTCTATACAGTGAATGCTCGTCTGTTGGGCAGGTGATTGCAGATCAGTCAGCGGGTCCATCTCCACCTGGTCTCTGACTCTCTGTGTTTTGTTCACAGTTACTCTCTGTGTTGTGTGCCAGATAACATTGAACCAGGTAATTGCTGCCAAGCCAACACAGTCGCCCAGCTGAAGTCACAAGTAGAGTCCCGCAAGTCCTGATACACACTGTAGATGTGAATCTAATAGTTTAATTTTCTTGAAATTAGCATGATTTTGTCAGAGGAAGCCTTAAAGAGGCTATATGGAACTTTTTCCCCCAAAATAAACTTAACAAAATCCGTTTTATTTTACCAGTTTATGAATCAAACATCTCCTGATGAGCATACTGACACCTTGTCCGTGCACAGTGGGTGCATTCTATATCGCCTGTATCCTATTTTTAATATTTTCTTTCGGGGTCCAAATTTTCCCGCGTTGTCTGCCGATGTGACGTCAAGCGCGTTCATGTTATACGTTTCCGATCACTCTGCTAACACCGCTAGTCAGCAACTAGCCTACACTCGAGATCGCAGCAGAACACTTATCTCAAACAATATATGTATTTGACTGTTATTACCTCTGTAAACATAATGCTGACCTCCATGTAGCGGATGACGTGTGCACTGTGCACGTACGGGTGCGCGGCGAGCAGAAAGGGAGAGCAGTTCTGTTTTTGGGCCACATGGTGTCAGTTACGGAGCTTAAATTTTAGGAGAAACGCATGTAGCCTCTTTAATGAAGTTGTCAAGTTTGTAACAGAAAATTAAAACGCTCAATTAATATGGATTAGTTTTACTACTGTATCTCTTTATGAACGTCAGTTGAGTAGCTGTCAATGGCGCGACAGAAAGCTGTCAGATTTCATCAAAAAGATCTTGATTTTTGTTCCCGATGATGAATAAAAGTCTTAAGGGTTTGGAACGACATGGGTAATTAATGACAGAATCTATTTGGGAAAACTGAGTTTATCCTTAAAAATAAATTTGTACTCCCTGCATAGTAGATAATTGTTCACATAAAAGGGCATGTACGTTAAACAGCGATCTTGCATGCTTCTAGTAAGTCATGAAGGATGTATTGCATGTTGTGCATCTTTTATGAGGCTATCCTTCCTGTAATATCGTTGCATCTGGCTCTAGAGCCATTTTAAAAGACATACAAATAAAAAAACATAATATTTAGTTTGCTTTTCCCTAACAGAAAACACCCTCATGGTTATAGCATAATGTAGACATCCTTCATTTGTAAAACTATTTGAGACAAACGCATCAGAATGCACCGTCAGGCAGAGTGCGCACCATTATTTTCCAGTCAGCTGTGTCAATCCCTTCAGACCTCCTAAATCTGCATCTTTTCTCTATGTGTGAAAAGCTGAGCTGTGCATAAAAATGGAAAGTGTTCCCATAATGCAGCTGGGTCCGAGTGACAAGGCCACCCCTGAAACATTTTAGCTGTTTCCCATAGGGCTCAGTGTCTGAGTGCTCTCTTGCCCCACTCATTTATCACACCAGACTGTAGGTAATCGCCTCCTTCACAGCCTTGCTCTTCGATACTCTCCCTCTGAACACAGGAGAGACGCTCATGCGCTAAAACAACCCCTGTGCAATTTGAAAGCAAACTTGCACTGAGATGTTGTCCTCCGTATGCTTGCGACGAAGATGAGTGAGCTTTCCCTATTAAGAAGAATTCACCGCGAATCCAGCCCCATACCGAGGCTTAAATAAACACATTAAACACACAAGTGTGCAATTATTTCCCCACCCCTCCCCACTTTCAAGGAATCTAGTCTCAACGGGACTTGTTGTTTTAATAGCGAAGTATTCGGATGACTTTCAGCGCAGAGCCCTGCACGATTGACTCAGGCTTACCATATTGACCTCACACTCTTTGCACTGACCTTTTATCTCTGCACTCCCGCAGGTTCACCCTTTGTTGATGCGCGCGCCGCTCCAGAGTCGCACAGGAACAAGCTGCTGCGGACGGACGGTAAGCGTGCCTGTGGAGGGGAGGCACCATCCCGAAATGGGTGAGTCACACACGTGCCATCCTGCTTCCAATCGATCTGATGCCTTGACTTTAACAAAGCGCCGACACTATTAGAAATGAAGGTTCTTTAATGGTTCCATGAAGGACTTTCCATTGCACAAAAGGTTTTTATAGTTGCAAAAAGATCTTTCGATTATTAAGGCAAGACATCAGGTTAATAGGGTAAAACATTTAAAGGGGGGGTTGATTAGCGATTTCACTTTTTTGATTTTAACCCTTTACCTGTCACCCCCTTTGATAATTGACATTAAAATGCACTATACAAACTTAAATGGTTGTAATTCCAGAATTTCTTTGGAACATACACCCAAGTTTGGTCTTGTTTTAAAGAAAACAATCAGCAGATTATTACTGAAGTGAAAAAAGTTATGATAGTTATAATTTACAGAAAATCAAATGTACTTTATTAAAATATTTTTTTAATATAAAATAAATATTTTACAAAATAAGTTTTACTATAAAATTACTATAAAATGAAAGCTATATATCTAACCAAGTTCTGTTCCTAATTTAAAGTTGATATCTCAAAAATTGAAGTTCCCATGAGATTTTGTTTAGTTGTAGTACCAAAAATAGCCACCGGATGCCATTGAATTCCATTGAATTTAATTGTATGCATTCTGCCATAACAAATTAATAAACTTCTATCCAAATATCACTTCTGTCACTAAATATGGAACCTTGAGACTCAGACCTGTCTGACAATATATGTTTGTCAAGATTAGAAAAGGTTTTGATCATAAATTATGAAAGATGATGCCTAAAAGGGGAGGGGCCTAATAAAAAAAATACTGTTTCTATGGTAACGCAACGTCCAATTTCAAAACGGTTTTCACAGGATGAATTCTGAGTTTGTAAGCTTTCGAAATGATTACCTAAATTTATGATAACTACTAAAATATGTGATATAATAATAATAATAAAAAAAATATTTATATATATAATACTTTTTAGAGGACTTCTTACCTTAACTTTTTAAAATATAAATTTATCTTTTTTCTTTATTGACAAATGCTAATTATGTTTTATGAACTTTTACCACTAAAAACCAAAGTTTCAATTATTAAAAGTGTGTGCGTCGACTTTTTGTGACAAAGGTCAGAAACTCCTGTAATGACGTCGATTTTTTAGAGGCGCACTCTTGTCATGAATTCATATATTACTGTTCATTCATAATTTGTTAAAAAAAATAGCGCTTAAATATCTATTTAGGAGCCTTAGACCTTTCCAATCGATATATAGTTTGTCATGACTTGATTAGGATTTAACAGTAATATAGTGAAGTAAAGTTAGATTGCCCGTATACGGGCAAGTGACAGTTAAGGGGAATAGTGTGTAATGTTGCTGTTGGTGCATGAACAGTATCTGCAAAGTTGCAGCGCAGAAACTTCAATGCAAGCAGAGATATCGTCTTTTAAAAATCAGGAAGTTTAATGCCTACAAAAAGACTCGAATGGGACTACAACAGGTTTTATATGTAACTAACCCATATATTACGTCAACCCTCCCTCCAGAATATGAAAACAAAGGGCATGGCCATATTTCTTCGGTTCGTCGAAAGTGTGTTATGTTCACCAGCTGTCAGGTCTTCTGTGTTTCGGACTTCCACGGACGTCTGTAGTTCGTCAACAATGGATACAATTAATGTTCGATTATGTTCCTGAAAATTACAATCGTAATTTAGCTCTCTGTGCTGCGCATTTACGAAAGACAGCTTCCAGAATCTCCACGAATTAGACACCAGATTTCAACAAGAAACTGTTACTAAAACCTCTTTAACTAATAGATCCCACCATACTTACCCAGTTGATTACATCAGGAATTACAAACTTTTTTCATTACAAATTTTTAGAAATTGTTTAAATATGCAAATGAGGCATTTTCTAATTAAAGGTAGGGTAGGCAATTTGTTTTATACTGGTTGATCAATCAATAATAGAAAGTGTTCTAAATATTAAAATGTACATATATCTTCTATGGAAGTCTTAGGACTGAAAACGTCTGTCCAATGATGCAATGTCCTACCTACCTGTCAACATATGTATTTTGAATATTATTGTAATGTGGTTTAAAACATGATGTAATTTAACGGCATCTCTCATGATGCTTTGCAGATTCTGCTGTGTGCTTTAATGTGTTTTGGAGGAGGCATGGCTTTGGAGACTCTCTGAAACAAACCCCTCTGTAAAAAAACTGAATATAGAGAAAGTTTGGTGTATTACTGAAGTGGAGATTTCTGGCTAATTTTTATAAAATGGGATTTAAATATATTTATTGTAATTGAAATATATGCAAATAGAGAAAGTGCTATAAAAACACTATTTTATTTCCATTAGTTTGAAAAGCTCTTCATAAAAAGCCAAATAGCACCAAATTGACCAGAGTGTGAAAAAACAGTATTTCGCCAATAGTATCTAGCTTTAAAATGTTCTTCAAACTAATAAAACAATGGTTCTTCTATGGCATCACTTCAAAAACCCCTTTTGGATCCTTAATATGTAGAGTATAGCATGCTGACTCCTGGTGAATAGCACATCTGCGTGAGGTGTTGAACGAGGTGGCCCTCTGCTGATCATCCGAGACTTCTTTCTCAGTTTCCGTGACAACGATTTGGGTTTTGCACGGAAGGGCTGCCCACAGCTATACGTTCTGATGATGTTCTCTGAGCGACACAGGGCTCTATACCACCATATGCCTTCCAGAAAGGAAAACGAAATATTGAATTGAGTTTATCTCAGGAGAATGGTGTAAATTAGCTGACAAGGCATGCTATTTGTGTGTGTATGTGTGTGTGTTTGGGGGTAACATTCAGATTCAATAGATTCATTCTTCATTGCATAATGACACAGTGACCTATTTTGTAGTGTCTTTTCCTGCTTAATTTGCACATAGACTTTCAGGATGAGACTATTTAGCTCTGTTCCAAAATTTAGTAAGCATCCTCGCCGTCGAAACATTGCAAAACCCGTTTTCTTAATTACTGCTCTATATATAAATCCTTAAAACGGCGGCACGGTGAATCTGGGGTAGCAGTGTCGCCTCATAGCAAGAAGGGTTTGAACCCCAGCAGAGCAAGGAGTCCCGTCTGTGTGGAGTTTGCATGTTTTTTTTTTTTGCAACTGTTTTTGAGTACGGTATTTACATTTCCATCAACTCTCCACCATTTTGGATTTTTTCCTTACTTGCGAAGAATGATGGAGGTTTTATTTGTTGCTTTACTGGCTAATACACCATATAATATAGAGTGAATTCATTTTTTATTTTTGTATTCTTTTTTTTTTTTGGTAGTTAAAGGTGAAATGTGTAATTCTGTTGCCCCTAGCACTCAACAAATTTGCAAATATAATTTACGAACACATTTCCTTTGCCCTAAGCAAACAGATAAGTAAAAGCAGCCAAATAAACTGAGCAACATTGTGAAACCACCGCAGATAGTGGAGTTTCCACACCACATAGAAAGTGTTTTAACATAAAAAAATGACACTCTTCTCCTTTAAAGGGGTCATTGTGTGCGGTCTCCTCACGCCCCCTCACCACAGTCATAAAATGTACTTTTTATACAGGTTAATATGATTCTTTAGGGTCTAAATGAAAAGTGTAAAAAATAACTGTGATTTTAACGGTAAAATACTGTAAAAATGCTACAGTGCAAAACTGTTAATTGGTAAACAGAAAGTTTCCGTACTATACACGGTAAATAACTGATATAATTTTACAGTAAAATACCGTTAAATTTACAGTTTTTGATAGTGAAAAAGACCAAATCATTGTATAATTTACAGTGAAACCGTAAATTGACATTCCCACAATTCCCTTTGTGACACTTCACATTTTCTGTATTTTTGTTGAAATAACTTTGGTTTCTCATAGTTTTATTGTTTTTTCTAATCAGTTATGCATTACAATGGTCTAAACATATACAGTATCAATATGTCAATAAGTTGGTAAATCCACATTTTATCAGAAAGTAAAATACGGTTTATTACTGTAAATTTTAAAAAAAGTCTGAAACCATTAACGTTCCTACCGTATTTTAACGGTAAAGTTCTGGCAACCACAGCTGCCGTCTTTTTACTGTAAAATTTACGTGTTTATTTTTTACAGTGTACAATCAACTTGTAAAAGTGCATGTACCATTATATGACCCCTTTAAGAATTATTTGGCTTTAAGCAACTAAATATGATCAGAAGCTATTTGCTTGATGCCCTTAAAATAATTAATTGAAAAGGAAATTCTGAAAGCATTTGAGCCGCGTGGTTGAAGTTTGTACTTTCAATGATGTAGTCTGATATTTTATTTATTTTATTTATTTATTTATTTTTTTGCTGCCTTGGGCGAAAACTAATTGATAAACAAGCACTTAAAGCTTTGGGTTAATGTTATTTGTTAATTGCAATTTGCATTTGAAAGCAAATCACCACTGCAGTGGCTCTTATGCGGCGAAATCCAAAAAGGTTTGTCCAGATCCTCAAGGTAGTGTTCATTTATTGATAGTTGAAAATATCTGCTATGTGACATCTATGTGTGAGATTAATTGTCTAAAAACACTTCCTGTTGTTAGAATGCATGGATCTAAAATGTATTTTGGTCTTTTGAATAATAAATAGAATAATTCACTTAAAAACTATTTACTCCCCCTCATGGACTGTTTCTTTCGTCTGTAAAACCAGAGATGTTCCTTCCGCTGGAGCTCTTCGATCTCATTTGTGCTTGTTGTGTGTAATTCAAAATGTCCAAATGGACACACGTTACACAAGGTTTTGTCTTCTTCACTTTAATTATGATTCTTCACACAAATCTAACATATGAGTTCAAATGACTTTTACAGACTACATTAATGGGGCTGTTGTGGTATTTTAAGGTAATACCTACTTTAAATGAGCCGTAAAAAGCAGCACAGACATTTTAAACATCTTTTTTCGACGGCCAAGAATAATTTAATACGGCTTTGGAACCACTAGAGGATGAGTAAATGATGACAAAAGTAAAAATTTCAGCCTTAAATAAATAATACTGTTAATAGTTAAATTAAATTTCATAGCACCATACTGTAAGAATTTTACATCTTGACAAAAACCCAACTTGACAGTACAGCACTGGCTATGAAAATAGTTCTTGGCCAAAGCAATTATGTGATGTGGCAGATATATAGTCACATGAGAAAATGAGTCACATTAATGAATAAAATTCCCTTTATTTGGGATGGCAGAGCATATTGCTCTCAGCTAGCTAACTAACAGTGTATGACTGGACAAAGAGTTTGAGACAAGGCATTAGTGTTTATGCAGATGTCTTCTTCAGGAGTGCACTAAAGGAATAGTGCATCCAAAGATGACAGGTCTGTCATTATTTACTTATCCTCATGTTATTCCAAACCTGTATGCTGTAATTTCGAAGAATGTATATACAGTTTTTTTCTATACAATGATGTTCAGTGAACATCTTAATGCTAAATGCTTTTTTTTAAATAAAATGAAAAAATAAAATTCACCGTTTATACACTATATTGATATTACAGTTTTTCAGAAACAAAGAACAAAAACAAACATATATATATATATATATATATATATATATATATATATATACATACAAACACACGCAATTTTACTCAAATCAACTTAGATAATAATGTGGTGATAGCATCATATTTTGAGTTTCTATTTATTAAACCAATCCCCTTCATTTTATTAACTCAAATTTTTCATTTCAGTAAAATTTTCAGCAACCAGAAAACTTTAAGTTAAACCAACAAAATATACTTTTTACAGTGTGGTGTGTGTGTGTGTGTATATATATATATATATATATATATACTGTATATATGTATGTATATGTATGTATGTATGTGTGTAAAATATATATATTGTTGGTTTAAATTAAAAAGTTTTATGGTTGCCATATATATATATATATATATATATATATATATATATATATATATATATATATATATATAATATATATAATAATAAAATATATATAATTTTTGATTACAAATATATATATATATATATATATATATATATATATATATATATATATATATATATATATATATATATATAATCAAAAAATAAATGAAAGTCAAAAAAACATTTTTAGTCATACCTGGAAACTTTTTTTTTCTTGGAAAAAGAATCTTTCTTTTTCTATATAAAGTAATAACATTTTAGCACTTTTTTAGCATGCATGCATTTAATTAATTCAAATTCAAAAAATCAAAAAAGCCATGTACTGTATAACAAAATATTTTAAATAAATTTTGCACATAAATTGAGCAGAATATTTTTTTAATAGTAATAAAAATAATTGAAAAAAAAGATTAAAAAGTTGAAAAAAAGTTTATTAGAAGTATTTTTGAAGGATCATGTGACACTGAAGACTGGAGTAATGATGCTGAAAATGTAGATTTGTCTACATGAATACATTACTTTTCAAAATATATTAAAAGGGTTTTAAATGTTTCAGAGTATTAGTGTTTTTACTGTATTTTAATCACATAAATTCAAGTCATGGTGAGCATAAGAGACTTCTTTCAAAAACATTAAAAAAAATAATAATCTTGCTGTCCCAAACTTTTGTGCACGTTCAAATAATGAGAATGAGGTTTTTTTTTTTTTTTTTTTTTTTTTTCTGAACTCTTCTTTAAGTTATGAAGGTGTATATTAAATAGTTTTTGCTTGCGCTATTTTCTGCAGGGTAACATTTTGTGCTTGTTTTTGAATCATATTGCTGAGATCACAACCGTAATCTTCAATTTTTTTTTTTACGCGTTCTAGAACTTTTTTTTTAAAGTTCTTGCTTTAGTTAAAAAGTAGTGCTATAGTGCAATATCTTGTCAGAAAGTGCACTTACATTTGAACAGATTCTCCCAATGATTAGCTTTCTGTCTCTCTTCCTGTTTCTAGAGAACTTTCATTTCATTTTCCAATATTTCATTTAATGGAAACATTTCTTCCTGCTGGATGCCAAAGGCGAGACTACAGTTTAGTCAGGCCTGTTCTCTTTTGTTTGGCATTTCTTTGCACACATGAAACTATATGAATTATTGATCCAGAGCATGGGCATGCAGTTTTTCTTCAGACAGAAAGAACATCATGCTGTTTCTTCGCAGTGTCATGAGTAATCTCTGTGCGGCCGTTGGGTTGTAAAGCTGAATAAATGCTGTGCTCGCCTGTATTCCCTGTGGCAGAGGGTCCACCTCCCCTCGTGCCTTCATGTCACGTCGGTATCAAGATATTTACAAGATGAATGCACCACAATGTTGCGTGGGATTTTCTGTAAGCTTTGACTTTCTAAGTTGGTTTCAATTAGAGAGTCATTGTGGGAGCAAATGTGCTGGGGTCATAATATTTGTTTAATAGTTTGTGTGGATTTAGTGCAGTTCATGAAGAGTACTATATTAAGTTTACGAGCTGTCATGTTTGTGCAACCAAAATATTGTATTATCTATTATAATGTATAATATACATTTCATACCCTAATGGAATATTATAGTATTACTTTTAGATTCCTTGAGTAAATGTACAAAAGAACTCATTTTTGAATATACAGTATTAAGTAAAAGGGCTGAATTATTAAAACTATAGTTTGCCAGACTAGTTTCAAGACTTTTTTTAAGACTATAGTATTTTTAATATATTTTAAATGTACAAGAAATTACTATAAATATATTGCTAATTTTAAAATACTATTTAAATACTAAATATTTATATTATGAAATATTTACATAGATGTATTTAAATTACAAAAAAAATACATAAATATATTTTCAAAATGTTGTAGTTATATAGTTTCAAAATCTGTTTGCAATTTAAATATGTATATTACCCAAAATATATTGTCATATTGTTAATTTTATCCTATTATTCCAGTATAATTTAAAAACTTTTATAAACTTTTCACACAAATCTAACATATAAGTTCAAATTACTTTTACAGACTACATTAATGGCGCTGTTGTGGTATTTTAAGGTATAAATATTTTTTTTTGTCCTATTATTTCAGTATAATTGAAAAACTTTTATAGTGTTTATTAATATTTGGAATTTGTATTTGTATATTTCCTATAGTAGTTTCCTGTAATTTTTGCTTTATATGTGTATGTAGTTTTTATACATTTTTATTTTAGTTTTTGTTATTAGCTAAATGAAGTTATTTTTAAGTATTTGTAGTTTTAGTTTTAATTAACTATAATAATTCTGACTTGAAGTATTTTTTGAAATATACTTTGGCATTTAAGACAAAAAAAATATATATATTTTGAAAAATATACAGTATTACCTTAAGCTGCTCTGTTTACAATATATATATATATATATATATATATATATATATATATATATATATATATATATATATATATATATACACATTAAAGAGGCAAAACAACCACTAATTGTGACTATAAACACACTGTTTGAGAGCAATTATTTAAAGAGGTTTATTTTGCTTTATCACAGTGTGAAAGGAAAAAATTGCAGCTCGCCGCTTAAAATGTTGATCAGAAGATTCTGCCAGCCATTGCTTTGACAATGGGCTGAACAAACACACAAACGCTACACTGTAATCCCACACGGGCTAGCGTTCTCACCTACCAACATCCGCCTTTCAGCAAATCAGCTAGGGCAAACGTCTCAAAGCGGCATTAAGTATTCATGACCCAAGACAGTTTGGCACAGCTGCTGACAGAAAGTAAACTTCCTGAGGAGAGAATATGTGAACAACAGAAGAGAAGAAATTTTTTTTTTGAAAAAAAAAAAATATATTGTGTGTTTTAGATTTTAGTTTCAGGCTGAAATATAAAAACTTTTATGACAAAAATGAGTGACTGAGACTTTTACCACTGAAACTGATTGGCATATTTTTATTCAAAAGTTAATACAGTTTTTCTCAGTCGCCTTGAATCCTTTCTGGAATCATCCTTAAGATTTGCAACCAGTAAGTGCATTTCTCAAAAAAAGTGTCCATTAAAGTATATTTAGAAATGTATCTAGAAATGTACCATAAGTATACAGTATAACAGTAGTGAACATTGTCTGGATACACACCCGTCTACAAACGTTTGAGGACACAGGTCGTTCTCCCCAGCATTCGGCTGTGTGACTTTCGACCCGTAAGGTCATGAATACATCAGAAATATGTATACAAGAGGCCTGCCAGCCATTGCCTCCCTACACTTCCATAACGCATCCTTACTCCTCTTCTTCCTGACTGTTGACCCTGTTTGTTTTCCTTATTTGTTCTTCCATTTCTATATCAAGTTTATATACAGTGGGGCCAAAAAGTATTTTAGTCAGCCACTGATTGTGCAAGTTTCCTACTTTGAATAATAAGAGAGGTCTGTAATTTTCATCATAGGTACACTTCAACTAAACAAAGTCAAAGAAAATATGCTTGAGTTTACTAGTTCAACCATTTTTAACTAATATGTCAAACTAATACTTGACGTTTTTTGAGTTGTTATCATACATTGACATTTGAAAATGTAAAAAACAGCAGTACATAATCAATTGCATGAATGTACCAAAACATTTGAAATTTGTTTCAAAGGAATGAGAAATTGCTCTATGGATGTTCACAAATCACTAGATAATGTGGAGGATGAACAATAGTATTGAAAATTTCATAATGAGGAATGGCATAATTTTCTGTAATGCTGTGGTCAAAATGTAAAGTAAAAGATTGTCAATGTCTTTCATATATAAATGATTAAGTACACACTTAATGCATATTATAGATGGATGGATAGACATACTTAAATACAGACAATAAATAAATAGATATAATTTAATAAATTAACTTTTGTGGATTAGGATGGAAGAACACTTCATTTCCCAAAATGCATCATCTGTATTGAATTTCTTTGAACTGCAATTTAAATTCTTCTTCTTGTCATTCCTAATCAGGTGTAAGATGTGGCCGATTCAATTTAAAATCCAGCTCATGAATTAAAGTCAATTCTTCAGTTGTGAATTTCATAATGACCGCCTGGCTCTGCATCTCTGGATGTAACGGCCCGACCTTCATTTCTCTGGCACAAGGAGGACGCCCTTTCTGTTTGCACGCTTCCCCTTGGACATTTTAGACCTTCTTTGAAATTTATTTTGTTATATAATATAAATACTGTGTGCCTGGCTTCTTTTCCAGACACATTTTCAAGAGTCAACTTTTGAATGATTACAGATACTCCATATATTGATTATACAAAACTAGGTGCTGAAATAATCCCTGATATCTGTGGCTCCCCCAAAGGTAGAGGTCATGCAAGGCCACGCAATTCATTTTCAGTGCTGTTGTTGTTGCGGTTCTGCTCCAGTGCAGCCTCATATGTTCTGTCATATTAAATATGCAACAGGCATATCATGGTGCCAGTGTGTCCAGAGGCCAAAGCATTGATATCTAGAGATCTATCACAAAAAAAATATATATATATATAATAATAACGCTGACTAGTATTGATTTCTAGGAATGATCACACTGATTTTTGTGGCATATGACAATGTAGATGCATTGAACGATTATCAGAAAGTGATGCATCATGAATCATCTTTTAGATTTTGAATGCAACTTCTAAATAATATCTATATTTGATAATCAAGTTGCACAATTCTCTATGTCTGAAAAGTTTGAAATGATGGGATATGCCTATATGATTAAGCCACAATGACTGTGTGTGTGGCTGACTGTGTACTTTTAGAGGACGTGCTTGTTTCTTAAGGGGCTTTCGCACTGGAGAAACCTTTCATGGTTCCTAGAAATATTGGTGGAAGTTCACAGATTTTGGTGCATTCGCACCACAGGAACTTGGAACTATTTTAGTTCTAGGAACTCTTTTGGAGGAACTAATTTAGCTCCTATTTCAGAATAGGGTCTAAACAAGCACTATGTTCGCTGATTGGCCGAGACAGCACGTGAAACACCAGTACTCGCCATTTTTAAAAAGGGTGTGTAAACACAGATTATAGAGAATTGGCACTGGCTGGTTACTTCTGATTTCTGGACTGGCTGCAGTAACACGTACTGTACCTGTCCATGCGGGGGCCGCTCGCGGTTCAATGCACAAATGAATGGGAGTCTATGGGGTTTCACCCCAGAAATCCACTTTTCTCAGGATGTAATTTTTTGTCAAGTAATTTGAAAGTTGCATTCAAAAGGGAGGGCTAAGATATAACACTCAGCTGAAAATTGCATTTTTAAGTTCACTTATCTGTTCTAAAAATCCGTTTAAAAATGTGATGACGTCATACAATAGCAGAATGCTAGCGTGTTCCGGCCAACAACAGCCTAACCTGTAAGAAATCAAAAGGACATAAGTACTCGTTCATTCGCCTTTTGGCCTATAATCTATGAACTTGCGGAATCAACAATAAAATCTGTTGATTCAACGACAAGCAGGAGAAAGAGACACATTTAGCCGTTTAGCTCCATTCATTCTGCTCTCGCCCGTGATCACCTCCTGTGGAATTCTAATGGAACTGCAACCAAGATGATACACAATGGGGCTAATAGGAAGTGCCAAGGCTCTCCGTTAGACGGGCTCTGGATCAACCAATGACAGGATCATGTGACAAAAAGGGAATCACATGACAAGACAGAAACGTGACAATGACAAGAACAAGAAACAAAACCCAAAACGTGACAATAACAGTTCTATCTAATAACGTATTAGCGGTGTTGGGGAAGCTACTCTGAAACTGTAGTTTGACAAGCTACTCGTAAGTTAAAGTGAGTTTAACTACAGTCAAGCTACCCGTTTAGAAAAGTAGTTAGCTACACTACAAGTTACAATCAAAAAGTAGCTAGCTACATTGAAACTACATTTGCTTTTTGAACAACGTATATTATAAATAACTGAATAAGGGTCTGAGGAATGTTTTAAGTAAAATATTTAGTGTTTAAAACAAGGCAATGCAATTACGATTTCAAAGAGTATTGTTTTATTACACACAACACTAAAATATCTCTGACTGTTTGTCAAAAGTGCAACAAATAGCCTACAAAATTGCAAGAACGAAATATACATCATAATACAACGTAAATTGCATGTAAAACATTTTCTCAAAAATACTGACTGAACTTGGACAAATAAGGCCATGGGTAATTAACGTTAGTTGTTTCTCCATCCTCCAAATCTGCCGTCACGTCTTGCTATATTATCATAATATGGGTGCGTCAACCCACTTCTGTACGTGAGTGAACCGTTAGCCGCAAGATGCGTGATTAAACAACAGGTGGCAGTAATGACAAAGAAATGAGTTTGTAATCTAACAAGAAGAAGAATATCCTTGCATCAGCGCTGATTTGCGCAGGCTCGACAATGTAGCAATGTAGCTTTTGCTCAGCGCTACACCGCTACTTGCTGCAAAAAGTAGTTAGCTACTGGAAAAGCTACACTGTTTAAAAAGCAACTGAGCTACTGCCAAGCTACTGAAAAATGTAGTTAAGTTGGTATCTACGCTACTTGTAGATAACTACTCCCCAACACTGCGTATTAGACGGGACATATTGAGGAATTAAGTCCTTCAAGTGGTTTGTTTCATTTAATAGTTGCCAGTGTTCAGATTCAAGGTTATGCTAAAACTTAAAGTCATCTCTTAAAATATCCACTCAGTGCTCTGTGAAGGATTGATGTCATGACTTAATTGATGCAGTGAGTTGGTTTTAACTGCCGACGAGAGCCTTGCTAGAGTTTCTTTATCAGGGTGTCACCAAGTGCAAAAATGAGTGGTGGTATCTGATTTGGCGTGAACTGACCTAGGTTCCAGAATGCATTCTTCTCCCTTTACCCATTGTTTATCAGCTCGGAGAGAAGTTTATTTTAAATTAAAATTAAGAAAACATTTGAAAAGTGCAATAATTTGCCTGATTGGCATTTACTAACGGGAATAAAGTGTTTAATGGGTAGGGTTAAGGGGTAGCTCCAAGGAGAGAGTTTTAGGGATTGGGACAATGTCCCAATAAACAAGCTTCACTTTACGATATTTTAATAAATATAATAATCACATACACTTAATATGTTGTTATTCATGCATACTATTTTATAATATAACTTTCAGTGTAAAACGCATCTATCACTATTTGCACTTAGTGCAAATATAACTGCTTCCTTTCTTTATTGTGCCATCTGAACATTTCTTGTTAAATTGAAGTGATAAGGAATTCCACATTGCTTATTCACCAAACCCTGAGTTAAAAGACCTAAAGTAATCATAATTTCGCTGCTCGACTGTTTCAATTTAGATATAACTGACTGTTTACATGAATACTCACAAAGATGGGCATTTTGACACATAAGCAGTATTTTTAACTGTTCAAGGCCAATACTAAATTCTACTAAATAGAAAGTAAATTAAATTCAGTACTCATGCACTCACTGTCAGTAACCAATCCAGTTCTTTATTTTGGTTAATTGTGCTTTTAATAACTCCTTATCAAGCACAACCTGCTCAAGGAAGGATTTCAATCCGATTGAGCCTGATTATAAACCGTTTATTTTAGATACTTTGCGGTAAGTACACTGTAAAAAAAATCCCGCAATTTTTACGGAATAATGCTGGCAACTTTAGTTGCCAGAACAATTCTGTAAAAATTACATCAAAACTGTAATCACTTTTACAATAATAAACCATAATCACCTTTACAGTAATAAACCGTATTTTATTTACTGAAATCTGTTGATATAATAATTTGATGATAATTTGATTACTGTTTTGTACCATGTAATACACTGACAACCATCAATCACCACAGCAGTGATTTAAGTTAAATGAGCAGTCAAAGCTCATCACAAGTTGTCTTCCGTTAGATGATACTTGCATAAAGAAGCTGCACAGAAGCTAAACACCATCATGGTAACACACATGAAATTAAAAAATGCAATAAACATTCATTTAACAACATTAAATGTAACATAAAACCCTATTGTACATAACTGATTAGAAAAAAAACAAGAAAATTATGAGGAAACATAGTTATTTCAACAAAAATACATCAAATGTGAAGTATGACGCAGGGAATTGTGGGAATGTCAATTTACGTTTTTTCACTGTAAATTATACAAGGAGTTGTTCTTTTTCACTTTCAAAAACTGTAAATTTAACGGTATTTTACAGTAAAAAATATATCACAGTTATTTACCGTATATAGTAAGGAAACTTTCTGTTAACCAATTAACAGTTTTGCACTGTAGCATTTTTACAGTCTTTTACCGTTAAAATTACGATTATTTTTTACAATGTATACTTACTAACATACTAAACTTCCAGTCTTAGTTTTTCTGCAATACTGCGCATTTTCATTACATGTAAAATACTTGTATGACCTACTATACAGTATTTATCAAAATAAGCAGTACAATATAGAGCACACTGTATTGGTTACTGTGTCCAACAATGCTATGCACTCAACCTAACCATTCTTTGCAGTTTGAATAAATGAATGACTGAATTGGAAGTGATATCATTTTAACATTTCTTATTTATACTGTATCAGAGTGATTTGGGACACAGCAGCGGTCTCAGTGCAGGCACTTAGCCAAACTTTAGATTTCATTACCAATAGAGTTGACTGGAAGTTGCAACCAAAGTTAGCTAACAATGCTTTTGCGTATCATATTGAGGATCATATTTGATACATCGGGATTTTAGGGCTTATATATTATGGGATAAGATGTAGCTGCCACTCTAGGAGGAAAAACACTTAAGCTGAGCAAAAATATTTTATATTATTTGGTGCTGATAGTTAAATGGCCAAAAAGTAAGATGAAATTAATTATAATAGTACAGCAGACTACTTACATACATCTAAATATCAGTCGTCACGCTATATCTCCCAATAATATGTCTTTGGAAGATGCTTTTTAAATGCTTAGTTTTCTGATTAAGGCTCTGTAGTTTTTATTGTGTGGGCAAAGCATATTATACACTGCAATATAATGATGATTGAGAGATTTAACAAATAAACATTAATCCAGTAAGTATTCATCTATAATATCACTACGATCTAGAAGTTATTCTTACATTTGCATAGAAATCAGTACAAATTTCACAGCATAAAGACTAGGGGGGGTAACGGTTCACAAAATTCATGGTTTGGTTCGATACGACACACTTGTGTCACGGTTCGCTTCGATACCTTTCGAGTACGTTTCCAATACAGCAAAAAAGAAAGAAATGGGAGAGAAATTTCCTTGATTTAATTTTTTTTCATTATATTTTTATTAAAACTAACATCATAAAGTCCAGTCTTGAAATCCAGTCTTGTTTACCAAACAATCCTCAGTGAAATGAAGCCAACAGATGACGATGTTTTACCTCATCAGCTGGAACGTCATTAAAAATAAAGTTTATCCATGCAGTCCTATTGGAAACCACAGGAAGCTTATGCAGCGACTGTCTTCCACAACCAGGCACTGCACAATATTCTGTATTGCTTCAGATCCGGTTTGTCATCACGAGGAAGGCATGTATGTTAGGCTACTTAGCTATGCGTGTAATGCGCGAATCGGTGGGCGGGGCTAAATCAGCCGTGTTGAAGCATTGTCAATAAAAGCTTTTATTGGACTAACAAGGACGTTTTCAGTTCTGAAACTTTCAGGATATTCTTATAATATGATGACCTCTTAGATGTCAAAAGCTCAAACAAAATTTGATTTCTCAGTTCATCACCCCTTTAATATTCCGACTGTACACTCAAAATGATGCGCTTTCCCCATCACCAAAAGTACATACTTTTAGTGCATAGTATAAGCAGGCGAATCGGGCCTGCAGTCTCTCCAGCTGCCTTCTTCTATCATGAAGACTAGAGCCATTACTGCTCTAAATGATGATGTGCTCGCAGCACTGCGGCCCCGCTAGTGCAGATCCTTTCCGAGAGGGTGGGGAGTGGAAAGGCTGTCAGGGTACAGCTTGCCACCGATATCTCCTTTCTTCAGAATCACTGTGCAAAAGGCTGCACGAGAATCGCTCTCACACTCCGTCACTGCGTGTGTCGAATGACATGCCAAAACAGATTAATGCCTGTGACAATTATTTTGTGTGTGCGATGATGTCGCTGTTGCATCAGTTGAGTGATCATTAAGTGTGCAAGTAGAAGGCATGCATTTGTGTGTTCGCACGTGCATACTGTATGCATGGCACTGCAAGTTTACACAACAGTATTGGCGCAGGGCCTATCCAGGTGGCACTGTGTATGCTTCATGAGCGTCCTCATTTCAGCATCATTCCTGTCGCTCACACTGACGCCAGTTTTCTGCTGGTCTGTTTATCCTGTCTTATCTCGGCTGTCACATAAAACCTGCTTCCTGTTTGTCACCTTTTTTCTAAATGTCAACATGAAATCAGTTGACCCTGTTTACTTTCATGTAGAGTATGAGGTTTTTTGTGCACATTATAACGGTACCATATTGGTTGTCGAACCAATTTTGAGAGAACTGTTCGTAAAACAATATAATATTGTTTTTTCAATTGTGCATGCTCATTTAACACAGTACACCATTATGTTATCTGTACATATAATGCACTTTTAAAGTTAATCTTTAAAAACACTTTGAACTTAGAATGAACAGAACTTCAGCATTTATTAATCTTTGTTAATCTCAACATGAATTAATAATTTTATGATCATAAGTTGTATCTGTTAACATTAATGCACTAAACTAACATGAACATTTTTATTAACTAGCATTAACAAAGATGAATAAATCCTGCAAAAATATACTGTTCATTGTTAGTTCATGTTATGTAATGCATTGACTTATTCTAACAAAATACACCATTTTGCAAAGTGTTACTTTGTAATCTTTAGCAAATCTCTAAATAAATATACATTTTTCCTACTGTAATGTTTAACTTTTAGCATTTAAAATGATTTCTGTCATGAGAACTCTCTGAGTGATTGGCATGGTAATGGGTATGACAATGTTTAATGTTTGGTCTTGGCAGGATAAAATTATTGATGTTGAGTTATTTGTTTGTGATTCATTAAATGATTAATTCAAAAACAGAATCAATGAGGAACATTCATTTATGAGTAATTCTTGACGTGTTAAAATCATTCATAATCATTGAATCATTAAAATCATTCACTCATTTGATTAATTCAAAAACAGATTGACTGAGAGACATTTTTACGAGTGATTCATGAAATCATTCATTTGTTTGATTTGTTAAAAACACTTATTTATTTAGGAAAAAAACAAGTAGGGGTGATTTCAGGTAAATTGGGATACTGTTTTGCCATTGAGATGACTGAGAAAAATTAACTGACCTAAATTAACTGTCTTTGTGAGTGGTTCATGAAAACAAAAAGTTTCACAAATCAAAAGTACAGATTTTTTTTTCAGTAACGCCAGTGTGTGTGTTTCTCTAGGATATGCAACTGTTTGTTTACAATTTATCTGGTTATTGGCCATAATTGAACCTGGGGCTAAAGTGGACTTTTCAGCAGTATCGATAAGTTCCTCTCTTTTAATATACCTGTCACTTGCAGTTGCCTCAAATTGGTCGTCGATTGTGTCATGTATTTTAGCAGCCGTGGTAATGCCTGTCATCTTCTTCATTATCATTTTGTTTGTCTCAAGCTAATTTCAAATGACAGTCACAGTCGAAGGCATAAAAACCACAAAGAAATGTGTGCAAATGTCAGGAGTAATAATGTTCTCTCCATGTGGCTTGGCAAAGGTCAAGATCTGTTCTCTTATTGGCCAGTCATTCACACAGGAATTCAGTTTGGTCATGCAAGCGTCCGATTCCTTCTCCCTCGGAGCGTCGGCATCAGTAGGGACCTCGATTCGAGACCGAGAATGCATGAGGGCTGAACTGACACAAACAAGTGGCCTTTGAGAGAAAGTAATAAAACCTGTGCTGGTTGAGGTGTTTAGTTGCATGATCGTCCCTCGGCATTTTGCAGAGCTTGTTTGCTAGGATTTAAAATAAGTAATAAATGCAGTCATGTCTGATTAGCAGAAGAGAAAAAAGGCTTGTTACATAATCCAGCAATGCACCTTTTCACAGAGAAAGAGATTACATTAGTGTTGCAACCATGACAGGGTGGTGAAGAGAAAAGAGAACACATAATGTTTTATGTATGAACGTAGTTTCCATATGAACAGTGTGTGTGGGGGCGCTGGGGTTGGAGGGGGGGTGTCTTAAACATCTTAAACAATTTTAATTGTTTCTTTCAAAAGAAATAAGAGGAAATGGACACTTTGCTTAAGTCTGTAGCTTTTCAGGTTGCAGGACCCCTGTAATCTCTCAACATCTTAAACTGTGCTTAGATTTGCTAGTTGACAGAAAAGAAACTCAAAAACCTAGTGATAAAATTCCATTTTAATAAGTAAAAATGTAGCTAAAGTTACTACATGGAGCTCACACGTTTTGGCGGGGGTAGTTTTAGTTGGGGAAACACTGCTTGCTAAATAAAAGTATTCATTTATACACTTTTTGAACCGTAGCAAACCCCTTGAGATTTTAGTAGATATTTTTTACTGTTTGTTTGTGGGTATATGATGTCACTTAATAGTCACATGGCATGGTAATGTCAGAGTTATATTCAGTCTTCCTGTGTTTGGTGCTTTGGTTACGTATTTAGTTACACCTGTTGTTCATTTTGTGTATTAGTTTTGCCCATTTAAAGGAGCTGTATGTAAGATTGTGGCCAAAACTGGTACTGCAATCAGTTTCAAATTACTGTAGAGCGGTGTATTCCCTCCCCCTCCCCCTGACTCAAAGTTGCCAGATAGGCTGCAGTATCCAACATTTTTTTTATCCCATACGTTTGTAGCTACAGCTGTGGTAAATAGAGCAGAGCTGGCAACCCGGATGCTTTGGACACTGCTAGCTTCGTGATTGGTAGATCTGTGGAGGGTGGAGCTTCAGACCAAAACACAACATGACAGTTGAGGGCTGCAACTTCACTTTTTAAATGACAATATCCTGGCCAGACCACTGTTGTCAGTGATATAATTATTTGAAATGAACATGATTTCTTAATGTCTAGTGACGTATCAAGGCCATTTTATGATTATTTGAAATAAATTTCCTACATACAGCTCCTTTAAGCCCTGTTTTTGAGTTTTATTCTGTTCACTGTCCGTTATTGTCGCTTTGGAACCGTAAGTTAAGCCGCTGCGATTAGATCCATCTTTGCAACCTAAGCCGTGACAGAATAACGGACCTGGATCTAGTGGCAGCAAAAAGAGTCCTCCTCCTCTCACAGGTGAACCAGTCCTTAGAGAGGCTCACACAGGCATTTCTGGACCGTTGCCATCGCATCCATTATGATGACGACTGTCTATGTAAGCTTTTCCGGACAAGCCTCAGACGTGGAGAGCGAGTGCCGTTTGCCGGAATTGAGCCTCTAGGGACTTTCATGGCGTGCGGTGGAATAGATGGTCCTCCTCTTCATGTTCTGCAGGAGCAATATTTAGTGCCAACCACTGCCACCAGCAACGACAAACCCTGAGCCCACTGCAGACCTAGAGCCTGCCACGAAACCAGCGGCAGTAACAAAGGAAACTGAGCCAAGGATCGTCCAGTAGCCCAAACCCGAAGAAACGTATGTCAAGGTGCGTGACCCGGCAACATCGCCTGTGCCCTGGGATTGCAGGTGGAGTTTAAGGGGATGTCAAGGAGCCCAAACCCCTCTACAGCGGCTGCTTACCAGACTTTCAGAGTGAGTGCATCCTTCCCATTTCTGTTTCCTGCACTGAGCTTGTCTTTGTTATCAGTACTGAAATGTTAGAATTTGAATTACTGCTCTGCCTCCCGCTCCCCTGTTTTAAGTCTGCCTGTTCCATGTCAGCCTAAAGATCCATTCCTGAATTTTATGGCTGTCCCGTGTGACCCTGTTAAGCATGTCGTTTCACCCCCATCTGCACTGCCTAGTCCTCCCAGCCCTGCCTGCACTGCCTCTCCTCAGTCCTTCAGCTCCCTCTCTGATCATCACTGGTTCGTCAGCTCAGCCCTTGGCATGTCGAGCTGTCGGCTCCTCCCCGCTCGGCTTCACCTGGGACCATTGTCCCTTCGGTTCCAGTGGGCTTCCTTGTCCCTCTGGCTCCACTTTGGTCAGTCATTGCTCTGCCTGCACCATGACTTCCAGTCCTATGCCTACGCCTAGTCCCTCCATGCCTTTCAGTTTCGCCGGGCTTCTCCTTCCCTCCGGCTCCACCTTGGTCCTCGGTCGCTTTGCCTCCGCCTCAGTCCTCCGGGGCCCTGGCTTCACCTGGGACCTTCGTCCCTTTGCCTCCACCGGGTTTCTTCGTCCCTCTGGTTCCACATTGGTCAGTCGTTGCTCTGCCTGCGCCATGACTTCCAGTCCTAAGCCTAGTCCCTCCATGCCTTTCGGTTTGTTGGGCTTCTCCTTCCCTCCGGCTCCACCTTGGTCCTCGGTCGCTTTGCCTTCCGCCTCAGTCCTCCGGGGCCCTGGCTTCACCTGTGACCTTCGTCCCTTTGCCTCCACCGGGTTTCTTCGTCCCTCTGGTTCCACATTGGTCAGTCGTTGCTCTGCCTGCGCCATGACTTCCAGTCCTACGCCTACGCCTAGTCCCTCCATGCCTTTCGGTTTCGGTTGGGCTTCTCCTTCCCTCCGGCTCCACCTTGGTCCTCGGTCGCTCTGCCTTCGCCTCAGTCCTCCGGGGCCCTGGCTTCACCTGGGACCTTCATCCCTTTGCCTCCACCGGGTTTCTTCGTCCCTCTGGTTCCACATTGGTCAGTCGTTGCTCTGCCTGCGCCATGACTTCCGGTCCTTTGCCTGTGCCTCGTCCCTCCAACCCTTCGGCTCCGCTGGGCTTCTCCTTCCCTCCGGTTCCACCTTGGACCTCGGCCGTTCTGAGACAAAGTCCTCAGTCCTCTGACGACCTGGCTCCACCACAGATGCTCGTCGCTCTGCCCAGCCCTCCAGAAACTGTGTCGTTGCCCGGTCCCTCCAGTCCTGCGGTTCCACCTGGGTCGTCCCCATGGTTCCAGCTGCCAAATTTCCATCATGGTTCCTCTTTCCCTAAACTCTGGTGTGGGCCTGAATCCTGGTCCTCCTGCTGGGGATTCCTCTTTGTCTCTGCCAACCTTCATCTCTGCTCTAGCCCTGCCTGGCCCATGTTCTTGCTCTGCCATCCCCCATCTAAGCCTCCTCCTGCCCTCCTCTGTTGGACTTTTTTATTATTGAAGCACAAGGGTTGAAGTCAGGGTTATCTTCAGTTTTTCTTTGTTTGGTACAGTCTACTAATACTCTAACGAGAGTTAGTTGACATGTAGTTGCAAAGTTACTTATAGTCCGTATAAAGTCTGTAGGAAGTAGAATGTCTTAGAAGGTGGAAAGTGATCCATTGAAATATAGTGTAACCATAAGTTTTTATAACTTGATGTGAAACGTTAGAAAAACAGGCATAGAACATATTTTTGTTAGCTGGGGAAGCTCAACAGAAGACAATGGTGTTGTCAGGTCAGTTCAATGTTGATTCAACTCAGTTCGATAATTGTTATATTGCAAAGTTCGTCAAATCAATAAAATTAATGAATTTTAAGGGTCTTTTAAAATATCTGTTTTTTTGTCCATACAATGTCCATACAACATTGTTTTGACCTCGTCATTTGTTTAAACATCTTCTTATGTGTTCTGCAGGAGATAGAAAGTAATACAGGTTTGGAACGACATGAGGGTGAGATGACAGAATGATGAGGTGCAAACCACAATAAAATAAAATTTTGGGGTATTTTGTCCCTTTAAGGAGAAACATCTGATGCAAAGTTGGTACTGAGTATGTATGTAACTGAGAACTCCATTAAGTTTCTTGAGATATGTAAGAGCAATCTCTGAGCTATACAATTTGAACCTCTGAGTGTTATCGTTCATTCTCGGCGAGTGAGAAACACACAAAGCTGTAAGTGTTTGTTTGATGTGTGTCGGTGTTTGTTAGTCTTGCCCGGCTGCTGTTTGGTGTTGATCCCAGTAGGTGGTAAATCTGTGGGAGGTGGGTGGAACCGTTATTCATTCTGTATTCTGTGGTGATGTTGAGTTCTCTGTTACACTCTCTTCACTGATGGTTACCAGGATCCCACCAATACAAGAAATGATCTCAAATCAAACCTGGAGAAACACTGGTATTTTAAAACATCACATGATTGTATTACATGTATTACATGCAAGGCCTGATGCAATAGTTTGTATTGTTTAAAACAGAAGTTGCTCTTTCAAAGCAAAGGATACTTATTTAAGCCCTCAGTTGCGATGAATCCACTTTGTCTCAGATATTTTCTTTAAATTTATTTAATTTCCTCTTAAAATCTTAGAAATTAAGAGTAATTTAGTAGAGCATATTGATGACAAACTAATATTATTTCTATTTTTATCTTAATATTAATCACACTGAGACAAAGCAGCTGTCAAAAAAGAGCATAGCTCAGATAGGTAGAATCTGATGGGAAATATTGCTAACACTTTAATTTTACGGAACACTTTACTATTAACTAGCTGCATGTTAGCATGCATATTACTAGCATAATTAGCTAGCGCCACTGAAAAAGGGGACGGGGACTGTTGCACTCAATTGGGTAGGGTTAAAGCGATAGTTTTACTCACCCTCATGTTGTTCCAAACCTGTATGAATTTATTTCTTCTGCTGAACACTAAAGAAGATATTCTGAAGAATGTTGTTAACCAAACAGTTGATGAGCCCCATTGACTTCCATTGCATGGGGAAAATGCAAAGTCTCATTTGTTCTCTGTTTGATCTCTTCGCTGTCTGTGGGATACAATGAGGAGACAGAAAAGATGGCCTCTCTGATTTGTCTTGGCCATGGGCTGGTTCTTTAAAAGAGGAAACATCTCAGAAGGGAGTAATTGTATGCTAACGAACACAGTCAGGCAAATTGAGGAGCTGAAAGAAAATGTGAAAGAGAAAAGAGACATTTGTACATTGAGCTTAGCCTAAGATCGCTGATGGTAACCATGGAAATAATTATAGAGCAGACTGACTGCTAGAGAGAAAAGAAAAATGAAAGAGAGAGGGGAGGAATTAGTAGAGGGAGAAGAAGAAGAGTGCATCTTTGGATCGTAAATCTTGGTTTCTAAGTTTTAATAAAACTCGGGGCAAGGCAGACGGATTTTTAATCACATATGTCTTTGATCACATACTGTATATAGTGTTCTTTTTATTAAATGTGCATATGGTCAGGCTCTTGAATGAGGGATATACGTACATTAGCCATGTCCATTTATTTTTCGTGCTGTTCTTCAGTTGGATATCCAATCATCAGGAGGGATGATGTGTGTGTCAGCTGTCTTTGTGAGCATTAAGACGCCTCTCCGCTGGAAATGCGTCCAGCTCGGCCTTGTCTCAATGGTTCAACTTTAGTGCTTGCAGGCTGGGTTTGGGCTTGCAGTCGTCATGGAAACTCACATCTCTATAACACGCTGATCATTTACACAGCACTTTGTCTGAAAATGACCATTCTTGATTAAAAACATAC